>JAWWEQ010000045.1:32954040-32978470 GCA_035583055.1 Torymus tubicola | reverse complement strand
CCCCCCCCCATAAGCGTGTGAGAAGCTTGATCGATGCTTTTGAGAAGGTGTAGAGGTGAAATGTTCTGTAATAGGAGTAATTTGTCAAAAGGGGAAAATGTGGGTGGATGATTTGTAGGGTGCTCGGAAAAGGTGTTTATATATGTGTCGAATTTGTAAATATGAGTTGTCACGGAATACAAGTATTCTATATGTATATTGATATTTTTATCTTGGGGAGACAAATTGTTATTTGTTGTTGATTTTTTTTTTTGGAACAATTTTATTTCATTTTTTGAATATTTTCGTCAGGGTGATGAAATAAATTTCAACGTTTTTTAAATTTTTTTCTATAATTAGGTAGTATGGGTTTTTTTTATATCATATCTTTTCGAATATAGGTTTCGTATGTCTGACTGTATCTACGTCCTTTCTACTGCTGTAAGAGTTCCTACTTCTTTCATCACTCCCTTTATTCATGAGATTGGGTTTCTGAAAAGTTGCGGTTGTTTTAGAAAATTAAGCATTTTTATCGTACTTTTTTTTATATCGTAATGATAAATGTTTATGAAAATACATACTATTTTCTATTATAATACGTAAAGAAAAATAAAGATTAAATGAACTTCACTTAGAAATAAAAACTATTAATGTATAATTTGTTTAACAATCATAGATTAATACCTGAGATTTTTAATCAATATTAAAGAAAACAGTTTACAAATGCATATAACTGTAGATAACTATCGAATACTAATAAAAACTAAAGATTACTGCTGTCTTTGTCTCAATTCCGACATTTTTCTGCAGTTAATTTCTGGTTTTTCCGTTTTCTTTGGTTTTCTTCTGGCAACTGCAGATATTAACTGTTATCAGCATTATTTTCTTCCGCTAGAGATATTCAGAAACTCTAAAGATAATCGAGAACACATCAAAACAAAAAAGGAACCCTTAAATGAAAATATTGTCAAACAGATAGATATACGCGAAACCAATCGAAATTGTCACCTCCACACGAACCTCCACAACTCTAACCCTCATTTTCACCGAACCACCCCATTAAAAACTCATTCACCCAATCCAGCAAATCTGATCACCCTCGTCCTAGCCAATTACCCACGCCAACCAAGATAACCCGAACAATCCACCACCCTGCGACCTCACACGATTAAACCCCCCCCCCCCCCCCCAAACCAAAAAAAAAACACACACACGACCGTACCAAAGAAAGAATCTCACGTAGCAAAGGTCACGTCTACCCTTACCCCATCTATATACAACAACCTCTATAGTCCTATATCTTTCTCAATCTCGTATGTGTGTTTGTGTGTGTGTTCCAGCAAAGAGACCACCTGTGGAGGAAACGGCGAGCTTCTTGCAAGCGCTCCTGGCGAGCCACGGACCTAATTACCTCGAGAAGCTCTTTGGCAGCAAGGCGAGGGACGCTCTTGCACCCCTTGGCGGAGTGAACAAGGTCGCGATCGCCCTGTCGGGTAAGTGTACGCTATACCCAAATCATGGCCAGACACTTTCTTTCCAAATTGGAATTTTCATAATTTAACAGGTCTCTGTGCTGCACTTTTTTTTGTTTTCATCGTGGTGTAGATATACGGATGAGGTAAATGGATTTCACGCGGGATAGGCTCACGTTCTTTTGTGTGAGTTTCGAGGGGGGAAAGGGCAAAGTTCGGCGAGTCTGGTTTTATCGGGATTGCTAATAAATTCGCTGGTCTGCGCACGTGGGTTTAAGTTTTAATTGCCATTCTACGAGTTTTCGAGAGCTTTCTTTTCGACCTGAGTAACGAGGTGCTCGTTCTCTCGCTCTTTCTCTCTCGCTGTTTTCGAGTTATTATAGGTAGTGGAAACTCGGAGCTTGTTGATAAATAATATTGACAAACCGTGTCGGGATTGGAGAACATTTTACGGTTGCGAATGTTAATAACTGAAATGTTGGTTTTAAGAAAGAACTGTTTTACGCATGTATGATTGTTTCCAGAGTATCGCAATATAATGTTATGTGGGTAGACATCCGTGGTTAAGCAATGCGATAATTTTGCATATAATTTTCTGATAAGCGTCGGCCAGTATTGATAATTATAAAAGTTATTAATTAAATTTGTCTTATTTATGAATTTAATGAATTTAAATTAACGTCAGGTAAGGTCTTTGTGGAATGAACGTGGCTTGATTTCTGGGAAATTCTTTTTGAAATTTCCATAATGGTACACTGAAAATAATATTTGTTTTAAGAACAATTATTGTAATGGCAACCATAATGTAACAATTGTACAATAAGGTGGTAACAATTTTTTACCTTTATCAAATATGCTTCTCATTTTATTTAAATCGATAGAATTAATTACCTTATTTTGTTTATGTTGCTGTGATGAACTAATAACAAAAGTAAAAGAAATGTACCAACGCTTTGAAACGTAACTTAAAATTACTTTTAAAAAAATATTTTTTTTTAATTAACCGAAGATTTTTAATGACCTTTAAGAAGACAGTTTATCATAACTTTTAATTATTTATATAAAAAAAAAACTTTTGCAAATAAAATCACACTTACCCTATTTACAACAACAATCACTTAACTATTTCCATAACCCATTGCAGAATCGCAGACGATCGAGGACTTCGGTGCAGCGCTCCATCTGATGCGCTCGGACTTGGAACATCTGCGCTCTGTCTTCATGGCGGTAGAGAACGGTGACCTCGGTTTGCTCAAGTCCTTAGGCATCAAGGACTCGGAGCTCGGCGACGTCAAGTTCTTCCTGGAGAAGCTCGTCGACACTGGTTTCCTCGACTAGGGCCGGCGTCTGCAGCAGCAACAGCAGCTCGCACTCATATTACCAAGGACCGCTCGACACTTTCCACAAGAGGAGAGAGATTGGAAGATAAACGAGGATACGAATGATAGTTGAGAAGCCCGTCCTACCCCCCGTGACCCTCTCGGGAGTTTTTTACCCGACGCCTAACCGCACACTCACTGATGCCGACGTGGATGATGGAGGGGGTGAAAGCAAAAAAAGAGGGAGACGGACGTGGCACGATTCACAGAGTGGACTTGAGACTTACCGAGTTTAAAAGAGTCCATCTTGTCATGTGTTAGAGTGTGATGTGATGTGATTGTGATTGTGATTGTGGAAGTGTGTACGTGATCGAGGATGGGATCAGGAAGAAGCGTCATCATCGTTGCGGTAATGTCCAATTCCACTCTAACGTTCACGTTCCACAAATGCTTATTTCCAAAAAGAACAGACGTACACACAACACGCATATCACGTGATTTAAACACGAAAGAAAGAAAGAAAGAAAGCATAGAAGAAGATGAAGAGATGGTTGAGAACGAGAAGGATAAGAAAGCGCACGCAACGTCGAGACTGTATGTGGATCTATCGGCAAACAAAAAAGAGCAAAAACATCCATGTAACTGGCAACGTGTTACACCGCGGATGAATTATTATTTTTTTGATATATCTTTTCGCTCGTGCAAATTTACACTTCGACAGGAGGGGATTGAACATCTCTTGATCACATTGTCGAGTAGAGTTTAATAAATAGAAGGGAAGGCAAACCAACTGGCAAAGATCCCCGTAAAAGTCATTAATTTCACTTTTGCGTAGGTACTTATATAGAGACAAAAGACAAGGTTAGAGAGAAAATCCTATAAGGATGAACCGTGGTAGCAATAAAACGCGGTGTAATTCATCGCGGGGCGGTAACGACGCGTGTATATGAGGAGTGCAACGATAGGAAGGATGAAACGGTATACCGAGGATTAAGCAATCGTCATTGTGATTAATCGATTAATCGACTAAAAGAGTAAAACAAAAAAAAACAAAAAGGAAAACGAGACATATCAATGTGCGTTAACACATAATGTATAATCCATATTATAGTTTGCCGACGCGACCATTTTGTTCTTCCCGTCAAAATATATCGGTTCTGTCGCGGGTATATAATTAGTCCCCGGTACGATTATTATATTATACCGTCAAAACTATATTATACCAAAGCGGTATTTTTAAACGATGTGTCGTGTATATATGTATATCGCGCACACTCGACGACAAAAGGAGACTTTATTGAATTTTAGATAAAAAAAGAAAATAAACAAACAAAACAAGCAAACTTGAAGAGTATATATATGTATACACGAAACGAAGAAGAATAAAAAAAAATTACAAAAAAGCATATATTATATAATGATAAATAGATATATAAATTATACATATCAAGAGAGAGAGAAAACATTAAGGGGGACGATTACGAACGTTGACAGGCGCAAAGAGAGAGAGAGAGAAACGATGTCGATAATATATAGGGTCTCGGTTCCTGCATCGCGTTACGCTTTTGCCCCGTGCTAATTGCATTGACGTCACGCGACAACGGAAATAAGACGACTTACGACGATGACGATGACAATGACAGAGAGACGATGGATTAGACTATATATACGATACTACGTGACTTTTACGTTATTGACCTTATACTACATGCGAATCTTCTGCTCGGTTTATAGCAAGTGATATAAATCAACTTTTATCGGAAAATATTTTTTATCGGGTGTGTTTTTGAGTATACGATCGACGAAAACGATGATGATTTTTGATATGACTAAAGTATTTTCTCCGATTGTTCGGATTATATATCTTTTGTACGGCTTTTTTGATCTTAATAGATTTTGCGTACCCCCCCCCCCCCCCTTGAGGCCTTCCTCCTGGATCCTTACTGATTTTCTTCGTCTCGCGATTCTCTTACCTGTTCGGGTTGCGGCTCTCGGTCTTCTTGGACTGATTGGAATTATTTTTTTAACATTATGTTATCCAATTCAATTTTGACGATTAATTTGTCTTCTAAATTTCACTCGATTATTTTATGATTATTAATAGATCAAAGATTGTTTATTGTATTGTTAGCTAGTGTCATTTGATTTGTTAAACTAAATTTTTAGACGATTAGATAGAAGATGAATGTTCTTTTTCTTAAGGACACCGTCCAAGGGGATCGAGAACCGCGAGTTTCTGTATGGATAAGCTTCAAAGTCAAACAATCTCTCGACAATCATTATAATCCAACAAAAAAAAAGAAAAAAAATAAATCGTTTCCCGATTGATTATCGCTGAACCCGACAATCCTTATTGCTCTTCCTGCTGTAATCGTCAAATTATTAGACCTACAATTATAATATAATCCTTCACTTTCGTGACATTTGAAACAAAATTAAGCGATCGACTACTAATCCAGAGATGCTTACAGCTAGTATTAAAAATCTTAATCGGGTATTGTCAATGACATAATTGATTTCCAAACCTTAAATCTTCCAAATTGATATTGGCCATATAAAACGCGATTCAGACACCATATCAATTCTACTTCTTAATTATCCAACGACCTTATAGTAGTATAATAGACTTTTTAAATTCGTTACTTTATTTGTTATTAACTCCCGTAGTAATTTTTTTCATCATTGACAATACCCGAAGCGGTCGTCGAGATTAACAGCGGCGTGTGCTCTTGCGATATGTCAATGAGACGAGAGACAGAAACGGAGAATCGACGAAGATAACCGATCCAACCACGAAGACATATCATACAGTATACTATATAGAGAAAACTATAAGTTAAAGTAAAATTATTAATTATCGCTTACACAGCGCGAATGCAGAGCCGATAGATACAACAAACAAGTGTATTATTAGTTATTAACGAAAAAAACGTTCTAATGAAAGTAATAAGCTGAAATCTGATGAAAGTACATTTAATTAGCGCAATATCCGAAAGTAACCGTAAAAGAAACGATTTTTTTCTGTTCCTTGCGTTCGTTAGTATGTTTAATAAAAGAAAAAAACGGGGGAAAATAAAAATTACGGGAAAAGTGCAAGTGCGCTTTTTTGTCCAGAATATTGGATTATAGCGGGGGAAATAACCGAATTGAGGAAAAATTTTTGAACGGTTAACAAATACGAGTCAAATTTTATTAATAGAGAAAGTAAACGCAACCGCACTGAACATATCGTAATTATATGCATAGATCGTTAACAAAATAAAACAAACATATCAATACAAAGTAATTAATTATTATATATTATTATATATTATATATTATTATACGAGTATAATTAATATATAACAGATATATGAAGAATTATATATATAAATAAGAAATTCATATACAATCGTAATGTGGATACTTGGCAGGCGGGATTCAAGTATTCTCTGTGATGCAGCAATGAAAATTGGCCCGAACATTTAATTAATTTAATGATACTTGAGATAATTTTACAATTATTTTTTTATAAAATTTGATAGAAAATAATTTAAAAATATGTGGCTCTATCATTATTATCTAATTAATCAGATTAACATTTCTATTTCAAAATTTTAATCACTCTCTAAATGTACAATTTTAATAACGTAATTATTTTAAGTCCCTTCCAATAAATTACCATTCTGTTTCTGAAACTGACTAGAAACTGGCCTTTCAGTGCAGTTTTCGTCTGGTTTCTGGATAGTGTAGGAAACAATCATCATTTACCTTTAGAGCATAAATAATTCTTTTTTTTTAAATCATGTCTTTACGACGGTTAAATGGTTAGAAACTAGCATCTTATGCACCTTTCCTTAGGTTTCTAAGCACTTACTGTCACACGAAAAACTGTATAAGAAAACTTTTAATTATACTTTTCCTTCAAAACCAGCTGACTAGTATTAGACATTGCCATTCAGGTTATTGTCTAAACTGTTGTCAGACGTATTTCAATGAAATTTTAATACTTGCAATGTAATATAACTTCCTAAATGTTACTAAAATTGTACATTCAGATGATTGCTTTACTTTTATTTAAAAAAAAAATTTAGCAGGAATGTGCTTGTGGAAAACTGGTTAGGAACTATTCTTTTAGTGCAGTTTTCGACTAGTTTTTATCCAATGATTCAGAGGCACATTTCTGCTAAAATATTCTGAAACAATATAATTAAACTTTGACAGTAGGTTTCTTCGTCAAAAATAATTTTAGTTACCATTTTCTTGAATACACTTCACGGAGACCTTGATCTCGTTCTGTTTAGCCATGAGACATATCTTTAAAGAATAATGAAAGTACGCCCACACCTGTCAGATTAATATTTTGCTAAATGATAAAAGTAAAAGTAAAGCGAAAAGGGCTCACTCCGCTACCGATTTTATTCGTCTCTCATAGTTCATAAAAAAAAAGTCCGGAAAGTGAATCGATTGCACAAAAAAAGGCTTTGCTCGAAAAAAAATTTTAAAAAAACTTGTAAAAAAGCCTTAAAAAAACAAATTTACGTGTCTCTTCATTCTTTTTCTCTGTGTCTCATCTTAGCATCAATACTAGATATCCCTACGTAAGGTACTCGTTGAAAAAAAAAACTTTAAAAAATCTAAAGAAAGAAAAAAAAATTGAGAGAGCCCAGCAATCGTTTCGCAAAAAAAGAAATTCGGACGCCCCTCGTGAACAAGTCCCGCACTCAATTAACGTTCCTTAAAGATCGTCTCTTTATCGCGAGCTCGCCGCCACTCACGTGACTCTCGAATTGAATCCTGAACTCGCGCTTGAATTTTGCTCCTGGCTCAAGTTGATGTGAAGTAGTTTATAGTAAAAAAACATAACACGTGTTATCGATGTATGTAACTAATAATATAATGATAAGAATAAAAAAAACAGAGAACCTTATTGTTTATTCGTTTTAAAATGTACTAAATAATATTTGATTTTGAAATAAATATAATAAACTATGAAGAAATTCATATATTTAACCAACGTAGTCGCAAAGTACTGGCTATATTACAGTACGAGTAGTGGAGCATTCAAAAAATGAAAAAAAATTGTAAAATAAAACAAAAAGTAAAAAAAAAATAATGCAACGATCAAGATCAACTTAAGAAAAAAAGCAAGCAAACAAATAAACAAACAACATACATTGATGGCACTGAACGCAAATCAACATCAACAATCATTGCGGAAACAAGAACAATAATTCAGTGACCACTGAATGAAAACCAATTGACGATAGCGATGAAATACAGATTATGACATTCTTATTTTATTTTAAAAATGAAGTTCTGGCAAGTGACTTCGAATATTTGACAACCCGATTACGACGTAACATACTTATATGGAGACACAAAACAGGTACACGGAAATAAAATAACGTCTCCATATAGGTGGTGGACATTGTTGAGTAACTAAATAATTAAAATCCCGGATTTGACTAAACCCTTGCATGAAGACTAAATAAAACAGGTACACGGAGATAAAAAAATTAGGTCTTCATGCAGGTGGTGGACATTGTTGAGTAACCCCGATTGTGACGAATCATCTCATCTTAGCTTTAAGGATAACCGAACGTGACAAGCTTGCATGGAGACACAAAACAGGTACACGGAGATTAAAAAATACGTCTCCATGCAGGTGGTGGACATTGTTGAGTAATTAAAATAATTGTAATCCCGGATTTGACGAAAACCTTGCATGAAGACAACAACAAAACAGGTACACGGAGATAACGTCTTCATGTAGGTAATGGACATTGTTAAGTGAAAAAGTGAACTGAATTGTGACGAACTTATAATAAACTAATGATGCAACAAAGGCACATTATAAAATAAACGACGAAGTAAGAAAGGAGATAAGATCGACGGAATCCTTTAACTCTGTAACTGATCACTACAGAGAACAAAAGCACCGTCGATCAGGTATAAAAATGGTTGTAGTCAACCACCAAAGCTAAAAAAATTAAAATAATTAAAGCTGCAATAATAAATAGAAAAGAACATCAATCTATTATCGTATCCATTTATAAATGCGATATATATCAAACTATATTAACCAAAAACGTAGTTTGTAGGAGCCGGTCGAAGCTTAGCTCGAGTAGCGAGTTCCTCATCTCATTTCCCGTAGTCCACGTGCGGTGGAGGCGAGCTCGTAATAGCTAGACAACGGAATGTTCCCATTTGCGGGGGGGGTAGACGTGATAAAGTCGGGACGTGCGGAGCGAGTCGCGATTATCATAACAATCGCGTGCACGTGCCGCTATCTTCGTCCTCGGTACGATTGCAGCTGCCTGCGTATAGTGTACCTCCTATTATATATACACTTTGGAGCTCCACGTGAGGTTCGGGATATATAATGCGAGCTACAGAATCATCTTTAGGGCTACATTTTCAACGTGTCGATGGACCAATAAGACATGGTAGTAGTGTTGAAAGTGGCAATCGATACTACGAACCACATTGAATTGGTGTATCGGCATAGGAACTGAGCTATCGTGCAGATGTTGGCGAAGAGGTGGCGTAATATGTAGTTTCGATTGATCATAATTATGGCTGGAGAAACGTGTTCTAACATCTCATCCTTTACCATTGCTTTTTCTCTATTTATTACCGAAGAAAAATGTCGAATATTCATTGTCACTCTGGAAATTGTTGTTTCAAATGATATCCATTGTACGATGAATATACAATGCTTTTCTTGGGCGATTTCAAAATTTAAGGATCCTATAAATCATGATACAGAAAAGAAAATCCAATGGTTAAAGGGACACGTTCTTCCAATACATGTGAAACTACTGATTACAATCGTACACCTTGAGCGAAAAATTTTTAAAAATGAAAGTAAACAGACATATCAATATATCTTACATATCATATACTACTATGGTGATAAATATTTAAGATTATTAGATAATGAAAGTTTTGAGACCTTTTTGCGGGCTTTAGAATGTACGGTTGATATATGCAGCTTTCGTTTGTATTCATTACTAACGGATCTTTGACACCATTTTAGTAATTCTAATGAAAAGTGTTGTTATTAGGTCTTTATTACTAACTTGACATAAATATATATATATATATATTATTGTATGGAGAAATCCCCAATTGGAACAAGTTTATTGTCGCGTTTCGTTTTACAATAGTATTGCATTGTTAAAGGAAGGCAGGAATTTTTCGAGGACAAGGAAAAATAATTTTATTTGAGACAGACAAAAAATGTACAGATACGTTTGCGATTTATAACTACTACATATCAGAATATATTCAATTGAATAAATTTGAAATTTATCTTCAAATTTTTTTCTTTTCTGGCAACTGACTATAAACTGACTTTTCTGTGCAGTTTTCGTCTGGTTTAGGGTCAGTCACCAAAGTCTTTAGATTTTTATCAAAAACAGTTTAAATTTCATTTTAAAAGTATGCAATCCGTTCAAAATTACGTATATATTGTTGAATAAATTTTTTTGTTTAATGCAATACCGAAAAATTCCTGCAACGTGTGCCTGCTTCATGTTCTTCGGTGATTTACGAGTGTAAACACCCGACATTTTTAGTACACTGTGTCCTTGTATTGCATTGTATAATTAATACAGAAAAATTAGCGATAATGTTATATTCCATAGCAACACCAAACAGATACATAGCGAGCTACTGGTAAACTAACGTTTTGAGTTGCCGATTTTATCATAGAGCACAAAGGCTTTTCAAAACGAACAACACATACACAACTAACAACCAAAAATGCCGTTTTAAAGTGAAAAAATCTCTCTATGTGTGATAACTGTGTACATATCACTCGCAAATAAGATTGATGATTATGTGATTAATAAGCGACTCATAGCGCCATAAGAGTATTTATTTAAAAAGGTAAAAAAATTTAAAAGCAAAAAAGAAGAAAACTGAAAAAATCCCCAATCCAAGTAATCCCTTATATAAATATATATGTGTGTCTGTATCGCGTGAATTATACACGCGCGCGCGGACCGAGTGTGCGGCCGTGAGTGTATAATGCAGATAATAAATTATATTAAACGATAAGTCTAACAAAAAAAAATAAAAAGATTGTGCGTTTTGTCTTTCATTTGTCAACCCTAATCTTGTCATAATCCTTATTGATAATCCGCTTCTATAAATTATAATATTGTAGTTTCATAACATATCAGTTAATTGAAAATTTCTTTTTTCTGTTTTCAAAAAACCATGATGTACAAGAATTCGAAATACATTCAATTTAATTAAATTATATGTACTGCATTTATTTTCCATTATAAAAATTAATTTAAAACCAGTTTACGTTAGAAGTTAAATGGTAAGTATTAAAATTTTATTTTGTATTTACTTTATAAGAAATATTTGTATTAAATAAACTGCAGGAAACAAAATAAAAATTTTAATTCGTGGAAATGACAATTGAAAAAAAAGTCATTCAATAATACAAAAGTTTTCACTTATATAATAAATTTTTAACAAGAGAAGTTAGTTCTGCATTTATTTTGTCTTAACATAATTAACATGTAACCGTGTTATACTTCGCGTCAATCCCAAGTTTATATCTGTACCGCGGCTCTGCATTATTCCTGATTACGCAAACAATGCGCGGTATAATCTGCCGCAGTTCGAAGCAACTTAGTTTTCCGATGCACGTCCTCACCGCGTACTACACACTTCAGCTTTGTCGCCTTATCGAAATCGTAAAATGCCTTTTGTTCTGTGCTCTCTCTCCCTCCTTACTATAGGTGATTCTCGATGCATTCGAATGCACCTCATTTTACGAGAGAAACGCACGTTCGAGAGTAGATTTTTCTGTGAATTTTCCAGGTCATAAATATTTCAATCTTGCTTACTTGCCTCACGTCAAATTTTGACGTAGAAACTTTAATTCTTGTATTGTTTTATCAGAGCTAAGAAAGTTTCGTGGAAGTAAAGAATCATGGGTCAGCAAAGTAGTAAAGATTTGTGAGTATTACGTTTCAACAAAGAATATTAGAACGTTTTCATAAAAAATATCAATAAAATTTTACCATAGAACAAGCGCATCGAATACGGAAGAATTAGTCGCTGCTGATTCGGACATTCAATTTACAATTAATAAAGTCAAATACTGCGGCAAGTATTTTATTTTCTAATACAAGAAATGGTTATTTATACACTACAGAAATTATTTCCTTTACAATGTATATATATTTGCAGTACCCAAATACATTCGCGCCGAAACTACCTTGAACTACTTTATCAGGAACATTGCAAAGTTGAAGGGAACTAAATTGATGTGCCTCGAAGGCGGTTGCGGCGTCTGCACTGTGGCTGCCAAAATAAACAATCAGATTTTATCCGTGAACTCTTGCCAGATTCCAGTGTTCTTGTGTAATGGGTACATCCAATGAATCATTTATACACGTGCTCAAACTTATCTTGAGTTTCCTTGATTAGTATTCTCTTTTAAATCTCTTAGTTAAAGAAAATTCGTATATATTTATTATATAAAATTTGAATGAAAAAAGAATTAATAATTTTTAGTTGGGATATCATTACAATTGAAGGTATAGGAGGAAAATTAATAGATTATAATATATTACAAAAAACTTTAGCCAACATGAATGGCTCTCAATGCGGTTATTGTTCGCCAGGAATGATTATGAACATGTACAGGTATAAGAATAACTTTTGCAATTATTATATTTTTGGTTTTCTTAACTGAAATCAAGTTTCGTTTTTAATTACATTTACGGTTAGTCTTATAGCTCAGAAAAAAACTAGTGATAGAGAAATAGAAACATCCTTTGGAGGCAACATTTGTCGCTGCACTGGTTACAGGCCAATTTTGGACGCATTCCAATCATTCTCTAATACTGTTCCCTCAACTCTTAAAACCACTAACGATATTGAAGTAATTCATTCGACTTCCTGCAACATAAATTTAAAAACCCCAATATTAATTTAACTGATGGACTTTTTTTTAAGGATTTGTACAAATCAATACTGTGCTCAAATAATTGCGAAACTTGCGAGGATAAATACTGCGATTTTGAGCACATCACCGTCGATGATCCAAAACCTTTCTATTTAAAACTCAAAAATGCGGATTTTTTCAAAGTATTTACGATCCAACAAATCTTTAGGTTTTTCGATCGATTTCCACATTCTAACTACATCCTCAATGGCGGAAACACCGGCAATGGTAACTCCACCACAATCCTCCCATTCATATTAATATGTTCATTTAATCTTCGCGGTTTCACCCCCACAGGCGTGTACCGAATATCCAGCAAGGATTTGTATATCGATATTAACGGCGTTGCGGAATTACAAAGAATACGAAAAAACAAAAAAACGTTAATCCTTGGAGGTGGAGTGACCCTTGAGCATGCGAAGGAAGCATGCCGAGAGTATTCGAACGAAGAAGGGTTTGAGTATCTTGAGTATATTGCTGATCACATAGATCTTATCGGTCATGTGTCCCTGCGTAATGTAATTTTATTTAGATGTTATTTAGTTTATAGTTGAGTACTTGTGCCATTATTTAGACGATTATTGGTAATTTTAGATTGCAACAATAGCTGGAAATCTTATGTTAAAACATCAAAACCGAGAGAATGTGTCGGATTTGTTTTTGATATTAGAAACTGCGGGAGCTCAAATACATATTCGTATGTTATTTATTATCAAGTTCATTAGTTATTCGGTTATTATAGTTTTTGTAATAAATGTTCACATTCGCAGTCGAATCGAAAGAGAAAAAGAATGCTCTTAATTTCGTCGAATTTCTGAAAATGGATATGAATCATAAATTGATATACAGCATTGTTCTGTTTCAATTGGCATCTAACCACGTGTACAGATCGTATAAGGTTTATATTTGAGATCACATATTTGAACGTAACTATTTGTCATGAACCATTTAAAGATTATAATATTGACGATTGTTTTAGGTCAAGCCTCGAGCCCAAAATACATATGCACACGTCAATGCAGGCTTTCTATTTCTATTAAATAAGAAAAGTAAAGTTTTAGAAAGACCGAACATAATTTTCGGTGGTATTAATCCTCGATTTGTAAATCTATTATTTACCTAAAATCCACTTGAACCAATTATGGTTTCTTTATTCAATCCTTTTTTTTAGCTGCACGCATCAAAAACCGAAAACTTTCTAATCGGTAAATATCTTCTGAATAACAACACATTGATCGAAGCTCTAAGCATTCTAAGTTCCGAATTGAAACCAAACCACGTTTTACCGAACGCCTCGCCAGAATACCGAAAAGAGCTAGCTTTATCCTTATTCTATAAGGTACCTTCCGATTCTATCTACCCCTCTCACCTGCTTTCAATACACATGACCCACTGATAAAATCCACAGTTTATTCTCAGTTTGCAACCCGATCAACTATCTGAACGACTGCGTAGTGGTGGTGCGGTTCTCAAACGTGACATATCGTCTGGAAAGACAGATTACGAGGTTGATCGGAGTACTTGGCCGGTGAACGAACCGGTGCGAAAAATCGAGGCACTTTATCAAACCTCAGGTGAAGCTGAGTTCATAAACGACTTGCCAGTAAGAAATGATGAGGTTTTTTGTATGTTCGTTCTAGCTGATGCGCCGGGTATCATAAAGAATATCGATGCCAGTAAGGCCGTGGTAAGAAGAAGTAATTTGAAAAGAATGGTAATAAGGTAATAAGTAGGAAATTTTTTCTTGTAGTGTATGGATGGCGTTGTTGCTTTTTATACGGCTAAAGATGTGCCGGGAAAGAATCTTTCTATCAATAAAACAGCTTTTGTTAATTATGAAGATGAACCGGTAAGTAACTATTTTGTATTATACGAAAAATGATGACTTCAAAATTTTGAACTGCATTTAAAGATTAACTTGTAATTTTTGAAAGCTTTTTGCTGAAAATGAGATTCTGTATGCTGGACAACCTTATAGTATGATTGTTGCAAACTCACAATATGAAGCAGCCGAAGCAGTAAAAAATGTTAAACTTGTATATGCGAATGGGCCTCGTAGAAGACCATTGATAAAAATACAAGATGTTCTTATGAGTACTGATAAAAGTAGAATTAGCAAAGACATTGATCAACCTGCAAGTGAAACACCAGGTAAGCTAATTTAGAATAAAAATTGAGACTTTAGTGCTTCTGGAGACTATATACAATTTGAACTAAGTTTAGGCAAAGATGTCAAGTACACAATTAAAGGAACTTTTGTATCTGGCAGTCAATACCATTTTACATTAGAGCCTCAATGTTGCGTTTGCATACCGCTTGAAGATGAATTAGACGTTTACGTAACAACCCAGAATATAACATTCATTCAGCGTAATATGGCAGTTTGCTTAGGAATTCCTGAAAACAGGTAATTTTTTCTCTCTATCCTCTCAACAAAAAAGCTTGACAAAATAATAGCGTTACAATTTTCAATTAAAAACAGGATAAACATAAAAGTTAGACGTCTCGGTGGAGCTTTTGGGGCCAAAATATCTAGAACATCTATCGTGGCATGTGCCACAGCAGTAGCAGCTTACAATCTAAAACGTCCAGCTCGAATGAATATGACAATGGAGGATATGATGAGAGCTATGGGCAAAAGAGGCGCAGCGTATCAGGAATACGAAGTCGGTGTTAACGAATCTGGGAAAATACAGTACTTGAAATCCGACTACTGGATCAATCAAGGCTTTACAAATAACGATGCGAGAAACATATTTGCAATAGACATGATAAAGAATTGCTACGACGCTTCCACATGGAGTTTAATTGCAAACAACGTCAAAACTGATTTGTCCTGCAGCACGTGGTGTAGAGCACCAGGTAATAAAGTTTTAGCTACGTCGTAGTAATGTTAACTACTGATATGTATGCAAATCGCTGACTGTTTGAGATCAATCATAAAACTGGCGATATTCAAATTCTAATGACAGGTCTTAAATGGGGTCATAAAATGCATAGGTTCATTGTACTTTTGGTTGGGTTTCAGGCTCTGCTGAAGCATTGGCTATGGTCGAAAGTATCATGGAGCATATTTCAAGAGTTACAAATATAGATTCTGTTCAAGTGAGATTGAATAATCTAAATCCTCGTGATGAAAGTATTGTAAAATCAATGGTAAATGAAATTATGAAAACTTCTGATTTCGAAAATCGTCGTAATGCTATTGATATTTTCAACAAGGTAAATGATAAATGACAAAATAGTTAATCAGATAATCATAAACAATGGATTTTTCAGGAGAATAGATGGAAGAAACGTGGTATAGGTATAAGTTTGATGAGATTCCAACTTGACTTTCAACTTTCCTTTCATGCATTGGTTTCGATTTATGCTCCCGACGGTACTGTAGCGATTTCCCATGGTGGCATTGAAATGGGTCAAGGAGTTAATACGAAGGTATTGCGTATATACGGATTTCATTATGTATTGCATTCAAAACTAGCATAAAATTGCTTTTATTCTTGCTTAGTAATTTTAATAAACTACGTAAACATCAATTGTTAAATTTATTATTTTCACCAGGTGGCTCAGGTAGCTGCTTATATTTTTGAAATAGACATTGATATGATAAGAATCAAACCATCAAACAATTTGACATCACCTAATGATAGACCGAGTGGAGGGAATGTAACGAGCGATTGTTGCGCAAGTGTACGTAGTATTTCTCATAATTTTACAGTAGGCAAACGTAGAATAACTTTTCTTCTTCAAATTATTTATAGGCTACAAAAGCAGCCTGTGAAAAATTACTTCAAAGGTTACAGCCTGTAAAAGAAAAGTTAGGAAACGCTAGTTGGCCAGAGCTCATTCAAGCGGCTTACATGCAAGGAGTTGACCTATGTGCAATCCACCAGTAAAAACTTTTCTTCTATATTTTATGTTTATCAGATTCTCATTTGCCTATTCTTCACTTCGAATATATATACTTTTCAAAATAAGAAATTCCTTTAAAAATATTATAACAATAGACTTGCATACCATAGGTATTAAATTTGACTTTCTTGTAATAAAATCTTAGATAATCAATAATGCCATCGTAAACTAATTTTACTTCGATATCCACTTATCACTATCAACCACAGAACCACCATTATTAAAATAAAAATCACATACACACGCTCTTTAGATACGACTCAGCAACGGATCTGCCTCAACCTTACGGGATCTACGGAGCCACAGTAGCCGAGATCGAACTCGACGTACTCACAGGTGAACAGCTCGTCTGCCGTGTGGATCTGCTCGAGGACACAGGTATCAGCTTAAATCCAGAGGTGGACGTCGGCCAGGTACGCGGTGCATTTGTCATGGGCCTTGGATTCTGGCTGAGCGAAGAGTTGCTGTACGATCCACGTACCGGTGCATTGACGAATCACAGAGCTTGGGTGAGAGAAAAAGAGTGATTGATCGAGGTTGAGTTACGCATGGTGACATAAGGATTTTGGGGATTTCTGTTGTTGAGTGTAGAGTAAGGGTGGGCGGAGAGATAGATGTGGAAATGACTTTTGTAATTAAATGTACGTGGAATATTGAAAAATCAAATGGCAAAAGCTGTGGATATTTAAATGCACACTATTATTAGAAAATGAGTATTAGTATGTGGTACTTATTAGGAATTATTATAGAGAGAATTCTGTCTTTTGTCAAAAAAAAATTTGGTTAATTGTAAGAAAATTCGACGAAATACAGAAGACATACCTTCATTTAGATGAATTCTCGACAAGCTCGAGTAGGCAATTCACTGGTTTCAATTATAACCGAATTTTCTCTGATTACAAAAACACATTTTGAACTTTCAACTATACACAAATCATTATTGCACCATAATTCATATCGTTACGCAATGAATTTATAATGCGAACAGTAATTAATTACTCAATAAGATTTATTTAATTTGACTATTGAAATATAAGATTTATTATCATCAGTACTAATAAATATTTCAGGAAATTCGCTAATTTAAACTTTATATCAATAGAATATTCTTTTAAAATAATTCTATAATTATACTTATTAATTATCTCCGACAATTTACTAACAAAACGAATTAATCGAATACCGGAGCTCTAAAATTGGACATGCAATTAAGTGTAATTCATTTTTCAGAATTATAAACCACCCGGTGCCAATGACATACCCGTCGATTTTCGCGTGAACTTTCTACGCAACGTTCCCAACCCAAATGGAATTTTACGATCGAAAGGTATTGTATATTCGTATCTTGAAAGAAATAACGCATAAAACCATAATACTCTTTTACAATATTTATCATTATTTCAAGGAGTGCGGGAGCGCTCCGAAGTCAAGTTATAGAAAAAGCCTGAAAGAGCGACCCGCGCTATATATAGATTAAATGGGTGTGTGAGGAATGAAATGCCCCTATATACCCTTTTTATGTTATTTATTGTCGTCCTGTTGCTGTTCCCTTCCGGTGCTAATTGGCGACGGAAGTCAGTGGTGTGTTGTTAAACAAAAGCACATTATATGTGATATAGTGGTGCTTCTATCAATGCTTGGATATGCGCATCTATCAAATGTCATCTGATCAAATCAAGACGGACTCTAATCTTAGCCAAAATATCATCTGATCAGATCACAGCAAACTCTAATCTTAACCCAAATGTCATCTGATCAGATCAATACGGCCTCCCATCTTAGCCAAAATGCCATCTGATGCAATGAATACAGACTCTCATATTAGCCAAAATGTCATCTTATCAGATCAATACGGATTCCTATCTTAGCCAAAATCCGGCGAGCGGGAGCAATCCAAAAAAAAGCGGCGAGTGGGAGCAATCCTCCGCCCCCCTGCGAGGGCGGGAGAAATAGCAGCTCCGCACTCGCTCGCTGAGGAAGGTTTAGCCATGATTTGGCTAATCTTTTGATGATCTTGTCCGCCTCGGACAAGTAGTGCTTGTCGATATGCATGATAAAGTCAAGCCTTGGCAATAGGAAGGTGCTTGTCGCATCTAGCTTTTGCCATGGTGTCAACAGGGATTGGTCAATGGCGTCAAAGAAGCGATGCTTTGGCAATGTCCTCATGGCTCTTATAATACCAAGAGAATGTATTTTTCATTAAAGAATTGTTATCGTCATCTAGCGGTTAGGTAGAGTATCAAAAAAATATTCGACGCGTTTTTTAAAACTAATTAACTGACATATACATGTTGTTCCCAGTGATTTTTCAAAACAAGATTCAAAAAGATAATGGAATTAATTAATTTACTAAAATAAATCATTTTTTCACCATTCACTTTGAATTTTTTATTTTAAAAAATCTATGCTGAATGAATATACATGTTAATTAGACATTATATAACAATTCAAAAAATTCTCGTTGCAATTATGTCTAAAAAACTTAACACCACCTGCGTACAGCGTATATTGTCACCAGAACAAACAACCTTTTTTTCTTTATTAAGCCCAAGCATATATTAACCAACCTTTCCAGAGAACCGCTCAATATTTCACCCAATTCCGTGAAAATTCTTTCATTTCGCAGCCACCGTATACCACCGTGTTCGCGATTAATCAAGCAGAATCGCATCCTAAACACACAGCGTTCAAAAGTTGATTAAATTATCATTTCTCCGTAAAACAGCCATCTATCTTCGCCATAAACCTTCGTCATCGTCGCTCCGCTCCTAGTGCATAATATCTATATACACATACATTCACGTGCGCGAAACGAAGCTGTCAAACTTTATTTTCCCTCCTCTATATACATGATTTCACTTATGTATTCGCCCCGTGGGGTTACCGTCGTACGTCACCTTTACATTGTAACGACGTATAAGCGAAAGCTTGAAAATTGAACGAGGAGTATAACACATAATCATTTTTGTTTTGAGGAAAAAAAATAATAATAACAAGGTTTTTCGTAGCAACTGGTGAACCAGCGTTGTGTATGAGCTATGCCGTGCCGATAGCACTCAGGTATGCCCTCGATTCTGCCAGGAAAGATGCTGGAAACGACGAGCTGTGGTATAATTTAGGTGAGTTGTGGTGGCAAAGGGGATTGGATGTATGACTATTTGAGTTATATATTGACGATGATTTTTTATTTGCAGATGGTCCAGTTACCGTTGAAAGAATCATGCTTGCCAGTTTGACCGATACGCAGCATATGGTTTTGTGAGTTGAAATCGTGGAATTTTTGAAGAATAACGAATGGTGAGTTATAAATGGATTCGTTCCTATATTGTTGGAAAAATTGAATGTGATATTGAAAATTGGAAATGGAATAATAAAATCTGTAAATTGAAAAAATTCTCATGTTTGTTTTATATGTAAACAATCGTTTTTATTGTTTTCAAATTGTTCTTACAATTTATTGATTGAGTATTTTACAATAAAATGGAGTAAAAATACAATCTTTGTATTGAACGAATGGCATTAACTATTCGAATCGACATTTGGATATGGACAAACGAATATTTCTTAATAGTTAAAGAAATTCGTTGGTAGATAAGACGTCACTTGTTTAAGATTGTTTCTTATATTAAAGTCATTGTTCCAATTACCTATTAAATCCTATTCTTTCACCTGCGAAATAGAAGGACAAAATCATATTCCTTAACTATTGAAGATATTCCATAACTATTGCGACGTATTGCTTTGACATGAGAAAACGGGATATTTCTATTAATAGCAGGAAACTTAAATACTGTAAATTATTTTTTAATAATTTTGCGTTCATCACAAAACTACTCGCGTATGAGCAGAAACATAATTCGTCAGCTGTAACAATATTTTTCTCTGTGTACATATCATACAATAATATTTATTTATTTATGATTTAATTAATTTTCTTAAATTTTTGTGTTTAATTTATATTTATGAGTGAATAATTGCATTTCCTATACGATGACAGACCAACTTAGAACTTGGTATTTTAAACGATATTAAAGATAAAAATATATGATGTGACGATCAGGTGGCAGCAGCTTCCAATGGCTTCAAGTTGGTTATTACATTGTACTTACAGCTGGTAAAAAATATACTTATCCTTTTGTTGAAAAATAATAACACACTTATTTTAATAAAATAAATTTTTTTTTTATATTTAACAGTAAGTACCACATAAACATGAAAATGTTTGCGAACTAAATTATGACAAACACATTAATAACTAACACATCACAGTTAATTTTTTAATTTTAGAAGAAAAATGTGAAAAATACAAATCATAAAATATTTTTTTAAAAATTATATATAATAAATTTAGTTAATAATAGTGAAATTATAAAATATATATCTATTGTTTTCATTAAACATTTTTTGTATGATGTTTAAAATTTTTCATTTTTAATAAATACTTAAAAATTTTCTATGAAATGTATAATAATCGCCTAAGAATAAAGACTTGATTGAACAGTAAAACCTGGTAAAAATCCTCTACCCAAAAGGTTCTCCAAGAATTCTAGATTTAAATTATATAAGTCAAGCAAATTAAAATTAAAATCCCCTTAATATTAAATGATTTTTAACATTCTTTTTTTTATAAGAAACTTACTAAACTCAAAAACAAGTTCTGTCTTCGGTATATCATGAGATCTGTAAACTGATGATACATTCAAAAGACTACCGTCCTTGAGTGTAACCTCAGTATTAATTATTTTAATTTTACCAAAATTTAATGTTTGAGTTGTTTGCATGATATCTTTGTTACAAAAAACAATTACCTCATCGTTTCTATTTAATTTACTATGGTTATAATGGCTATTGTATCCATTTAGTTCATACATCTGATAGTTTTCCAGAATGAACGATTCAGTATATACTACAATCTATGGTTTTGATTTTAATCTCTCTATCAGCACTTCCAGATTATGAAAATTTTTATTCAAACTTCTAATATTAATAAGCAATATCAAATCAGTCTTTTTATTTATAGCTTTATTAAGATTATTAATGTTTGAATAAACTTTTTCACGCTTGACGGTATCGCTTACTACAGTTTGTAAAAAATCTAAATTACTAGCCATTATATAGTAGAGTCTATGCAGTTGTTGTTGCTAGTAGATGTTTTACGTGTCTCCAGAAGATTTTTCGAGTTATCCGATATAGGTAACAGTGATGGTAGAGCAGCTTGCGAGTTATCCGATGTCGGCACCCGTGATGGTAAAACAGGTTTGAGAGTTGGTACTGTAGGTTTTATACTTTAGTCTGTATTATCAATGTACCTTTTTATTTTATTCCGTGGGATCTCACATAATGTCGTGTCTAATGCTATGTGGTCAACGTTATACTTTAATTTATAAGTTTTGTTACTGTAAATACAGTTTGAGCACTTTTTCACGTCACTGTCACAATCTTTATAAAGATGTTGGCCAGAACACTTAAGACACATGGGATAATTTCTACACTTTTTGCTATGGCCAAATCTGCAGCATGATAGACAAGGCTTTACACTAATATAGTCGTAAACCTTGTTGTTTTGATGTCCAACAAAAACTTTATTTTTATTTTCTCTTACGTGTTTGTAGATATCGGCTGGAACCTCCATTAATACAGTACTAACAAGGAGAGGCTAAGGGTTCCGAAACACCAATTTTCTTGAAAAGCAAGAGAAAATTTAATTTATCTTCTCAAATATTAAGTTGCACTAAATTTGCAACAATTCAGGTGCTAATCAATATTTTTCAATTCTGAAAAAAGGAGCATAATTGTAGATTAATTTACTACAATTTTATACCGCTAGAATTCAAATATAACCAATAGTATCGATTTTGCAACAATTTAAACAATTAAATTGTTAATAACAAAAAAACTAACAGTCTGCCGACTGTCCATCTTCGAAATTCGGATTCAGCAAAAAAAAATACGTAAGAAAAGCTTTGGTGGAGTCGTGGACATCCATCGGCCACGGGAACCCCCCTGGCGCCTAGACTACTTACCCTTACGAAGGGTCCTAATTACAAGGCTTGTCTTGTTTTTCATATTCCCCGTTACTAACAATGGAGGACTCAGTCTTTTACGTCATATCTACGGTGAAACAAATTAAATCATAAACAGCCAAAAATTAAAATTTAATTTTCCTTTCGTGTTATAAAATTTAGAGGAATATTTTGCAGTTTTCCAAAATCAAAAGAAAAATCTGCAAAAATATCAAGTAGTTATACTATAGTTATCTAATAACACATAAAATGGTATTCGAAAATACTACTGGCGACAAGTGGTTCAACAGAAGTTCAGATAATAGTTTCGGCAGTAGTTGAGCCAATAGTTTAGCCAATAGTTTAAACTGCAGTTTTCTTTTGTAAGGGCTTATAACCTCAAAATGAAGGTTTGAATGGTAATAAATTATCAATCCTATATTCATCTTAAAAAAAAATTGTAGACTTAGCAAAAAGGTAACATTCATATGTGTAAGTACCTTTAAAGTAGATAAAATTATTCTAATAAAATCGCTTAAGGTTTGTGAATTTGAACTATTTTAGAAAATGTTCAGTATTCGGCATAAGACATTTTTCAAATTTTACATTGAATTTAAATGTAAATCAAGCCATATTCATAGAAAGTATTAAGCCATAATTTGTTAGCAATATATTCCGACGATATAATCAATATTTTACCCCACAATGGATCTTTTTTCTCAAAACGAAACAAGAAGATACAGTACGATATATGTGACCTAAGTAGCACATTTTTGTACGGCATACATTTAGCTATGACACTTACGCAGCTTTCATTTTAACTGTATCATATATATTTTTAAGATCATCAAATGTTGTTGATGCCAACAATTCTAATTCATTGAGGAATGCTTCTTTTATTAAGTAATGTGGATCGCCATCGTGAATATGATTTCCGACCAATTCTGGATCTTCTAAGTTGTCAAAATTATCCACATATAACCTTGCTTGACAACCTGTTGTATTTCTCAAATGGCATTGAAAAATACCCGTTCCTCCTCTTCTGTCGGCGTAGTAAATGTGTGCATCAAAATAATACCTGACGGTTTTGAAAATATTACAAAAATGTTTAATGATTAGTATTTTTCGTGGCACCGCCTTATACTCTACACATTCATACTCTAGGGAGGTTACTCTACACGGGCATACTCTACACAGATTTTCTCTACACGCACACACTCTACACAAGCTTTTAGGTGAAAAATTCTAAAGGAGCATACTCTGCACAACTTATCTGACCTACACGCACATACTCTACACAAGCTTTTTGGGGGAATAAATATTGTATCAGTGACAATAAAGGACTCTGACTACTGGATGAACTTAACAAGACTTTCTGGTTAAACAGACACGTTTTAATTCAACGTTCAAATAAAATTGATATTGCTGATCTTCAATAATACTAATTTTATTGAAACTGAATATTTAATTAATACTTTTTTGTTTTACTGTACCGGAATTATTTTTTGAATTACTCAAATTAAATATTTAAATTAGTATAACGTAAGCCTATTTTTATTTAATGTAGGAGGAAGTAATTCAGATAATGTAAGTATCAATGAAAGCATGGTAATCGACGATGAATCGAATGTCATTCATGATACTTTCTTCGAAGATATAGATGTAAATAATTTAAAAATTATTTTTTATACTCCTGCAAATATTAAAAATGTAATGCCACTCATTGAAGAAGTTGAAGTTACTAATACATCAAATGAAATATTTACAGGTTTGTTGTTATAAAGA
>JAWWEQ010000045.1:32916248-32952106 GCA_035583055.1 Torymus tubicola | reverse complement strand
GTACTACATCTCATGGTACAAACTTGATGCAGTTTTTGCAAGATTTTTAAATAAAATACAGTGTCGAAATTTCATCTTATACTATTCTTACCACAAACCTATATTGTTACTTTTGTTGAAATCAACAACAAAATGCAAGCGAATCAAATGTAACTATTGAAGATTGTTAGTTAGTCTTGTTATACTGATTTTGTTTTTTGTACTTCACATATATTATAACAATTTGATACGAATAAGGCCCAATTATATTTCTAACATTTAAAAAAAATAGTTTCGACGTATATTAATTGAAGTTATCACTTCTGCCGGGCGTCCCGAGATGCACACGGTTTTTTTTTATTTTACGGCTGATCGCTAAAGCCGGTATAAGAAAAAAGAGTTTTTTGAGTTTGTGCTCCCCCCCTCGGGTGAGCCGACTAGATGGGGAGCTAAATGGACTTGTATTGTGTGCGCTACACTTTGATCTCAGCCAAAAGGCCGAGAAGCGATATTAATAAATAAAAGATTATTATGTTTGAATTAAATAAAGGGGCCGCATCTTGCTGAAATGCAATGCAAGCGTGACCCGTGACGGAACCGGAGCAAGCCCCAGACGTTCCATCGTCCTTCAAAAATCAGTTCGATATTCTGGCTCCCCAATGGGGAGTTTATCAGATATCAAGCTGATAAGAACAGATACTACACTTTTGATCTTAGCCAATAGGCCGAGAAGCGATGCTTTGGCAATGTTCTCATGGTTCTTATAATACCATGAGAATGTATTTTTCATTGAAGAATTGTTTTCGCCACCTAGCGGTTAGGATGAGTAGCACGGTGCGCATGCGCAATGCCGATGAATTGACTGATGGCGCGAACATTTGAATTTGAGATACCTCTTCCTCTCTTCTTCTCTTACAAGGAATTGCAGATGGGTAGAGTATCAAAAAAATATTCGATGCGTTTTTTAAAACTAACTAACATGTATATGTTATTCCCATTGATTTTTCAAAACAAGATTCAAAGTGATAATGGAATTAATTAATTTACTAAAATAAATCATTTTTTCACGATTCACTTTGAATTTTTTATTTTAAAAAATCTATGCTGAATGAATATACATGTTAATTAGACATTATATAACAATTCAAAAAATTCTCCGCCCAATATTTCACCCAATTCCGTGAAAATTCTTTCATTTCGCAGCCACCGTATACCACCGTATTCGCGATTAATCAAGCAAAATCGCATCCTAAACACATAGCATTCAAAAGTTGGTTAAATTATCATTTCTCCGTATAACAGCCATCTATCTTCGTCGTAAACCTTCGTCATCGTCGCTCCGCTCCTAGTGCATAATATCTATATACACATACATTCACGTGCGCGAAACGAGGCTGTCAAACTTTATTTTCCCTCCTCTATATATATGATTTCACTTATGTATTCGCCCCGTGGGGTGTACCGTCATACATCACCTTTACATTGTAACGACGTATAAGCGAAAGTTTGAAAATTGAATGAGGAATATAACACATAATAAGGTCTTGAGGAAAAAAAAATAATAATAACAAGGTTTTTCGTAGCAACTGGTGAACCATCGTTGTGTATGAGCTATGCCGTGCCGATAGCACTGTATGCCCTCGATTCTGCCAGGAAAGATGCTGGAAATGACGAGCTGTCGTATAATTTAGGTGAGTTGACGTGGCAAAGGGGATTGGATGTATGACTATTTGAGTTATATTTTGACGATGATTTTTTATTTGCAGATGGTCCAGTTACCGTTGAAAGAATCATGCTTGCCAATTTGACCGATATGCAGCGTATGGTTTTGTGAGTTGAAATCGTGGAATTTTTGAAAAATAACGAATGGTGATTTACAAATGGATTCGTTCCTATATTGTTGGTAAAATTGAATGTGATATTGAAAATTGGAAATGGAATAATAAAATCTGTGAATTGAAAAAATTCTCATGTTTGTTTTATGTGTAAACAATTGTTTCTATTGTTTTCAAATTGTTCTATCTAACAATTTATTAATTGAGTATTTTACAATGAAATGGAGGAAAAATACAATCTTTGTATTGAAGGAATGGCATTAACTATTCGAATCGACATTTGGATATGGACAAACGAATATTTCTTAATAGTTAAAGAAATTTGTTGGTAGATAAGAAATCATTTGTTTAAGATTGTTTCTTATATTAAAGTCATTGTTCCAATTAACTATTGAATCACATTCTTCCACCTGCGAAATAGAAGGACAAAATCATATTCCTTAACTATTAAACGTATTCCATAACTATTGAGACGTATGACTTTGACATGAAAAAACTTAAACTGACATAAAAAAAAGTTAAATACTGTAAAATATTTTTTAATAATTTTGCTTTCATCACAAAACTAGCAGAAGCATAATTCTTTAGCTGTAACAATATTTTTTCTCTGTGTACATGTAATACAATAATATTTATTTATTTATGATTTAATTAATTTCCTTAAATTTTTGTGTTTAATTTATATTTATAAGTGAATTATTGCATTTACTATACGATGACAGACCAACTTAGAACTTGGTACTTTAAACGATATTAATGATAAAAATATATGATGTGACGATCAGGTGGCAGCAGCTTCCAATGGCTTCAAGTTGTTTATTACGTTGTACTCACAGCTGGTAAAAAATATACTTATCTTAATAAACTAAATTCTTTTTTGTTATATTTAACAGTAAGTACCACATAAACATGAAAATGTTCGCGAACTAAATTATGACAAACACATGACAGTTAATTTTTTAATTTTAGAAGAAAAATGTGAAAAATACAAATCACAAAATATTATTTTTAAAAATTATATATAATAAATTTAGTTAAAATAATGAAATTAGAAAATATTTATCTATTGTTTTCATTAAACATTTTTTGTATGATGTTTAAAATTTTTCATTTTAAATAAATACTTAAAAATTTTCTATGAAATGTATAATAATTGCCTAAGAATAAAGACTTGATTGATAAATAATTACCGTTTACATTCATTTACATCTTTTTGACATTTCTATTCAAAATGCAAGTTCTGTATTACAAGAATCGGAACGATCGCACGAGAAATTTCGGAAACGCGGAATAAATTTGACGTGTCTTTTTCAAGATGACATAACCTCAAGTGTAGATTGAAATTCCGGGATATTTATTGAATAGTTTATAAATAATTTTGTAATAAATATTTACCAAAATGACTGAAGAAAATTTTGTTATGCCAAAGGCCCCAAGGGACCTTTGTTTCAATGAACAGGACTTTATTCAGGTATACAAAATGATAAAACATCAATCTTAACCTCTCAACATTTTTACATTCTGTTATTTTTTTTGTATAAAATTTTGTATAAATAAAAATTTTCATAATTTCAGAACGTTTTTGATACTGACACTTTTCTTCAAGATCATCGAAAAAGTGTCAGTCTCGAAAAGATGCGAGATGATCTTGGAATTTACTTAAAAATTTTGAGATCAGCTATGATAGAACTTATAAATAAAGATTATGCAGATTTTGTTAATCTTTCAAGTAATTTAATTGGATTAGACAAAGCCATAAACAATTTAGAAACTCCTCTAGGTCAACTTAAAGAAGAAGTCATGGTAAGTTTTATTTTCTGTTAATTAATTTTAGTCATAGGTTAATTTATCTATGAGTCACCTGATAACAATTGTATAAATTTATGAAAATGTAAAAATATTTATTGCCCAATAAACTTGTATCTAATAAGAATATATTTTGACATAGATTTATCTAATTTTATTGAGAAATCACTAACAAATTTTATTGATTTGCAGCAAGTGAGACAATGTTTAGATGATACGATATCAGAAATGACTACTAATTTAAATAAACATAAGGAAATCAGAGAAAGAAAACAAAGTTTACATAGTTTAATCAGATTTCATAAGTCAATATCAAAACTGTGCAATATTCTTGGTTCCTGCGACACATTAGATGTTACCATAAAACCAGATGTTTTAGAACGTGCAGCAACAGAGTTTAATCAACTGAAATTTCATACAAGCCGGTGTAAATCTGACCTTACAACAGAACAAATTAATGTATGTATAAATTAATTGAATTTCATTCATCCAAAAATTAATAATATTCCTTTTGACTAAATTAATATCTTTCCTATTTATTATAGAAAATGGATGAATTAGATAATCAGCTTAAAAGTAATTTAAGTGCTCTACTTATTTCCTATGTAACGCAAAAAGAGACTGCATCTTTAATTAGATGTTTAAGAATATATGTGAGTCTTGATAAAGTTAATGATGCAGAAGAAGTAGTAAGAAAAAGAATCGTAGTGCCTGCTGTTGAAAATATCATTAGCGAATACAGCTTCCAAAATGATCCTCAAGGATTGAAAGGAACTTACCAAAAATTAGAAAACGTATTAGATACTACACTAAAAGAATTATTAGAATTAACATTAAGTTCTGAAAGGTACAAACTACTAAAACAATATTATTTATAATTATTATTTATTTATACTTATATTTATTTATAAAATTACTTTCAGAATATCGGTGAAAGGGTTTAACTTTTTAGTAAATAGTTATTGGTCTGAAATTGAACAGAGAATTGAAGACTACTTACCACTAATATTTGCACCAGGAAATCCAGAATTGTTTCACACAGTATGTTCTGCACCAAATAAATCTTTTATACTAAGACTTCATAATATTTATATCTAATATATTTATATTTTTTATTTGTAGCGATATTGTGAAACACTAGATTTTCTCTTACATTTAGAAAAGAGATGCTATACACCTGAGGCTCTTGAACAATTAAAAAATCATCCACAATATGAGAGGTTTTTGAAAAAATGGAATCTGCCAGTTTACTTTCAAATAAGATTTCAAGAAATTGCAGGTACAGCTGAAAGTGTTCTTTCCGGTAGTGTTTCCTCACTTTCTATACGAAGAAATAAAGGTTCTACAAGTCCTGATAGTTTTACACTTCATGCTACATATATTGTTTGGGATTGTCTTCTGAGAGTCTGGGCAAAAGAAGTTTACCTCCCTCAACTTCTCCACAGGTATATAGAATTCATTTTTTATAATTCAAGATTAATAGTATTTGTTTCAAAATGTATAGTATTCATATAGAATTTTATTATACTTTTCAAAAATTGTAATTATAATTAAATAATTAATAATTTCATATAAAAAGATAATAAATATTTGAAAAATTTAAGGTTTTGGAAATTGTGCCTTCAACTGTGTTCAAGATATCAGGAATGGAGTCGAACTTCATTAAGACAGGTAGATTATACTAAAAATATATACTTATCTGTCAATTTATGAAAAGACGAAACATTTTTACTGAATGTACAATTCGTAATATTTCAGAAGTGGTCTATTGTAACTGTCAACGAAACCAGTCACAGTACAGAATTGGAAAACTCCCACAGATTAGAATTTCTTGTTGGTCTTTATACTGATCTTGAGAAACTTTCCACAAAAATGTGTAATTTTATAGACATTATGGGTGATAAGATAGCTACTTTAAGTCCTTCTGTAATTGTTTTATTAAGTGGTAAGTAGACTAATTGTGTTCATTTTCTGTTACTAAAAAACATTAATATTTCAGATATCTCTTACTAAAAATTTAGATCTGCATTTTTACCGATTTCTTTACAAATTAATAAATTTTTATTTTCACCATAAAAATCTAAAATCAAAAAAAAAATCTAAATATTTTTCTTGGCTAACAGCCATCTAAGAATACATAAGCATTCACTATATCGTAATTCACTTCCGATCCATATATCCTATACACCTCTCCGATCGAATCTACTTTATTCTTACCACCGCTTAATCTGTATTAGACTATAATTCAATAACGTGTGAGCTATTTTAGTATTCTTCGTCTTCTCTCTAAAACGCCAATATATACATCGTTACCCTTATAGTATATATACACATATCAAAACAAATAACTCCCTCTTTCATCATCCTTAGAATGCACGAACGAGACAACGCGAAGCTTCGAAGCCTGCTTGCCAGCGGTGACAGAAGAGATTGTCAGCGAGTTGCTGCGCCACAGTGCTGCCCACCTGAAACAGATAAGCGACATACCACGCCTCTTCCGACGCACGAACCGCGAGGTGCCGACGAAGCCCTGCGCCTACGTCAAACGTGCGCTCGACTTCCTAGCCGCTTTTCATGCGGATTATAGGACCGTCATTCCTGAGACCGTGCGACGATGGCTCGTGCTTGCGCTTACGTCCTTGACGCAGCAGTGAGTAGTAATAGTAGTAGTATATCCCGATGAAGATTCTCTCGTTGTAGTTTTCACTCTAAGCCGATGAAAGAAGGCGAGACGACACGCGATGTATTTGCACCGATCGGTTTGGACTGCATTTTGGTGTGCTTGGAACGAGGAAACTGATTTTGTTCTTTTTTCCGTAGTTTTTTCTTCATTTGTTGAAAGCTGAAATTTGAGTAATCCAATTACTTATGTAACTTTCTAATGCTCTTAGTTTTTTTTTTCTTTTTTTTTGAGGGTATACGTTATTGATATGAATGTGTATTAGGGAAACTTTACAAGGTTGTTGTAACTTGATGCAATAATCATTATTACATGACAAATCGTAAAGTCAGACTAGGAAGTATAAACTAAGCAAAAGATGTTTAGTTTATGTTATAATTATGAGTATCGCGAAATTTCGAAAAATTTTGTTTAATTTCGTTTAAATTTGGAACTAAAACTTAATGATATTTAAAAGAGGATTAAAAAAATAATCTTTGTTTAATTTTCTTTTATTTTGTATTAACGTGTAAAGTATTAAATAAGTGTATTTATCAAATAATTTTACCCCCCAAATATAATATTTCAAAGCTTACATCAGTTCGGTGTTACAATAACAATATAATATTATCTATCAAGTATCATTCAAATATTAGACGATTAAGATCCAAATTTCATACTATTAAAATCGTTTATTAATTATTTTATTTGAGTGCGGCTTATGTCTTATAGTACGTCTTTGACTTACCAATATATGTGATTTTTCGTTTATTATTTACACTCAGTGTATTTATCTCTACTTATAATACATATCTTTTTCCACAGGTATATGTCTTCAGTCAAGGACGTATTGACTTCTGTTCAGAAAACGGAAGAAAGTTTAAGGAGGTTAAAGAAGATTAGAGATAAATCTGCTGGTGTGTCAACTTCCGAAAACCAAGGCACTACAGACGACGAAAAAATTCGCATTCAATTACTCATCGACGTACAGGGTTACATTCAAATGGTAATACAAAAGTACATATTACAATAAATTACGATTCAATAAATTAAAACGAAAAGTAAAATGATTAATGTAACTTTCAGATAAAAGATTTGGATATTAGAGAAGAAGATGTCGAAAACTTGAAAGACCTATTGGACGTGGTGGAATCTGCTACGAAAAACAAAACCGATTCTAAATAAATTGTTCGTTACGTCGCTATCGAAATAAAATAAAAATACACTTTCAAATGGCCAAGTAATTTACAGGTATGTTTGATAATTCTCGTTAAGAACATAGTATAAACCGCACGATCCACCGTATAATCTCTAATAATTGCCTAATTCAATATTCATCTCGACCTTTCAATTAAAATCCAATACCCATCAGCTTCACCGCTTATACCTTTTTTCCTGAGACTATAAAGCCACGCACGTCAATAACAACGTGAAAACGGCTGTTTTCGTTTGAAAAATGAATGAACAAGTAAGAGCATTAGGTTAAGTAAACCGGTACGTTGCAAAACACCTAATCCCATTAACTTACTGTTCAGTCTCCTTTCCGAAAACACCAAAAGCCACGTGTCTCACCTAAGTACTTCCCGTAAACAACATCTATTATCTCACCAACCATTCTTACCACAAGCTAATATTCTTCCAATCATTGCAGGTATATCCCATGCATACCGCGAGGATGAGCCACGACGCGTAAGTTCAAAGTCTCGCAGCAAGGGAAAGGTCAGCTGAGGGAGAGAAACGGGAGCGTCGCGCGTGAAAACCCGCGTGTCCTCGTTCATCCGGACAAACAGGATTATGAGGCGAGCGTGCGCGCGCGGAAGCCCTACGTGAACATATCTGCGTCACGACTAACTCAGGCTGGTATAAAAGCTCATGGTAGCCGCGCGCGCAACGCAGTCGCCAACGAGACACCGGGACGCTCACAAGCACAAGCTCTACAGCCGTCAACATGGTGGTGAACTTCAAGGTATTCAAGAAGTGCTCGCCTAATGGCAAGATCGCCGTTTACCTGGGCAAGCGTGATTTCATCGATTACCTGTCAGGTGTCGAACCGATCGATGGAGTTATACTCCTGGATCCAGGTTACATAGACACGCAGAGAAAGGTATGGGTGCAACTTATCTGCAGCTTCCGTTATGGACGCGAGGAGGACGAAGTCATGGGGCTAAACTTCCAAAAAGAGCTTTATCTAATCTCCGAGCAGCTCTACCCACGTACCAAGAAGATGGAGCATAATCTAACGAAACTGCAGGAACGATTGCTCAGGAAGCTTGGCCCGAACGCCATTCCGTTTACTTTCGAGTTCCCCCAGAGCGCGCCGTCCAGCGTTACCCTGCAACCTGGCCCAGACGACACTGGCGAGCCCTGCGGCGTTAGCTACGTCGTGAAGGTATACGCTGGTGAGACGGAAACTGATGTGACCCACAAACGTAGCACCGTTGCCATGGGTATACGTAAGATCCAGTACGCGCCGACTAAGCAAGGCCGTCAACCCTGCACCGTTGTACGTAAGGATTTCCTACTGAGCCCTGGGGAACTGGAGCTGGAGGTGACGCTAGACAAACAGCTCTATCATCACGGCGAGCGTATTGCTGTGAACGTCTGCGTGCGTAACAACAGCAACAAAGTCGTGAAGAAAATCAAGGCTCTTGTACAGCAGGGTATCGACGTAGTCATCTTCCAGAACGGCCAGTTCCGCACCGTGATCGACGCTGTTGAGACCCAGGATGGCTGTCCCATCAATCCAGGCTCAAATCTGCAGAAAGTACTGTGCCTGCAGCCTCAGCTTGAAGGTAATCGCCAGCGACGAGGTATTGCTCTGGACGGACAGCTGAAGGATGATCCTGGTCAGCTGGCATCCAGCACGCTTCTTACCTCACCGGATGTGCGCGACACTTTCGGCATCGTCGTTTCTTATGCGGTCAAGGTGAAGCTGTACCTTGGTGCACTGGGAGGTGAGCTCTCGGCCGAGCTGCCGTTCATACTTATGCGACCCAAGCCTACTGAACGGTTTAAGGTCATCGTCGGAGACGAGAACATGGCCATCGAAGACATTCCGTCGGACGAGAAGCAAGCCCTAAGTTAAATTAGTTTCGCGATATACAAGAGAGCTCGATGAAAGGCAAAGGAGGAAGAGATGAGAGCTAAGAAGAAAAGGGAGAAAGAGAACGAGAACGAGATGTGATTCTACTTTATCGACACTCTTGGTGTATGCTGTTGGAAAAGGAGGCGTATGTCTTCCGTACGGTCTTTCTTTTTTGCTGGTATTGGTATATAATCGAGGTGACATGTCATTTGCGAATTTCTTTTGGAAAGTGTGTAAATTACCGGGAAGCTTACTGGGCTAACTTTGTATAGGCTTTCCGACAGTTGAAAGTTAGCCGTTGTACGTTACTTCTCGTTATTTTCAACTATGGAGGGGTGACGCGTGAAAGCAGTATTATACTTAGATGCTGTAATTTTAGTACGTCATAACTTCGGTTCTGGAGATAAACTCATTTTCGAAGAAGTCGAAAACTGAATTGGCTCAGTAATATTATATCATATTCCCTTTTGTGGTGTTCTAAAAGGCGCTAAAGTTATTTAATGAAAGTTTTGATGTAACTTGTATTATTTTACTATGAGAATTTAGTATTACGTATGTGAAATAAATCATTGGTTATTTGCAAATGATATGTTGATAAAATAGGAATCCAAAAATCGTTTAAGGGGGTGTAAAAGTCTATTTTCGTTGACTGAACAGAGTATTTTTGTTAGTAATATTTACTATACTCAGGCATACTGTATATTCCTTGTCTGCATTATTTTACTGTTTATTATAACTATATAATTCATTGTTTAAATGAATTATAATTTTAGAAGATTTTTAAGCAATTATTTAAATTATTATTTTGTTAGATATAATAATGGAAATATGAAGATTTGTCAAATAATTGCTTTAAATTTCTGTATATATCGCCATGAAGTCGTAATTTTCCACCTCCTTAAAGGGATCAACGACTGTATTGATTTCCTTTGTCGCATTATTTTGTTATGTTTAAAATCTAATTAATTATAATAGAATTTATTTGTAATTATCTTTTGCTGATATTTATTTAAAGTTGTTTCGAGTTATATTAAGTTATAAACTCAATTTAACGCAACGTCTTGTCTATTTTTATTTGTTTTTAAGTTAGAATATATTATATATTGTAATTTTCTTATGTTTTTAAATGATGTGATATGTACTATTGTTTTTCTTTTAACGTTTCATAAATTAATTTAAATATAATGTAAAAATTATACAGATTATAATGTATTACAAAGGTAATATGAAGTGTAAAAACGAATTATTATTCAAGAGAACGATGTTGTTTGTCTTGAATCTTTGCAGATAAATAGACATTTGTATAAATTTATCAACATTTATCAAAAAAAAAAAAAAAAAAAAAAATTAATAAATAAAAGTAAATATTGAATGCTAATCTGTTGTCTGAAATCTTTGTTACCTTCTCATCACATATTACTCGAAAAAAAGCACTCACTATTTCTTACATTTTGTACAGATTTATATTTAACATTTATCAATTAAACAAATTTAGAATAGTTTTAAAAAAAATCATACTATCCCTTCTTTATGACTGGCTATTCTAAATTTTAGACGAAAATAAGATAAAGTTATATGAACTTGTAACCTTGCAAACTTTCAAGAGATATGCGAGAGAAATGCTCTTTTTCTAGTTCCTTTTTTCCCCTGCGCTGCTCTTTTCTCTAATGCGCTCGTGTTTTTTACGTTTTTCTGTTTTCAAACTTTGGCTCTTCTATATGATCATTATTCTTGATTTACTTTCGTTTTTCTTCGTACTTTTCTTTATTCCGTTATTTTTTCATTTTCTTTATCGATTTGACCAAAGGTTCAAGGACAAATATTTCAACAAACAAGATAGTTCCTAACAACGATCCTAATATATTGGAATACGTGAGAATTAGATGTTCAACATTCACAATTGTAAAAGTATGAAAAAAAAATACATAAATTGTGAGTAAAAAAAGCTATAAAAGTTTATTAATCTTATATATTTTCTTCTTCCCTCATATATATACACACATCCTTCAAAAATCCTATTCCTACATTACCCTAACAATAATATCAAACTTCACCGTAAAACCACCCTAAAGCTCTACCAAAATTAACAACCAAAACTACCTTCGCGTACCGCAAAGCTACACACACACACATACACTGCTCTTTCTCTCACCGTCACGTCGACCGCTCGTAAAGGCCGGTCCGACCTCGTGTCTTGTCTGTCCCTCGCTCTTCAATATACTTATACCTATATATACACTTCGCAAAACCTAGAGCGCAAAAGTGTACGTATACGACGGAGGTTTATACAATGGCCGGGTATAATATACTTTTGCTACGGCCGGTACCTGGAAAACAAGCCGCGCGGTTTTACGAGCTCGTGAAGATTCAAGCTGTGTTCGTCATGCCGCCGCCGTCCCTTTTTTTTCTGTATGTATATATACTTACTTTTTTCAGATGAGGCGGCGTATATATGTAGTATGTGTGTGCAGACGAGTGGAAGTGGAAAATTCTGGCTTTGTTGGTTGATTGAAGTTGCGAGTCGCATTGTGGTTTCTGCCGTAGGTAATAATGGATGGGTAGTGGAAAAGTTAAATTATGTGTCGAGGCTGAATATTTATTTAATAAGTTTTTCTTTTTTTTTTAAGATTTTCATAGGGATACGTATGGTTGAGTGTTTGTTTAAGTTCTATAAAAGTTAGTTTAAAATGATCTATAAATATGCGCAGCGATTGACGTAGGCGTTCTGCTGAGTACTTTAAAGTAGATACATGATAAACACGGTAAGACATTTTTGTGTTCCAGCCAAACAAGATAATTTTTCTCAGAATTATCAAAATCACGATTTATATTTGTATTTAACTAAATAACATACTATAATATCTTGGGTTTATTCACATTTAGAAGTATATGATTGTGTTTGGGAAAAGTATAAACATTGGTTTATTACACAATTATTAAAAGTAAAATAATAAATTACAACTTTCTTGGTTTCAAAACCATCAGAGTTCTATTAAAATGTAAATTATAAAAATAAATGCGCTTCTCTATATGGGAGAAGCGGAAATTTCCTCGAGAATTTCTCCGAAATTTTCTTCCCACTCTCCCCATTTCTTCCGGCTAAGAGCGTGATATATATGTTTCAGTAGATTATTCCTGAACGTTTTCGGAGCTCCTCCGCCGTCGTCGCATTCATCGTAAATCGAGTAAAAATAATGCGTTTAGGTATAGCTTACAAGTGTGTATATATCCATTGTTTCAAATGCATATGTGTTTATACGTTCAAGTTATTTGTTCATTTTCATTTGGAAGGAGTTAAGCTCGAAAATTTTCTACTTTCATCCCGCGTAGATATTTTAAGAAATCGTCTCTAGAGCTATCTTGAGTCTCTTAAATTCTTTAGATTTATTCACTTTAGAAATTTCTAAAATTGCATTTCAGTTTGTAAGATCAACTCCAATAATAGAAAAAAAATGTATATATATATATTTTTAAGCGTGAAGTTACGTGCTTTTTTGTTATTTTTATAAGTACGTGTTGCTTAAAAATCACTTTCCACACCTGACTCATGACAACCACATTCAAAAGCTGAGTCACATTTATGTTATAATAATATAACGTGTTTGTAAGAAATTTGAGTAAAATAAATTTTTTGAGGATTAATCAGAAGAATTTAATCTTTTGATAAAGTTTTTATATTAAACATTAAAATTGTATAATTAAACCAATCTTTGTTTTTTTTTTAATTTAATTTCGATAATTTATAAGAAAATTAAAGTAATTTAAAACAATTAATTTAAAATTTTCAACAACGATTGTAAGAAAAAATTATTATATACTTCCCAAGAAAAGAGCGATTTCGAATCAGAGCTTTATACGTACATTAACATCGTAAACGGGAAAATATTTTTCAAACCCAAAAACTGGTTATACTTCAGCATAAAACAATCATTTTTTCGTCATTAAAACTTCCAACCGCTCAAAAAAGAACATTTTTTTCAAAAATTGAAAAAAAAGTCCTTTTACACCATAACATATATCCACACCTTCATCATAATCCACACTCCCCGTGTTACATCAGAGCACAACCAACACCACGTTCACACTCCACGCAGCTTTCCCGAAAAAACCACCATCACCTCTTTTCTCTCTCTCTCTCTCTCTTCCACCCGCATCAACTACATCTCTCTCTCTCTTTCCTCCGGGCTCGTCGAGTCCCCGAGTGAAGCAACAACCCCGTTCGCGCGCTCCAAGATATTTCGAGACCGCGGCGGCGGCGGCGGCAGCGCGCGCGCACACGCTATATGCCAGTGTGCACCTCCTCCTCCTCCTCCCTCTTTCCTCTCTTTCTCCCGGAGAGAGAGAGAGAGAGAGAGAGCCGGTACGGCGGCAGCAGCAGGCAGCTACTACTGCCGCTCGCCGCGCGCTGCGCTCCTCAGTCACGCTCGACACGCCGCCGTGGGAGGATCGCGCGCGCGCGTCTATATTTATATATATATATATACACGAAATATACGCACGCATATATATACATAATATACCCACGTACTATATTATATATAGAAAAAGCAGAGTTGTCTAAAAAAAAAATAAACGCTCTCGCGAACGCAGACCAAACGATATATACCGTACGTGGTACATATACATATATAGAAAGATATTATATATACATACATATATACAGAAGGGTATACTAATAATCATCACTGTCACCCCGCGGTTGTGTGGTTTTTTTTTGTTGCTTTCTTCGCTATATATCATAGTGCGTACTATTATACTTGTGTGTGTGTGTGTGCGTGGATATATTATCATCGTCGTTCTCTGCGAATGGTGCGCGACGAGAGCGTCGGCGGTGGCGGCGGCAGCTGCGGCGCCACCCCCGCGACGACGCTCCCGGCGGTTTTCGCGAGAGTGAGTGAGATAGAGATAGAGAGAGAACGAAGGAATGCCTCTTCTTCTCGTGGCCTTGGGGGATATAGCAAGGGGGAGAGAGAGAGAGAGAGAGATTTTTGCCGCGTAGCTTTCGAGAAAGGATGAGGCGCGCGCGCGCGCAAACGCATAAGCATTGTGTTCTATAGAGGATATATATATATGTAGGAGGTGGTACCTGCTCTTCTCGCTGCCGGCGTCAAGTGTGTATATATGTGTGTGTGTGGCTGATGCCTCCGGTGAGCCGGTGTGTATATATATACATTATACGTGTGTGTATATATACATACTATGAGCATGAGAGTGAGAGAAAGAGTTTATTTACGTTACAGTGCGTAGCTTCGCGACGAGTGATGATGTCTGCTGTGTGTGTGTATATGTTATCGCGAGAACACATGTTTCGCGGCTTTCGGTTCTGCTAATTCTTCTTCTCCTCGTTATATATTAGCACAAATCGTGCGACAATAATTCGACTGACAAAAAAAGATCTCACGCGCACATCCACGCGAGAAAAAGAAAAATCACACAGCCGGTATATATGTATGTATATATATATATTCACACACATATAGAAAATCGTACAAATCACGCAGTGGTGCTTGTAATATAAAAAAAGTATATAAGTATAGATACTCGACGGTATATAGATCTGCATTGTAGTTTCGCCCGCAGGCAGGTTCCCGGCGCGTGTATCAGTGCAGAAGAAGAGAGAAGGCGGTATATAGAAGCGGCCTCCTACCGGTGCAGAGAGAGAGAGAGAGAGAGAAGATTTTTGTGGACGAACGAGTGAGAGAGAGAGCGAGAGAAGAAGAAAAAGGAAGAAGAAAGAGAGAACGAGCTTTCGTCGGATTCCTTTTGCCGTGAGTATACATACATATACACACCTTTGGTTGTACATATATATATGTAAGATGCGTTTTGGAGTATAACGACGACGAGGTTTGGTGGTTTTTGTTTGTGACGAGGTTATAGACGCGGAGAGAATAGATCGAATGCGCGCGAGGTATAGAGGATACATAGAAAAAGCGCTTAGGTTGCGTGTATTCCGGAAATTTGATGATTTGGGAATATAGCGAGAAAAAGTGCAAAACAGAGAGTGGAATGTGGTGTTGCTACTTCTAAAATTAATCGATATAGACAAAATAAAATAATATGTTGTATAAGTGAAATTTCATATATATCAAATTCCTCTGCGGCTGCTCCAGTATATGTATATAGCCGAATCCACCACCGCCGTCGCCGCATTATTTTTACAACTCGGTACAATTTAGAGCTTTGGCTCCATTTCAATTTTCCGGTTTGACTTTCTTCTCAAAACCGGAGCAGAGAGCTTCGCGACGGGAGTAAGAGAAAGAGAGAGAAATGGGGGGGGGGGGGATATGGGTAAATTTGCAAATTTAAACAGCTGTTTTTGGCACTTTCACTTTTATATATATATATATTTTTTTTTTTCTTTGTAAGGTACAAGAGGTCAGCTGCTTACACGCGTATATATATACATATAAGTACAATGTATCCGAGATTATTTTTATCATTCAACATACGAGAACTACACCGCGCGCGCGCGCCATAAAAGTCCCGGGCAGCCTTTAAAAGCGCCGTGAATTCGATAATTTCAGATATATATATACTATACAGCGCAGTAGTATTATATGCTCTCTATACGCTTGGTACCTTCCACAGAGAATTTCATTTATACGAGAAACTTCTTATTCGCTCTCTCTCATTCTCGACAACAACAATGATAATAAAACCTGTATATACGACAGTTCTGCCAATATACATTATTACCACGCGAACGTGAAAAATATCGGCAAACTCGCGTATAGTATACGAATGCATTTTCAGTTTGGAATATAAAAACAACAACAACGCGTAATGTACTTATATACTTAACGTGTATACGCATGTGTTATATTCTCAGTCAAACTTTTTCAAAATTTAACTCACACACGAAAGAGAACCTCGTTGCGATATATTACGCATCTCGCGAAGGGAACTCGAAAACGAGCAGCGCGAGGAGGAGGAACATTTACGGGCGCGCGCGTGAAATTTAGTGCAGCCCGTGTATAATGTAACGCGGTTCTCTTTCTCTCGTATATACAGTCCGCGTTAAATTTTTCTTAACGAATAATAATAGTAATATGTGAGAAAAAATACTTTTCTCGACACCCACGTCGGTTTCATTATTTGCATAATTGCAGCTCGCACCTTTTTTCCGACCGCGGTATGTATAACATATACAAGTATGCGCGGAGGTAAGGGTTGCGATCTATACGCAGCGATTAGTAAATTTAACGCGTACAGAAGCCTGCATATCACCATGATCGTTATATAAAGGTATATAAAGCTACGCGTATGTAACCTTGGGTTTCGTAGTTTTGTTTATATTCGCGAAAAGCAACCATAAAGTCGACCCACATAAACGCACGAGAAAAATCATAAAGACGTCTCCGCGTATACGGCGTAAACGTCAGCTCTTAAAAAAAACACCTTCACGCTCATAATGACTATTATAATTATTATACTATAGTCACGCAAAAATTCAAGATACAACAACAGTCGAGCTACCAAAATATACATTATATAAAAACGTATATACTACAACATTCCACGCATAACAACCTATTCACACCGCATTTAAATATAATATATGCTACCCCGAAACCTGAGCTTTTGTAAACACCTCGTGGAAAATTAATTTTCCACGTATAGCAAGTATATACACAGAAGAACCCATGCTCTGTTACTGTTGCATGTTGCCTGGTTCATCGCGTGATACATATATATATATACTTTCACGCAGCAGCGCGATTAGACCGGCTGCTGCTGCAGCGACGGCGTGCCTCTTTATTTTTACCTTTTCGCGGGGTAATACGACACCCGTACTCTTTAAATAAGGTGCGCATTGGACGATTCAAGGACAAGAATGTCTCTCCTCCTTTTCTCGTATAGGTATGCGCGCGCCACGCACGCGGCGCGAGATGAGAGCTGTGTAAGAGAGATGCGTTTTGCGTGCAGAGAGGGAGAAAGAAAGGTGGGCAGATGGGTTTCTGTTTTATCGACTCTTCGTGCGAAGGTTTTCGGGGAGGTTCGGTGAATTTTCGATGTGGAGGTTTGGGAAAATGTATTGTGATGTAGAATTTGGGATATGCGATGGTTACGAAAAATTAAGGGGAAATATGGTATAATGCGGCTTTAAGGTATTTCGATAGGCTCGTTACTCTCAATTTGTATACTGTATTATTATATCTAAATTAGAAATATTAATTTTAAGAATTTGACATGTGTATGGTTAAATAATTTTCAATTATTTATAAACATTAAAATAATAATAGTTTTGTTAATTAGACATGACATGAATATAGTTCCAAATTATGAATTATTCTGTAAAAATCAGTTAATAAAAACATTATCTTGTTAGTATATTTGGTACAAAACAACATTGAAATAAGATAACTCATATTTATATTCGCAATTACTTAATTCAGACACAACCGACATTCAATCTACCATCATTATATTTCTCATTACGCGTAACCCCACATTGGCCCTCTTCTACTCTCCAACCAATCAAACCAGATCGATTCCAATATACCGATATGTATATATCTATATGTATACACCATCACTCCTCCAACTCCATTACCTCGCCCGTTTCATCTTCCCTACTTTACCCCTCATCACGTCAACCCCTCGCATCTACATATAATCATCCCCGAAAAAAAAAAATAAAGCAAGTGTGTCGTCCCTCGATACAACTTTCGTCCCTGGAATAATTAATATTTTCAATCGAGCCCGCCAGGACACGAAGCGATCGATAAGTACGCGACGTCGCAACAACCTTGTCGCACCCTTGAAAACTTCTCTTCTCCTCTCTATATATCTCTCGGAGGGAGAGAAGACGCGCATCGATTCGGGAGAGAGAAATATTTTTTGCGACGTATATATTTGTGGCGCATGCAGCTCGCGGAACTTTATGAGACAAACAAAAATTTAAGAGCGAACAAAAAATGAGAGGGAAATTGGGTGATGCTGTAGTATCAAAAACGTGCCGTTGTTGTGTTTAGTGTGGTTGGGTTGGGTTGTAAAGAGGATGGTTTCGATAATTGGAGGTGAAGCTGCTCGGGGGAATTCAATTTTATGGGTGACGTATTGTGACACTTTTAGTTGTAAAGATAATTAGACGAATGATTTCGATAGATTTCTTTGAAAGTTGTTTTTTTTTTGCATTAGTACTATATGTCAAATCGAGAAATTCAAATCGAAAGGTGAAAGTTTACGTTAAAATATTGTTGAAAATCACAGAACTCATACAACCAATTCTTTAATTCTGACGCAAACGAGTTATAACGAATTTTCCAACCATCGCAGATTAAAACACGCGAACTCCAATCTTAAAACATTTCAACCACTCTGCACACTCACTGCAACAATTCACAAATTCCTCATCATCGTCATCATACACACAGCATTTCACGCCCAACCCATACCCTCATACCCTTGTGCATCCACTTCTCTTTTCATTATTAAAAAGACAATGACATCAAATATACACATACACACACACCACAACGAGACCTTTAACGGGAACAAATTTGCCGCTGCGTCGTCGTCGCACGTCGGCATTGTTTGTTTACTATACGTGCGTAATACGCAAGCTCTGGCTTCTCTATTGTCGGGCACGCGTACAGACATATACACATATATATAGACACACACGCTTCATCAAGTCTTTGTTTCGGTAAGTGGTTTTTAAACACTCGGTAAACATGCGTATACTTTTTGATGTAAACATATCTCTCTCTCTCTATATATATACACAAAAATGCAAACGTGAGTTTTTCGTTTTTACGCTAATTTTAACGACCATAACGGTATATATATCCTTACACGCGCGTGTGCGGTGCGTTTGCAGATTTTAGTGTGTAATGGACACGTGCTATGGTTTATCGTTACATCTCCTCATTAAACTTTACGTGCACATGTGTGTTTTGGACGCAGAGTATATCATGCGCGTGTGTCACTGGCGCGTGTGGCGAAATTGAAAATTTCAGCTTACCGGCGGTGTTAATTAAAAATAAAACGTATATACCGATGAGGGTCGCACCTATACAGCAGTAGTGTATAAATATATTCTTTGCTATACAAGGGGAATTTGATTAAAAAAATAAAGAGGAGATATTATTAGAATTTCAATTCATTTTCTTCGAAGAATATATATCGCATGATTTCATGCGTGTTCGCTCGGTTCAATCAAGTGAGAAAGAGAGGAAGAGGGACGTTATATACCGCGACTATATAAGACCGAAGAAACCCTGATGACTGTTTAGTATATATATTGTGTGACGCGCGCGCGCGTACGCACACACCTTTTATATTATACGCGCACGGCAATGCATTAGCTTTTTTCTCATGCAAATGCGAGTTTTTACGAAGCGCCATTATGGGACACAGTATATGTATATATAGTATATAGACGTGTTAAAAAACATGAAGTTCGTATAGAGGAAGATTGGATTACAGTATTGTATTTTATCGGACCCTGTCTCTTTACAATCGCAAGTGCTTCGATTAATATTAATAGCTTGGAGGCTATAGAGGGACATTTCCTTTTACACGCGTGATTTGAATTTCATATATATACTTTTAAAGTTATATGCCAAGCGCTGTGTGTATGCGAAAATAGGTTAATTATCGTTTATAATATAGAATATAGTGTGGTTACGTAAAAAGCAATGAAAATTTGAATTAAATAGGGATTCCGTTAAAGGCTTAAAAAGAGATACCATTTTTAGGGTCGATAAATCTTTAAGCTATAGGTAATAAATAATGCATGTATATATATATAATGTATATTGATTTTTATTGGAATGGCTAATCAACACCTAAAAAATGTATTTTATAAATAGTCTAAAGGTCATTTAAGGAATCGATGTTTTTCTCTTGTACCAAGTAAACATTGTCTGTTACTACTGAATCATATGTATATAAAAAAAAACTTTACTTAAGTTTTTTTTTTATTAAATTTATAATGTCTAGACCTTTTGCAAACAGTACTTCCAAAACAATATTCATCGGTTCCATTATAACACACAAAATTTTCTTTTCAAGTAGCTTGCATATAATTTACCCACAACAATCCAAAAAAAAAAAAATAGCCACAGACTTTTACCACTTTCTCAATCAACTATTACGCACTATCCTCACAACAACCATCTCTACTAACCTCTGTTATACACCACCACACCCTCGCCTCATATATAGATGCGTACATACTCCCGTATACGTTCATAGTCCCTCGACTCTTTACCCGCAGACGGTGGCATTGATTTCCTCCTCTCTCTCTCTCTCTCTTCACGCAGACGCGCCACGTTTGCGACCCTCTCGCGAATTGCAGGCACAGCCAACGTCGTCGTCATTCCTCTGTCTGATTCGCCTTGCGCGATAAGACCGGTCTCGTGAGCACAAGTGTGTATATATATATAGGAAAGTCCTATACGAAAGAGGAGAAGGGAAAGGTCGACGTTTGGACAAGGAGAAGATGCGCACGCGTCGTGGTGTATATATATATATATATACCTATACGTCGAGAGGGAGTTTAGGGTGTACGCGCGTGGGTGATGGTTGAAGCGATAGGAAGAAAGAGCGAGTTTTGAGGTTTAGCGAAGAGGAAAGTGTCGGTAGATTGTTGCGGGGATGTGGGAGAGATATGCGTGTTGTTGACGGGGGCCGATGTGTTGCGATTGATTGGACCCAAAGAGAAATTTTTCCGGTTGATCTGGTAGTGGTCTCGATGGTATATGGTTGAGGAGAAAATAGGAAGAAAAAGTTACAGTGTTGTGGATGCGATTATTTATTTTTTTTAAAGTTTGGTTGTGAGAAATGATAGATTTAATATAGCAGAATCTATTTTAAGAAGAATATATATAGATTGTTTAATTTTATTTTAAAGTGTGCTATATTAATTTTAAAAGTTCTATATAAAGAAGCATGTAATCCTTTCCCAAGTGATCAATTAGATCATCGATCATGGGTCAGTCAGTTTATGAGCCTCTTTCGAATATATTTATCCCTCTACAAGACGAATTGATACAAGATACAGCCTTAATCAGCATTATCGATAACCGTAAACATCTTTGTCTTGCAGTATACACAATATTATGTTTCAATTAAATTCAATTCACCTTTTTTTTTATCAGTCACGGATCGAGACAACGTACAATCAGAATTGAGTAATTAAAGTGTGTGTGTCATGATTCTTGCACATCTGTTGTCCGTATAGCTACTGTTGTTTTCCTTGCCGCGATTAAATCTTTAAAACATTGTATACTATTATCAACCTCTCTTCACATTAGTAATCCTCTAATAATTAATTAACATTACACATATTGACCTTATGATTATGTACAGTATTATTTTTAAATTTTCTCACGTCACGGTCTATATAATCTTCTCTTGAAACTTATCTTAAAATGGATGTACCATGATTCACTTCAAAATAACGGTGACACAGTTGCTAAATATTGTAAACACCGATCGTTTATATTTAAAGTCTATGAAAAAGGAAACGTGACGAATCATAATAATACACATGAACAACTGATTTTAAAATAAATATTTTTATAAAAAAAAACTTTTCGACTGCACACGCGTCATTTTTACAACCCCAATTCCATTTTCATCCAAATTCTTTCTCTCGTATACAAACACTGTAAACTCCTCTCCATTTATCTTTTCTTCACTCCCTTGCTAAGACAGATAACTTCCAGAGCTAACCGAGCTGCGCACGTCTATACTACACAAGAATAGAACAAATCCCGAAGACCCCGAAACCCATGTATATTCATAGATATACACCCACCAACGCCTTATCCGCAGCGTCTCCCGGAAGCTCGCAGCTAACCCTCTCCCTATCTCTCTAATTAAATCAAAACCGTTTAATTATCGCGCCCGCATTCCTTATACGCACGCGCGAATTAAAAAAAAAAAGGAACGCGTATACTGGCGCCGCGGGAAAAACAGAGTCGTGCAAGAGATAAAGGCATATATATGTATGTATGTCTGTGTGTAAATACGTTTATGTGTGGAGAAAGATATCGGGGTATGTAGGATTCGCGCGTGCGAGTAAGAGAGATAGATGAGATCGGGATGCTGATAAGAGAAAGAGTGTCGATGCGTTATTTATCGGGATGTCGCGGTTGGTGTCTCGACGGTGCTGCTGCTGGAATTTTCGCTAATTAAAAAGTTTCCACGGTAGGGCATTGCTTGCATTGTGGGCTTTGATCATGTTTATGGGTGTCTTGGTTAAAGTTTATAGTTCAGTGGTGGTCGCAACTTTAGTTTTTTTTTTAATATACATGGAATATGTGTAGTAATTGATTAATTAGGTTACGAAGTGTTAAGTTTTTTCTGTATATATTACGAAAAAATCCAATTGTATGTAAGTGTCGGTGTTTAAAGCCTCTCTTCGTTCTGTTAGAAGTTCTACAACAACATCGCACTCGGAAAAGTTATAATGAGTTTTACTTAAAGCGCTGGTACTGAGCAGTGTTTGAGGGCTGTTCTTCAAAAAAAGGGAGAAAATGGTCGAAACTTCAATTATTATGCACCCCTGTTAGCTCAGCGCAATTTTCTTAAGTACTTGGTAGTGTTAGCGAGTATATATTTATTTACTGATTAATCTTATGTGAAAAAAATCATTTTGCTAAAAAGTATGGGAATCTTATAGTTTACTCAACTTACATTTCTTATTAAGAATTGTATAACAAATTTACTATTTTTTATTTTCTCAATACTTATATTTTAAAATATATATATATTTCAACTCTTCTCATACCGCAGCATATTTTGTGCTTTCTTAAAGAAAAAAAAAATAAGCATTTGTCCCAATAAGACCGAACGACCTTTCATCAACTACCTCTAACAACTCTCTTCTTTTGCATATATATCTTTCCACTCTCTCACGGCAACAAGCGCTCTCCTCGCGTCAATCAAATTAGCGCGCGCGTCGTCAAATCCCGTCACAACATTACCCCTCCTCCTCCTTCTCCCCCGCAAGCACCACACACGGAAGGCAAACCCAAGCGTTATATTATACGAAGCTCTAGCAAGACTACGACTATACGTTACGTCCGCACTCGGACATAACGACAACTATACTCTTCTTACCCACACACATACATATACAACGAAAGCGACGACGGACGAATCCGAAATACCGAAGAGTTTTCAACGCTCGCACCACCACCACCACTCGCCCCGCTTATATGCCTACTTACACTCGCGCGCTCTCGGGAGGTAACAACCGTTTCGACCTTGGCTGCGCGGCACTTTTTCTGGTTTCACCGCGCGACTGCAGCCTGGTATGTGTATATGTATATAGTTGTCGTCGTCGCGCAAATTCCCCAGGTATATATATATACATATATACATACCAGGCTGTGCAGCATGCAGACACAATGCGCACGCCGTGGTGGTTACGTCGCCGCGAGCGCGGCGAGCGAAGAGAAAATTAAGGTCACTTTCGCTGCTGCTGCTGCGCGTGCGTTCGTTCGCGAGTGTTGTGTTCGCCAGAGAACCGAGGATCTTTTGTCGGTGGTGCTATATGTATGTATGTATATAATATAGGCGGACTGTGAGTTGTGGTTGCTAGATATGATGCGCTTCCGTTATAGCCAAAGCGGATGTTGCGGCGTTGAATGTGGACTGACGTGCGCGCTTAGGTTGAAGGGTAGAGAGTATATATATATATATATATGTGGATGGAGGAAAAGGAGAATTTGACGACTGGTTTAATTGTTTCTATATGCAGATTCACACAATCCATGGTACATTGATATATCCAGAATTAATGTGATTTTTATATGAGATGTATGGTGAAAGTTGAATAAGAAAAGGGTTAAATTTATATATGACAGTTTTTCTGAAAGGGATCATGTCTACATGGACTCCTGAAAAAGCTTTTAACTCATAAATAAAGACTAGGATAAACTCAGACATATAAATCCGACATAAAACTAAACTGAGAAAAAGAGGAAACATCGTATACTCACGGGATCGTATAAAAATTTCAACATCTGTAAATATAAATGAACGAGAAATAAAATCTTTTAAGGAGAGAAACGGAAACAACGTAATATCTTCTTCAATACTTCAAATATGAAAAATTTAATAAATGGAGTTCAACGAACACTTTCCAAGCAAACATACATACTGCACGCGAAATCTCCGATTCCATTATAACGTCTAATCCACGTCCAGACTATTCAATCATCCTCAACACTATATAGCACTTCCATTTCGCACGTGGCACGTATAATATATAGTGTAACTTCTATATTCGAACAAGCAATCCCGTCTGAAAAAGATCGATCGACCAATTCGTTTCCTGAATTTCTTGGGTCACATATAAAGGACTCAATATTATTAAACCCTTCGGGTTTCACTTGAGAAATAATCAGGTATCCGAGTAGGTCAAATTGATTGCATATATTTGATATTCATCGGTTAATGATAAATGTATTGAATTTTAAGACAATATTATTATGTTAACAACTGTACGTCTTTGTAATACTTTTCGTATATCCAATGAACGATGAATCAACGTAAATTTAACACACACACACCTTGACAAGGCCACGCGAATCTTAATCAACGCTTACTCATATATATAGCCGAAGAAGAAAGTCACCAAGCTTACATATACACGCGTAAATGTATATACATAAACTTTCACAAATATACGCAAATCTTACAAAGGCCATCTCTTCGCGTGCGCGCTGTGGAAAAAAGAAGAGAAAACCTCCGCTCATTTTTCACGCCTGACCTTAACCTCAAAGACACATCCGCACGCACGTATATACGCGCGCAACCGCAATCATTAAAACGCGAAGAAAAGGGCGCTCGGATATACATACATACACACACACACATAAAAATATGCATTTCTCTTTCCCCCCGGTGCACACGCGCCGACGATGACGTCAACGACACGGAGCAGAGGAAGCCCTTTAGACCCTTTCGCGTTCCTCTCCTCACCTTCTCTCTCTCTCTCTCTCCCCCATATGCATATATATACACAGGAGGCACATACACGCGAGCCTCGTGCGTGCGCATCAGCTCGTGAGAACGTTTCGCGTAGGATGCATCGCCGCTGCTTTGAGGGAACGTGCTGCATTTTTTGCATATCTTTGAGCTGCAGCGACCTTGCGGCCTTTGCCTTGCTTACACGCCGCGTGCTGCGCTCGAGTAATTAAGGTTTCTCACCTGCTGGTGTTACGAGGACGGAGCTGTGAGGGAGTTTTAATTGAGAAGAAGAAAGATGCCTGTAGTTGAAGACAAGTGTGTGTGTGGAGTTGGAGGAGTTTGGTTGATCAGTAATATTTAAATTGTCAATGTTTAGGATTCGTTTGAATGTTGTTTGAGTACTGTGAGACTTTGATTATAATGTCTAAAAAAGTTCGTTGTTAATGGGTAATATAAACATATTCAATAGTTTGTACGTAGCAAAAAAACAATAAGAAATATACATGGATCCTGCGTCTCTGTGGTTAAAGCGACTATACGTACCATTTATAATATACTCCCACACATTTAGCATTGAATATACCGTGAGCTAATTTACATTGTATGACAATTTAGACGAGACGGAAAGAACACACGGAACGTACATTAAGTGAGCTCGAAACCAGTTGAGCTTGGATGGAATCGCCAGGTATATTTACCTCGAATATTGAAATCACACGAGGCACACGTGCCCGACCAGAAAAAAAAGGCAGCAGAGAACACGAGGGAGCAAGAACCCGCGCAGCACACGCCAAAAACTGAGCAAAGTGCGCATGGAAGAAAGAAAGAAAGAAAACGAGCCCCGAAAAGAGAGAGAGGAGCAAAGCGTGCAGGGAAAGTACGAAAGAGCGAGAGATACTGCGTTCCTCTCGTAGAGAGAGGGGGACAGGAACGTGAGAGAAATTTACAAAGGCTCGAAAAGAAGGATAAAGTACGGACGACAAAGAGCACATGCGAAGTTGTGCACGAGGGAAGAAAGGATGAGAGTCAGGAGAGAGAGAGAAAGATAAAGGGATCTTCTCTCTTTCAAGAAGGGACACGCGCCAACGACTAAGACGACGACGACGACTTCAATTCACGTTTATAAGTCGCCTTTTGAGAGAAGGCTAGCGCACTCGAGTCTAGCGCCTGGACGCGTAAACATTGCTGGCAATCCAGCTGATTACTCTGCGCGCCACTTAGACAGTATAGCAGTGGCAGCAGCACACAGGAGCCTAGACTGCGAGCTCGTTCGTAGTCTGAATGGGAGTCGCGCGTCAATGAGGTTTTCATGCGAGTGCTGCGTTTTTTTTCTCTCTTTTTTTCGCCTGCCAAGTGGATTTTATGTAGAGGTTTTCTGATTAGGTGTTGGATATTGGCAGGCATATATATATATACATGGTGGTTTGAATGAGGACTCGTAGGGTGAAGAGCATACCAGTGATGGAATTAATTTCGAATCAAAGGAAGAAGAGGCTTGGGAGGTATAAAGGATAATTTTTAAGTTCAAGTTGTTTGCCATTAGGAGTTCTTTTGTGAAGGTGTTGTTCGACTCGAATTTATGCCAATTAACTGCATGACGTAAGGAGAATCCTTTGGCAATCACTGATGACTAAATAACCAGCTGAATTGAGGTATGAAAATTCAGTGACGTCCAAATTGCACAGTAGCCACCTTGACACGGAAACAAGTGACAAACATTACCTTATTCAGTAAGGTGTTGATACTCATCTAAATATCGCTGGTGTTGTTGCTGCTGATGATATGGTTTAAAATAACAGGAACACTTCCTTACCTGGGCAACTGCGTTCGAACGTGGACAATGAAATCCTTAAATGGGACGCATTCATCTGCACGTATTGAAGGTGGTGACTAACGCGCAAGCGAAAAATAGGAACACTTTGTGTAACTCGAGAGTCAGTCCTCGATTAAATCTGATCCTAATTGCGCTCCATGCGCTATTCCATATAGTAATGAGATTTTCGTTGAGAAATACACAGATTGTAAGCAAAACAAGGATATATATAGCTGATAATGTATCTTTTAAGAGTATCAACGTGAATGATGAGACACTAAAGCTCAAAATCAGTTATACTGATTTGATTCGTAGCATGATTCAAAATAAACAATGTGTTGCGATGAATTTACATATAACACGAGATTTACATAATCACGAGTAATGAAGATTTTGACTTTATACATAGAGCGTAGAAAAATGCAAATGGCCCGCACGCGCAGGGGTCAGTGCACTTCCGAACGAGAAATGAAAAATTTAACGCACCGTACCCACGGTAATTACAAATTCCCATGAAATATTAAAGGAATTTCGGGCCAGATTTATCGCGGCGGCGTGATCTTTTTCACGAAATAATAAAATATCGCGATTAGCGATCTACTGTTAGGTCTTATCCATTGCATCTTTCTCTCTCTCTCTCTCTCTCTCTCTCTCTCTCTCTCCTTCTCTCTTTACATCCAGTAGTATATATAGTATAAGTGAGTATACATGTACACACGTTTACGGTGTTGGTCGATACCTCGAGCTATTGCAAATATCTATTCGGAAGAGTGCATAGAGGTGTATTATTAAACTATCGGTTGCTATCGCACGGTTGAATCTTGACGTTGATTTTACGGTCTACTGAAATGGTTTTCATTTCTCTTCATACGCGTTGAGCGATCGTTAAGATCTGGTTACCAAAATTGGGCATTAAAAAAATGGTGGTTGCTCAAAATGAACAAAGTTATTTAATAGCTCGCTCGGGGAATCAATACACGTGGGATTGTATTGTTTGGTGAATTAGAAAGAGGAAATTTGTACTCGATACTTTAACAGTGATCACATGGACTGATTTTCATCATCATCCTGTGTATGTAGGAGAAAAAATGTAAAATTAACCATGGTTTTCTCAATACACCAATTATTTAATATTACATTAACGCAATAAATTTCGCATCCTCAATTTGTATATTATAATCTCAATTAAATGATTCAGTGGTTTTCGATTTATTGTCTTCTATCATTACCAACAACAAAGTCGACATCTTATGAGTCCTTCCTCTTTTTATACAATATTCCCAAACTCTAACTCATACCATTAGGATTACCACCTCTCGCAATAAAAAAAAAATGAAACCATCTTTATATCCCCTCCTCTTATCATCATTATATATTTTAATCCATCCTCCCCAGCAATCGTCAAATAACGACATATATATACCACCACCATTACCCGAGACCACTTGAAACCTCCAAATTCCACTCCACCCTTTTGCACCCTATATATAGTCATCTTCCACCTTTTCTCTTCGATTCATTCCACCACCCTCAGCTGTCACTCATCAGCGTGTAACAAATGAAAAGCAGCAGTTACATCTCCCTCCTCTACTTCCTCGCGTAATCCCCATACATATATATACTCCCGCGTCCATCAGCTCACTCTCACTTCGCTTGAGACCCTCGGCGCGCATCGAATATTCAAGTTCACTCTCGCGATAATACTGCACAAGCTGAAAACGTCTGTCTGTCTGCTTGCTTGCTTGCTTGCTTGCTTGCCTGGTCTGGTCTGGTCTCTGCCCCCCACGTGCGCGCAGCGCAGGCACAGGCCGAAACGCACTTTATCGACCTCGTCGTATACGCGCACGCATATATATATATATATATACACACAAACACACGCGTTTGTACAGACAGTGTCTGAGTCTTTACGCGAACGCGCGCGTGGGAGTTTTTTGTCCGCGTAAATTATGTATAAGGGTTTAAATTGCTTCCCGCCGTTTTTTTATATATATATCCTCCTCTCTTCGTCTCTTCTTTTTTTTTCTTTTGTATTTACGGAGAAGAGCGAGAAGACGCGCGTCATGCGCTTGGTTCATTCGATGGTTTGGCTTTGAAAGACCGAGTTTTTCATTGATATTGTTGTCGCGCGCGGAGGAACTGGGCGACTATATATCTATATATATGCATTTATAAAGAATTTCTGCAGGGATTTTTTCACTCTCTCGTTGCTTCTGCTCTTTTTTTCTGCATTGTTAGGGACGAAGGTTCGCCAGGGTTCTTCTCTCATGCGACGGTGACTCCTCGTCTGTGACTGTCTCGGTCGTTTTCAAGGATAATGCGATTATATATTTTTCAGTTTTGTGAGAAAGTACAGAGGATCTTTACATTAGACCTCGACTGCTCAGTTGTTGAGCCATTCAGATGATACAAAATTTAAAATTTCGAGCACATAAGCGTGCTTACAATTGTACGAACCCAAAACTAAATAGAATGGAGAAATCGATTAAACCATTACATATCGGTATATAAATCAAAAGTTACATCATATTGGCTTATCGTCTATAATAAGCTTAAAATCTTAACACCCTCTGTTACACAACACACACACGTTCTTGTAATTAATCCATATTATGTTACAGATCACGTTATCACACACAGAGTGAAATAAACATATATCTCATTCAAACGACGCGAATAAATCTGCGTTATTATATTAAAAATATAATTTTAACCCGCGGCGGCAGCAGCAGCAGCTTCACAAATTCCTCTCTGTGTGCGCGCCATTTCCCTCCGCTGACTTTCTTAGAAGAAACATTTGGCGCGTTGACGCATGATATGCGTCATCGCGGAAACACTTCACTTTCCGCGCGCGCGTGTCGTGGTCTAAGGAACTTGCGCGCGTCTCTCACACACGAGATAATTATATATGTATATTTTTCACTCGGTCATCAAGCATATACATATATATCAATTAACTTGTCTAATATTTTTCACGCGTTCATTTAAAAATAGAATTTTATTGAAATTTGCGTATTAGCGAGTCGTGTTGTAGACGACAAAAGTTTGATTTTTTATTTATATACGAGTGTAATTTTGGGGCTTCAACTTGACGATATGTGTGTCACGTGTATTTACATAATACTAGTATCAATCTCGATGATTTACTGTGAACCGTTGAACTTTCCACTCTATATGTATATGAAACATTGATTAAAAATCCATTGACCGTAAATACACTTACGGCCTTAGATTTATATATATACACTCTTTGAAGCCGAAATTGTTATTATACTTTCTATCTATATCCATACCTGTATATCTTTCCAATTTCAGATAACAATTACTTTTACATCATATAATTGAAAATTAACAATTTCCTAGAAACTATATACCATTAATAATATTATATACATTTTCAACGTGCGCTATATATATGAGAGTAAACAAGAAGAAAGCCTTAAGGCAAAATAATGTGCCGATAGTTAAATTGTAACAATTTCGGTTAGAGCAAACACACACACATTGAATAATAGGCCATAAATATAAGCAACTATATCGGCTATACGGCAATTTTAATCTCTGCTCATTATGACTTACCTTAATTGTTCGATCAATATAATTACGTAAAATTATTATGTAACTCTATAAATAGGCTACAAGCAAATGACTTGCTTGCACATACATACATACGCCGTTGTAATTGAAACGTCGTTAAATTGAATATTTACTTTCTATATATATATACGAGGCGAGGATAAAGTCAGTTTCGCTGCTCTCGATGATTAAGAGAACGCTGCACACACACACACACACATATATATATATATATATATATATATATATACACCGCGCGTGGTATTCATCTTTTTTACGCTACCGCACTCACATTCACATGCGGCTCTCATATAATAATGATCTAATCCACGCGTAGGCGCTGCAGCGAATACCGCATATTCGCACGTGGTATTGTATATCTCTATATATACGCGCGAGATGTGATTTTGAAACAATGATCAAGGATGACATTTTTTTTTGTTTTGTTTTAAATACTGTCGAAAAATAAACAGAGGGAATCCAGAATGCGTGTGCGCAGGTATAACGTGAGTCATATATTATAACTACGTTGAATCATCGATGAAACTTGCTGCCTGGCTTTCCAATGAAAGGTGCGCATTCACCATTATACTGACCGAGAGTTGGCCACGATCTTCGCTGATGTATTCAGATTTGGCGAGTGTGGGTATATAATGTACGAGATTTTTTTTTTGTAATGCTCCGAGGTCGCGTGACATATTTTTTTTTTGTGTCGCAGGTTTACATTTTATCAAGGTTTCGATGGTTAAGGTTTTAGCATGAAAAAATATTGCAAATGTTGAGTTGTTATATCATTTCATATTAAACTACCAAAATAAAAATTTTCGATCTTATCAAACGTTTCCTGGTAGAAATTTGCTGGTGAAAAAAGCCATTTTTTTTAATCTATTTAATGTTCGAATAATGTGGAAAAAGCGATTCATCGGAAGCTAAAAACTAGACAAGAAAAGTACCTATTTTATGGCCAAGTCGAAAATATAAATAGTCAGTTATTGGGTAAAAAATGTTTTAGATTTCCAGCAGGACTCTGTTGCTTTATCGCTCTAGTCATACCTATACATATATTTACACACATACTCCTTGCAATACAATCCATCACAATATCATCTACAACACCACCGACACCAAATATCCCTTAATTATCTTTCCTCCTCACTTGGCACACCCCTCCTATACATAACCAAAAAAAACCATCCCTCCTCCTCCCACAACCACACCCATGCCATCCACCTGCACCACCTACCAAAAAAAACCACCAACAATAAAAAAAAACACCTAGACAGAGCGACACTTTCGGGACACTCCTCGCAGCTCGTATAACCCCTATGGGCGCGCGCATCACCTGCGAAAACGCGCACGTGTGCGCGCAGCGCTCTCGCTGCACAACATCGACTTTAAAGCCGCACCGCACCGCGCCGGGCGAAACGGGAGCCACACCCACGCGCCGGCCGGTCGACAGCCACGCGCTGCTATATATTTCGCGGCCATTACGCGTCGTCGCTTTCGTTGTTACCGTCGTCGTCGTCGTCTCCTGGGAGCTGGAGGATGGGATGATTTTTTCTTTTTTTGAGGGTGCGGAAGGTATATGTATATGTACGTCAAGAAGGATGTGAAGATGAACGGGTATATCAGTGGAGGGTTGAATTATAGAAGTTCGTCGTCGTTGTGTTGTGTGTTTGTAGTTTGTTGCACTGATAAGACGAACTTGTGTGATGGTCACTTTGCTCTGTGTATTATAGGTATGTTTACTGAAAGGCAGGGCATATCAATATATATATATATATACATATTAGCGAAAACTGGGCGGGTCGCCGGGTTGAGAGACGTTCATCACTCATCGTCCTGTATAAACTGTGTGTGTACATGTATATATAACAATTGGTTCTACAATCAACATAGTGGTTCTGCGAATTCTGCGAGTATCTTATGATTGATAGGGATGGGCTGTGTTTTTTTTGCTCGATAAGAAATGCCAACGATAACGCGATGTACAACAACTATTTGTATATACTTCCTAAACCAGGATATTCGATCAATCGGTGTACTGTGCGAATTTAATCATCAATTTACAGGTTTACATTTAAAAAAAAAACCTTTATATCTTGTACCTTTACTAAAAAAAAATTGAATTTCATACATTTCAATTCACTTCATGACTCGTAGATATATATAACGTACAACGTGAACTTTGTTCGTGGTATATATAATACGTTTAAAAATGACATATACGTTGTAATTCGGTCACCTACTGTTTAGCAACTTTCACTTTTGAATAATTGTGTGGCCGGTTGTAATAGGCTCTTTTAAGATCTAATCTACCGTAGCAAAACATCTGTAAGAACTTGCTCCCGTTGCTAATAAATTTTCAATTCATTTTCGTACAAAAATACAAAACGCCAGTATAGGATAAATGTGTGTGTATATATATATATATATATATATATATATATATATAGAACGCGCGCGGGTTAAGCAAGCCAACGCGAGCAAAAGACAAATTATATCATTTACGAAGATATACATCGTTATCGTCAGGTTAATTTATTCGTTATATCTATAGTTTGAAAAATAACCTCGTCGAAGATTTAAATGCTAAAAGTAACGACGATATATGGTAAGACAAAGAAACAACAATTAATATATATCGGAGTACAAATGATATCAGTTGTTCAATGTCGCAAATCCTACTGTTTCCTCGTAATTATTCTTATTTTAAGCTTTTTTTTTATCTTTCATTAACTATTTATTTAACTTTTAAACCATTATATTATACCATTCCCAAAAATAACCATACCGACCTCGCCATACACTCCCATCGCTTCTCTTGCACTCTTTCCCCGCGAAATGACTTATCGTCAATCTCGAGCCTTCAAAAAAAAAAAGAAGAAAAAAATACGCGTAAAACAGGCCCCAAGACTACGCGTTCGACCAGAGCCATATACCACCATGACTCAGGCTAAAAATCACGTGTGTGTATATATATACGCGCACTCGCACACCAACTCCCCCCATAAATCTTTATCGTGACTCAGTCACGTTAATCTTTATCAGGCTAAAACTCGCTACGGTTCATTTTATCACACATACATACACCTCGAGGTGTCCCTCGCTTACTTCAACCTAACGAATTACCATGAATTTCACGGCTACTCCTTCCCACGCTGCTACTCCTGCTCGCGTTTTTTTTCTCTCTCTCTCTCGGTTTCCTCGATCGACGCGTGGGGATTCCTCTCGATTTGTATAAGTAATATCTATTATATACATACATCCATGTATGTATACGTATTAATCGTAATATACACATACACACAACGTGATATCGGGGAGAGAGAGAGAGAGAGAGAGAGAGCCACACAAGAAACGAACAAAGCGGCACGGCGCTTCCGGCGTCGACCGCGATAAGATTGCACCGCGGTGCGACGGCGGCGTGTATGTTGTATAGCCTTGTTTCTCTCTCTCGCTCTCTCTCTCTCTTTCTCTCTCTCTCTTTTGCGGGAGCGCAGTGCATTTTAATCTGTTGCGTAAGGGGACTGTAAAACCCGCTGCTGCTGCTGCTGCGGCACCCACGACTGTTCTGTTGTGTGTATGTCCGAGGAGAGGATAGATAGGTTTATGGATATATGTATACATTGATTTACCGATGGACATTTTTTTTTTGTTTTGGTGAGGAGAACAGTTGAGCGTGTGTGGAATTCGTTATATATCATGGATTGTTAATTTGTTGATTAGTGGAATGTGTATGTGTGTGTGTATATGGGTGGGAGTTGAGTTGCGTATGGGCTACGCGGTTAGTTTTATGATTCATAAAAACGGAATGTTAATATTAAATATATATATAGGGATTGAGCAAAAAGTAAATAAAAGACTTTGATGTTGATTGTGATAATTTAATCATAGCTTAGTTAACCTCAACTACCTTGCCTTATTCGAACTACATACTCACAGAATTGTTTATCGAAAAAAAACAAATACATTTATTTTACAATTCGAGCTTATTTTTTTCTCTATACGATTGCAGATTTGTTAAGCAAAGCAACCCAAGTATATACGTATATAATATTCAACATAAAATTAACACCACCAACGCACGATTCCTCGTTACCTCACTAGTACGCGCGGCGCGCAGGCATACACTTTATTAGATGAAAACGCTCAGCCTCGGCTGTGATAGATCGATCGGCATTAATATATCAAAAGAATGCAAATAATCGAGAGAGGAATTACATATTGCCCAATATATATATATCTATATATGTGTTACGTATTTAACACATACACATACGCAGCTATAAGACAATAAATTAGCGATTAAATATAAAAGGTATATACATACGGGCACGCGCGCGCACGCAACATCTTTATAAATTGCCAATTTAAATTGATTGAAACCGATCGATTTTCGCATGCATATACACACATAACAAATATTTGCGCGTTCTCTATATATACATACAAAAACAGGTTATTTGTAACGCGCTACAACGTTTATACGTACATATCCTTTGCTTAGCACCCACACAGTCGATGTTGGTGTGTGTGTGTTGTTTTTTTCGTCGTCTGGCGTTGCGTTATCGCGGAAAATTAATTGATTTGCGTTGTAAATAATAAAATTCATTAGGCCTGTAATCGTTCAATCGTGAATTCCAAGCGTAAAAGGTCGCCTTTTTTCATCTAAAGCTCCTTTATGTATGTACAAAGACACATTAATTGTAGAAATAATGGTCAGCTATTGTATTCTTTATCAATCTGATCGTTTCTAAAGTATATTTTCATATATTATGAAAATGTTAATAATAGGGTTATTACAAAATCACAAATTATACCTCGGAAACTCAATAACCTACCCCAGCGATTAACAAATACAATTCGTAACCCCAAACCCGCACCATCATCATCATCACCATATCGTGTTGTTTTATTTAGAGAAAGCTATGAATAATGGAGAAATTGCCCGCTAGACAGGTGACACAGAATATATTCTTCCGGGAGCTTTCGCTATTTCTGTGATTCTCCACGCCGCGTGTAGGTGTGTGTGTGTGTGTGATGCTACACTTGCGAGCTTTATTTTTAAGTTGTAAAAGCAGAAGACGCTCGCGCGGCGCTAGATTTCTTTGCCAGTAAATTGAAAAGTCGCACGCGTCCCGCGACACAATAGCGGTGGTATATATA
>JAWWEQ010000045.1:32888577-32916148 GCA_035583055.1 Torymus tubicola | reverse complement strand
CGTGTGTGTGTGTGTCTTTCTAAATCTGTTTGCCCTGCGGACGACGACGATTCCGGTATTGTTGACACACGCACGCACGCACGCGCTAGTTGCGGAGATAACGAGACGAGCGGGAGAGAGAGAGAGAAGGGAGGAAGAGGAGGAGGAGAAGAAGTGAAGAAGACAGTTTTGGAAGGTGCGGCAGGAATTTCGTTTGATGTAAACAAGGTGGAGAGAGCGACTATACGCGCGATTGAATAATAGACGCGATTGTGTTGGTGAACTATTTTTGGGTGATTTAGGTGATTTTTTGTGGGTGTACGGGTGATGATGGATATAGGGTTGGGGAAGAAGATCGATTAAAGGATTTAAACGTAGGTGATTTATCAAGAATTGTATATTTATATAGGTGTTTTATTATCATTTCAAGCGTGTTGATGTATTAATAAAATAAGTGTAGCATATAAATATCTCAAGACTATAACTAAACGTCTCGATACCGTATCTCGAATCATTTCAATAAGAAGTAAAACCAATGCTCAAGTAAGTCATATCATTCCCACTCTCATACTCCAGATCCCAACACCCTTTCGCAATCCCCCATCGCATAACCCTCTTCTTTCTTATATACAAAAGCCTACACCACCACCACTGCTGAAGAACAAAAGTGTAAAGTCAACGCGCGTAAGTATAATGCTATGACGAAACGGCGCAACTCTCGGAAATATCCACGCGCGCGTGCGTTACACACTTCTTCGGTATATTATATATATAGTGGGACACGCGTGCGTGCATGCGTATACATATATATATATATATATATACGCAGGGTCTCGGATTCCCCGGTTCTAAGCAGGCCGCGCTCTGCGCGAGGTGAAAAGAGAGATGCGCGAAGGTCCGCCAGTTCCCGGGAAAAGAGACAGCGTTGAGAGAGAGAAAACACGCTGCCGTGTGTATAAGTGCGTACGCATCGGGCGTGTAAATGGCGCGGGAGTGAAATTTCAGGCCGCGAAGTAGAGGAGCTGCGCTGCGAATCGGGGTGAGCTGGTGTTGTGGTGGGTAGAGAGGAGGAGGAGGAGAGGAATTGATTGGGGTTTAGGATTGGTTGAGAGGGATATTATTTATGTAAAAATTATAAGGTTGTATGGGGTGGTGGTAGATTGTGGTTTGATTAGATTATAAATGCAGGTTATTATGTCAATTTACATATAATATATTGATTTGGGTAATAATTAGAGAAGTATGTAAACAGTTATTATAAATACAAATACATATACATATGTATGCATTAATTATCCGCAATTAATTAAAATTAATTATAAACCCACCTATTATTGGTTATCATGAATATACATGCATAACAATCAACAACATATTCCCTCTAACAAAACCACCAACTGAAATCTATTTTATACCAATTTTATCTCTTCCACGGTAAAAAAAAAAAGAAACAATCGAACCTATATAGAAACAAACACATACTATACACTCGCAACCTGCTCCAAATACACGCATTCCTATATATACATACAAACGTACGCACGCACGCGTGTATATATACGAATAGCAGAAGCGCGACTTTTTGCACGCTTCTTCTTCCCTCCTTTATATATATACATGCGCTCTCGAGTTGCGTGAGGCCGGTTTTTACGAGCTATGTGCGCGCTTTCCTGAGCGCGTGCGCGCGCGCGCATTTTCCTCCGGCAGAGGTTTACGATCTTAGGAGGCTTTCGGCTCTTTTCGCGTTGCCGCCTATATAGAGTCTCTGCTTTTCTTCTTCCGCTCGCTGACTGGCAGCTGCTGCTGCTGTTGCTGCTGTTACGGTGTGGTAATTATTACGAGGAGAAGAGATTGTAAAGGTTTTGCGGATGTTGTTGGAAGGTATATACCGGGAAGTTATAGTTTAGAATTCTGAGGTTGTATTGATTTAAAGGGTGCTGGGATATATGGATGTTTTCTTTTTGGTTGAGTGAAAATGGAATATGAGGATTGTAATTTATTTCTGAAAATCAATATACTTAAACTTCATTTTGAACTTGACAATTACCAATTCCTTTGTTTTTTTTACTCTTTCACTATGTCTATAACGTGCAAACTAAATGCATACACAGCGCAAGGTTCCAGCCTTCGCACTCTACGCGGTTTACAAACAAAACCTTGAAAGCCATTAACCGAATCTCATTAAGCAAACCCGTGTATATGCTCATATACCTTTTCCACCAACTCACGCTTCGAAATGACAGATATTGCAGTTGGAAAATTCCAATTCTCAAAACCGTTCAATAAACCAAATTGAACGCTCATAAGTTGCGGCAAACCACGCATCTCGCAAAGTACACACATTACGTGCGTCTGTATATGCCCACCACACACACAAACATCGCGACACAACACAGCTTAATCAGGCCATCAGAGCGCGCGTCCCGGATGATTGGCAGCTCTGCTATACGTTGTCCACAACTCACTGCGATACATACACACAAAACGCGCATTTCATCTCCGGTGGAAATACTACACACGCGGCCAATTCCAGGTAAACGATCAATCATTGACCGTGTTCATCTCTCTCTCGTAATTCAAAGTCATGCATTGCACGCACAGGTCCAATCACACGCGTGTGGTGTGTATTAGAGGGAGCTTTTTGTAAGACTGGATGAGAGATTTGTCACAGTTCTTGTGCGATATCGCAGATTTTCTAGGTAAAGTGATGCAAAAATATATATAGAGGAACGGTTAGAAATATGCGTGCATGGCTGCGTTCGGAGAATTCGTTGTGTCGTGTGTATTGGAAGAAGAAGTGAGGTAGCTATACAAAGTGCTAGTTATTGGGCGGTAAAAAACGTTATTTCAATTAAGGCTAAAGGGAATTCCACGGTTAATGTGGAGTTGGTGGTGACAATGAGGGTATACGAAGTTACCAGGAGTGGGAGTTGATAAAACATCGTGTAAATATATATAGGATGCGGATATTAGATTTTTGACGATACTTGAAATTAATATATGAGTATATCGATCAGGAATTTGTGTATAAATATATGTATAACGCATTGACTAAAGCTTTTAAAAGAAACCAACATCTTTGAACCTCTCCCTCTTATACCAAACCCTTTATTGTATATAACTTTCAGCTCTGTCATTGACACACTTCTTCTATACCTTTAAAAAACTTAATCAACCCTATACACCTGACCCTAACCCTCACCTCACCCTATATATCCACACAGCTAACCACAACTTTCCATAATCCTCCTCCTCTCACCTGAAAAAAGAAACCACATACGTGCCCTTTACCAAAAAGGGTTTATTTCCCTTATAGCCAACAGTAACCCGAGAAACCCTGTAACACCGGTCGATTGGCTCGTACACCTTCCTATATACACATACACACCACGGATGGTCAGCGTCGGTCAAAATTAAGGAGCCGACACAGACACACACACATACAGAGTACTTCTATATACCACAGCACTAAAGCCATTCACGGAACACAACTACTCTCGGGCCATCTGTTGCGCCGCGAGCCTGAGAGTAAAAGAGAGCCACGCACTACTACTCGCCGTTATACAATTATGTACTTAACGTGAAGTGTGCTGCGCACGAGGCGCTGTTTTTTTTTTTGCTACCGCCACCACCAAAGGGTGGCATTATAGTAGACGTTTTTTACGTATATATATATACGGTGCGCGGCTTCGTTGTTTTTTTTTCTTATGCTTCTTCTCTTGCTATATACGTGTGTGTATACGCGCACGTCACGTGATTTATTTAAATGCGCAGTAGGAATTTGCATTAGAAAAGAAATGACCATGATGATTCAGCGGATTGTTACGTAATTATACGATGATGGTTGAGAAAGTTATTTGAAATTTTTATATAACATCCTAAGAAAAAAATATCATGATGATTTTTGAAAAAGTTTTTCGTTCATTTTTTATATCAATAAAGGTCTAAAAATGAATTCGTTTCTTTTCATTTATCTCGTATATATAAAGAAACTAACCCATAACTCATCGCGCGACCGAAGCAATTCTAACTTGTGCTTTAACGGCTCGCAGGTTTATCCTCTCTCTCTCTAGTCGCTCGTAATTCCGAGAAAGTAACGCGTCGTCGGCATTGCCGTTGTGAAAATACAAACCGCGCGCGCGGGCCGCTTAATTGATTTATCATCATTGGCAATACGCGCGCGAAATCGCGTGCGGACATAACGATAAAACGACTAAAACCCCGTATATATAGTAACGCGTGTTGCGTCGTGGCTGATAACCGTGCGACTGTTATATACGCGCGGCGCAATTAACGTCGGTTATAAGTTGATCTGTAAAATGCGACGCTGATTTATTGCGAGAGACGATCGGTCGATCTTCGTCGAGTTAAGTCTTTGTCATCATTCTGTGACTGGGACGTTGCGTATTATTACTTTTTATATAAGCGATGGAGTGGTGTACGGTTCGATGTCTTGAAGAGGGTTAAAATGATTTGTTTGTTCGGTGTGGATGTGTATAGGGTGATAGGATGGTTCGATATGATTGAAAAGTGTAATAAAAGGTTAAGAATTATTATGATTAAAGGATTTTTTATATTGTTTGATATTAATTATTTATATTTGTTGTTGAATTTTTATGCAATGAATCAGTGAATTTTATTGCAGTATTGATATAGGTATAAGTATTCTAAATTAACGGAATTTACACATATTTCAGTAAAAAAATGAACAGACACGTATCTAAAATCCAAGTTGTAATTCAAAAATTACATTTCTATATAGTAATTTTGGTGTTTTCTATACAATTTAAACAAATTATCACCATTCAAACACTATTTTTACCTTTCGATAACAATCTCCAAAGAACCAAAACAAACTCTAAAGAAAATACTCTTTTCCACAAAAGCCTATACCTAGTTCCTTCACCGTTCACAGTACTCACCGACCTCAGGCCAACACATTCATCATCGCACACGACGCATTTCACAAACTCAATTATACGGACTTCGCACGTATTCCCATAGCTACCAAACCTTTTTTCCCTTGCTCCTACTACACTTACACCAACAAAAAAGCATCGTAGCTGATAAACTGGATCTCGCGCGTGGAAATTATATTAATAAACCTAATTAAGCACATGACGCAAGAGCAGCAACAGCAGCAGCAACAGTAGCTCTTCCCATTTACACGTCGACTTTAACGAGACGAGCGCAATCTCGTCGTCGTCGTCGTCGTCGTCGTTGCGAATATTGTGGGAGAGACACGCACACACATATATGCCGCTCTTTTACGACGTCGAACGATGTACTGATTGCCCGTATTTCATTCGAATGGCACTCGGTCGTTAACATTATATTTCCTTTTCTTCCCGAGAGTAGTGTACGCTATATTATACGCGTGAACGTTATAAAATAACGGCGGTATCTTCGGTTCCGCGCGCAAGCTTGCGCCTGTACGATGCGTGTGTATATTATGCGCGGTGTCGTAAAATCAACAATCTGGTGTATATATATATGTAGGAAAACGCGTATAGTTAGAGAGAAGCATATGTTGCACGTGTGTGCAGTGATTATTTCATTATAAGCGCGGATGAGTTGAGCATCGGTTAATTTTAATTCGTGTGGTGTAGGGATGGCGTATGAGAAGGAAAATGATGATGAAGTTTAAGAAAAAATGTAAAGGTATTTTAGAAGAAGAATTTCAGGAAAGTGCGAGTTTCCAGTATATATGTCGTTTATGTGCCAAAGCAAATCCTTCGTCGCATTTGGACGAAATTGCTATGCTTTGGTTACTATTACTCCGCACTCAACTTGTAAGCTAACAAGTAATAAGTAGTGCTAGTATAGTCGGCGTGATTACATGTCTAGAGGCGAACGCACGCGTGGATATTTAGTCAGAATCCGTAGCATTTGCTCGAAAATGGTTAGGTATTTGACTTTGTTAGTGCATAGCCGGCATGACTAAATAGTTAACTTCATTTATTTTTTAATAGTATGTATACTTTTCTTTTAAATTAAAGAGAGTAATATGGTTTGGCATTGAACAACAATATATCTACTGTATACATCAATAAGGGTACAATAGTATATTTTGAAACCTTGTTATTAAATTACAATATTTAAATTATTTTACGAATAATTAAAAAAAATAAACAACAAGCCCATACCATCAACCCCAAAATTTGATTCCTGCAAAAAAAGCAGCACTTAACGCCTTATGCGCAACCCACCGACCCCGAAACCACTTTCGATCTCCGTCCAACCATGCAAAAGTGAATTGATCCGATTAAAAGTGCCCCTGTGTCTCACCCTGTTGCGAATACATGAATATATTTTTCGCCACCCTTCGCAGTTGGTACAATTCCCCAGTTGCTACACGTAAAAGTACTTCGTGACCCTCAACACGTGTGAATCCATGGGATATGGTCAGCTTGTAACAACCCCCTTGTCTCTTTAATCGAACGATTTCCATTCTACGTGGTTGTATAATTGCTCATTTTCGTGGGTAAAGTTAAAAAGCTTGTATATATAGGTGAGGGTGTGTGGATGTTGCGAGAATAATAATTGTCGTTTTATTTGGTTAGGGGTGCGTAAACTCGTTACTGCTTCTTAAAAATAGGTGGGAATGTAACGAGGGATGGTTAGAGGGTTATCAGAGATATTATTGTAAGCTGGACATTATCGTTAACTGGTTCGTGTAGCTACAAAACAATTTCCTGTAATTTTTCATCGATTCTACAATGTTCCTTAAAGCAATCGTACATCGTATTACAATAGTTTGATATTGACCATATCGAATTACGTATTTAAAAAATCCCAGGAATTCCTCGACAGCCGCATATAAATCGACAAAACTCCATAGCACAAGACGAAAACAGAGAATAATAGTAACAGTAATAGCAGCAGCAGCACTCGAAATAAGCGCGATTCCATTGACCTAGTACGTCGGCTCTGGTTTTGCCTCTCCGCAACCGAGACACCCTCTCTTCTCTTCACGCCGCCGGAAATGACATTCCGATGTGCCGCCTGGCGAAATCGGGTCAACGATATGTACCCCGGGTCTGTGTGCGCGCACCACAAGAAGGAGTCTCGACGGGAGTCGCTTCGTTAATTGCAAGCGATCGTGCGAGAAGAAAGAAGAGAGGGGCGTGTATACGTGCAATGTGTGGATATGATGATATGAGTGTATAGCAGAGGAGAAGAGGTTGATGTGTGTGTATATATGTACGATGGGAGGGTTTTTATGCGGGAAGGTTCGTGGAAAACTGTATGTGTATATGTGTTGAGATGGTGGATGAGAGTGAGAGAAGATGATTGGGAGGCTTGTGAAGGGAGAAATGAGGTCTTGGGAATGAAAAGAGTCGTGATGGTTCTTGTGTTGCTTTTTCAGTATTTGATGGTTTCAGGAACGCCGTAGTTTTCGTTCTGAATTCACACATTGAAGTAGGAAATTAATTTCACTTTTAATCTAATTATACTGTGTTGAAGAAACATTAAATTTACGTCAGGGTTCGTTTACTTCAAAAGTTTTTTTTATATTTATAAAACGGTTAATTTAAACCGACTTACATTTAGATACACCAGCAATTTATCCAAAACCTTTCTATTCCGAACAACCATAAAAATAAAATTCACCAACTCCCCGTCCACCCACTACATTTCCCCCTTCTGCCATCTATCAAAGAGCCGACAAATCCCTTGGAAAAATCGACATTTCACTGGTCCCATCCGCCTAATCCCAGGCGTGCACTTGCCTACAAAACCTCTCTCTCTCTCGTCCCCCTATATACTCCCCGTACGAAAATAAAAGCTCAGCTTCTCTCTCTTTCTGTCTCGCGAGAAAGAAAGCGGCCGCGGGGCGCCGGATTTGGGTAGATTTTCCGGGAGAGAAACTCGTGCTAGCAAGTAAGTAAGTAGAGGAGATAGTCGGTCGGCTGCTGCTGCTGTCGCTGAATCGAGGTAGTGTGTCATTCTAAAAATAGGGACGCGTATTCTCGGTCGTGAACCCGCGCGCCAGCGACGAAGAAGAAGAAGAAGAAGTGGAGGATGGGGAAGAGGAAGAAAGAGTGAAAGAGTGAGTGAGAGAGAAGAAGGTGGAGAGTGAAAAGAGAGCGAGGGAGGAGACCGCGCGCATACGTAACAGGTTATGTTTAAAAAGTAATCGAGAGGGGAAGCGTCAGGGAGACACTTGCTGAAGGGGAACGTTAGATCTTACGGAAATGGGTTGCGATGCTCAGTGGAATTTGCTTGATGATTTGGTAATGACTGAATAGTTTGACTGAAGTGAATTTTACGGTAACGTTTGATTAGCGTTTGGTTGTTGGATGGAATTTTTTGAAAATTTTTTTTTTAATTTTATGGAGAGTTACTCAATTAAAAAAACAGGTTGTTAGATGGATTTTTTTTGGGTTTGTGTAGTTAATTCTTTTGAGAATCAAATATACGTATTGAGACCGGAGACTTAATGGATTTACTATTTTTAGTATACTAGATCTTTCAAAATTCAAGAATCACATTTTAGAGGAAAAAAAACCACATGACTTTTTACTCGAATAGCGGAAAAAGTTCTATACTTAGTTCTTGTATCAGTAGCCTTTCTGTATAGAGTAATCTCTGACGTAGCACTTATATACGTGTAGTCTCCCTCTCAATGACGGCATTGATAAACAACTCGGTAAATTTAAAATGAGTCATTCCTTCCTCTTCCTGAATATGTATAAACGTGTCTATACACATTTCATTTCATCAGAGGCGCATTTCGCCATTCCAACCAATACAAACTAGTCTTGCATTCGCTAATCGCGATATACATACATACATTCATGAATTGCATCTTTTTTACTATTCGATTAACGTTTCTATGAACCAATATCAATCCATTTTATATTTTATTTATCATTACCTTGTTTTCATTGATAAATCTTTTAATATCCTCCATGAAACCCCGTATACTCAACACATAAATACAATTCTTATAACTCTCTAGTCCAATTTCTATGCCAACGTCAACAATAATTTCGTATAAATTCCTGAAATATACATTCATAACATACGAAATATCAATTATACAACCGACCCATCAAAACACAGACATTATCACCATCACCTAAGCAAATCCACCACCCAATCAATCTCAATCGACCTCTCATCCAGACCACCTAACTCTTTCTCTCTCTTCTTGCCCCATTAATCTCTCCAATTCCGGAAGCCTTCCACCTCTCCTCACTTGCATATCCGGCGACTTCGATACGCCTCGGCGCTCGCATATATACGCAGGCTTTTATTATCGAAAGAGAAAGAGAGGGGAAATAGAGAGAACGCGCGCTTATTACACATGTGCGCCCACGCAGGCGATTTCGCAAAGTGAATCGCGCCGCCGCGGGTCGCCCGATACGGGCACGTACACGAGACGTTTTCTAAGCGACGAGGTTTTTCTGCGAACAACATTACTACTACGTGCGTGCATTGGGTTCCGGTTGGTTGGTTAGTTGAATGCGGATGGCATTGGGAGAAATGCAGTGTGTGCGAGGAATGTCGGCTAGTTTTTGGTCGGTGGAATGAATTGGGTAATAGAAGACTGTTATGGTGGGTGAATGTGGAGTGTAGGAGAATAAAAAAGTTTTGTTTATAGGAGGAAGGGGGAATCGAGTTGACGGTGACAGGTCGTGATGTAATTTTTTGACCTAGTATCGCTGGTCTTGATTCGAGAGTACAGTTTGCTTTTATCTTTATTTACTTGTCGTAAGTGGCGTTTCTAGTCTCTGCTATATAGTAGGTTATTTATTTTTATAAAAGATTCGTAATCGAAATATAGGTACAGTTCAGAAAGGAAAAAAGCTATCATCACGATTTTGTCTTTTATTCCTTGTCGTTTCTCCAAGGTGTTTCACTTCAAATTCAAATTAACCAAAAATATTTACAATGCATTGAATTCCAAAAATGACTGTTTGCGTCATCTGCTGTCCATGGATCTAATTACAATGTTCTTACAGCTCACGCACTATATAAATCAAAGCGTAACATTTATGTTGTCTTATTGTATCTTAGTGTTTTTAGATTATTCGATTGTTAAACAAGATTATAATTATACTTACTTAATCAGACAACCAACACTTCCACAATACTCATCCAAACCACAAATCAATCATATTCAAGAACCTTTAATATTTCCACCTTCAAACAAAACCGCTACTAACCCACCTGTAACCTATCACCCCTCAACCACTTTCATCTTCGTATCCCTCAGCCTTCTTACAATCACTAAAAGACACTTTACCGATCTTCCCGATAAATCGCCACGCGGCGCCAAATGAACCACGTACTACTCGCGCAATGCTCCTCACTCTTTCTCCATACTCCTGAATAATTCATTATGCAAACTGCTCTACCCGCCGACCGATCATTATCCGCGAGTTCGTTCGTATATACTCCCAACACAGAGCTGTGTAGTCCAATGTGTTTTCATTGAGAATAGCCATTACCGCTCGGGAAACGAGGCGTCTCAGGTGTATTCTCTCTCGTATGTACAGGGAGGAGGAGTGGTGACGAGAGGATGCGCATTAGACGCGTACGATCGCGTAATAACAAGGTGAGGGTCGTACTAGGTAAAGGGTTCGATGTAGTTGAGGTATATATGGTATAGTAATGTGATGGTTGGAGTGTGGTAGTTCGATGATATTAGCGGTAATTGGGGTCCAAGGAGTTTTGTAATAGTAGGTGGTACTATGGTGATTTTATAAGTGAATTCTACATTCGCGGGTAGGTGATTGAAAACTCTTAGATGGCAGTTTGGGTTGACGAGTTCATAATGAGAGGATAAATCAGCCTGATTGGTTGACCTTTTCTGATTATGGTGGTTATGGTGTAATACTTGATAATACAATGAACTTGGTAATATTGGGAAATGGAGTCTTCTATGTGGATAAAGTTTTTTCCTGATCAAACTACTTATAAGTAATATTAAAGTTATGTGGTTATAAGTTGACAATTTACTCCATTTTTTATCTTTTCGTTTAATTATAAACAGAATCATATAAAAGTTATGGATACGTCAAAGTTCTTTTCTTTTCAACACGATAATTTTTCAGTACAAAAAACCGCTACACCTCTAAAAAAATGCGCTTACAAATTCCATTCGCAATAGTTCACTCTCCATATTTCAAATACCGCACGTCTCTAAAAGCGAAAAGTTCGCAGCGCACTGATATATACTTTGTGTATATATATCATTCCCGCATTTCTCTCCTGTCTCGTGAAGCGTTTCGACCCGTACGCAATACTCGCGCAGCTTTTCTCTCCTCCTCCACCTCTTGCACCGTTGGAAAAATTACTTTCTAATTAGCATTCTAATTGTCGAACCCGTTCTTATCAAAATCAGTCCAGCGCTGCAGGGGACGTAACGACTGCGTTTTAACTCACCCATCGACCCGCTTCTTCTTCTTCTCTCCCTCTTTCTCTTCTATATATAAACGAGCAAAAAAAGAGAGAGACACGCGTACAAGTGCGACATAGACACAAAATCAGGTTACAACCTACTAAGAAAGCTAATATACTCGCGTCGAAGAACGCAAATTCACATGCAAATTCGAAAAACCAATGAGATCCTATCTTCTTACCGGATGCTATATATATGTATGTGTGTGAGACTTATATATTAAACGAATTTAACGGGCTTCCGGTCGCGATGAGGTTGTGTATACGCGGATATACACGATGTGAAGTGGCTGTACGAGTATGTGTATGTGTCAGTAGGGAGAAAAACGATGGTAATTGGTTGAGGATCGATGATTAAAGTGTACAACTGATGGGCGAGAGAGAGTGGAGAGGCTTCGGTAAACAGTTTCGATTGGTGCTATACGTGGATTAGTGTCGACAGAGGTGTAGAGATTATGAGTGGTAATCTTTGCAACTAGATAATTTGCGGGTAAACAAATCAGCTTGGTTATGGAATGTTTACTATTTTATCTGTCTATTAAGACAAGTCAGCGTTTCGATGTAATCTGCAGTAAAAGAAATCATCTATTTATCAAACTACTTTATCTCAATTGGTATAGTGGAATGGTGCTACGGAAACGCCTCTCACAACTCTATTATATGGGATAAATAAAATTAGATCATACGCATCAGTAATATACTCGAAATATCCTTTTGCAATTTTACGATTTCAACACGATTCTCCGTTACCATTCATACCAGTCACGTATATCTCATTAACTTCGTATCCCTGCACCTTACGACGTCATTTCAATCAGTGTTTTTAAAGCACACGTCCCTCGACACCTTCCAATAAAACAAATCCAAACCTCTCAACAGAATATCCAAACTCCATTATACCAATAAATTTCAAAGAAAATAATAACCCCACAAATTCTCCCCCATCCACTTACAAATCCCCCCGACGAAGGCAGCAGCTCTCTCTCTCACTTGCCAATTAATTTCCGCGCGCTTTCTCACACCTAACCGCGTCCAATAACCCTCAATCACAAATCTCCTCTTACTTCGTGTATATACCACCCATTCAGTTACTACTACTACTACCTACTACATCTCTCTCTCTCCTTTGACTTCGACTTCAGCAGCTGCAGGCGCCTCGTAAACTTTACGCGAAAGTGAATTTTCGGCGGCGCCGTCGATCCTATAGCTGCACCGCTATATAACGCGCGCGCGCGCGCGCACAAGTCTCGGATTTCGTTTTTGAGAACACATAAGCGAGAGAGGCGAGCGAACGCCGCGCATAAATACCAGCGCGCCGGAATGGCTAATAATAGGAGCTTTGGCCTGACGCCGCCGCCTGCCAACGACGCGTGTATATAGGTGGCAGCGTGTTATAGTGGCGCTGCTACTCTCCTGCTGCTACTGCTGCTGCGACTGCTGCTGCTGCTACTGCTGCTAGTGGTCATAGTGTGTGTATATGTGCCCGTTGGGTTATTAGAAATTCGGAGCGCAGTATACGTGAACGCGCGTGTTATGGTATATGTGTCGTGAAGTTGAGGTGTGGGGTACGTGATTTTTTTTTAAGGGAAGCTGGGGGTGAAGGATACGCTAATCAATGTAGAAGTTGATGTTTCTGGATCGAAAAATATTTTGAGATCGTTCCTATATTGGTGAGATATCTGTCCTATATCGTGTAAAGTGTTTGTGATCTTGTACACCATTGAATTCATATATTAACGGATATCTCGATAAAAATTGTGAATAGGTAATTTCTATATTAAATTTATAAAACCTTTTTCTATTAACCATCTGTGTTATTTATTATATCTTTCATTGTATACCATCTACGCTCCGTGTATATATATAATTGTTAAAGAAAATCTTGATTAACAAATTCCATTAAAGAATTAATTTTCTCGCGAGCACTTTAGTGTTGCTGCTGCCCCTCTAAAAATAGATGTAAATCTTTCCAGCATGCGCGTGCTTTATATTGCTCAATAAAGTCTGCAAGGCCGTTAAAATAGGGATTCAAAAATAAACGGTGCATTCCTTCTTCAATCTGAAATACGTACCTTATAACCATCTGCAGTAAAAATCTATATAAAACAATCAAACTTTATTATCAATGCCTGACAAAAGAGTTAAAAAGGTTTTCCGTTCCGTTCTGACGTTTGTATAAACCCGTTTAATTATAAATCGAGATTCAATGAAAAGGTATATATATATACACACGTATACGTTACTTTGATTTAGGTGACGCATAGTAATAACAAACAATGACTTATATCGAGTATATCCGTAAAACAACTTTTTTTTTATCAATTGTACCAGTTTTTTTTCAAAATTCTTAATTACCAATTTCTCTTGGATTTGTGTAACAGAATTCTTTCAACAATATCCATTCAACTAACCTGAATAATGACATACAGTTCATTTTATCCCATCCACTTCGAATTCCCATCTCATCTTATCTAATACACCCAGCTTTCCTTACAACCCAACCCCATACACCATCACACCTATACACCCACCATCAATCCTCCCTTCGACAAATCATCCCGCATTCCAGACTAAAACCGCCAATCTCTCAAAAAGCACCTTTCCATTCCCACCGCATTCCGCACACACATCCCACCACACGTACAGTCCTCCAGCTGCTGCTGCTGCTGCTGCAAAAAGTCACTCCCATCGGTGCCACCCACACGATGCACCCGCCGCGTTCCCCAATGACATAAATCAAGCAGTGCTCGTGTATTCCTCGCGCGTACGCCCCTGTGTAGTTAACGCGTGTGCGCACGCACGGCACGCACCTATACGTGACGTTGAACCTTGGTAGTGATGTGTGTGTGTAGACGCGAGGCGCCGGTTAATTTTCCCTCTCACCAAGTGCCGCTGCCGCCAGTGCTATATGTATATATACAACGATGAATAGAGATTTCCTTTGTGACATGAGGAAAGTCGCGACTGGTTGATGGTGTGAATCACACGGATGGTGGAGATATAGTTTCGCGAGAGGTGAATGAATGTAAGGGGATGAGATGCGGGGTATGATCGTAACGGTGCGGATGGCGAAGTTCGATTACTACTAGGCTTTTTGAGGTTCTTATGAAGTAATGTAAAAGTATAGGCTGTTTACTGATGGTTTAATTGATTGCTATCTACAGTACCATTCATATTTTGATATGTTCTAATTATTATTTTGGTCACTTACTCTACTCATTAATTCATTGTGAAAGTAAAGTTATAATTTTCAGATACTTAAGAAAATAACTAAAATTTTAGTAGAACCATCTTTGTCTCTTATCGGTTTCTAATATCTTAATTCTCATGCAAAAATGTTCTTTATATAAATAAAGAACAGACTTGAAATAATAAGGCATGAAATTTATATATCAAGTTATACTCTTCATGTATTTTGGATTGATTTGAAAAGCGAAAGTGAGACAGAGGAAGCGAAACGTTTATCAAACGTGTCACGTACTTCAATAAGTGGTGACAGGTGGATTTAAATTTCAAATGTATCATTGTCAATACTTTTTTAATTGCGCGTATGGGAGACTTGCAATGATGTGATTTTTTTTTTAACTTACGCCGCGAAGGTGAAAGTGTTGCGAGACCTTTCATAAGTATTTATATATGAAATGATATTGAACATTATTCCAAGGAATTCTGCAGCGCGGACGATAACAATGAAAATTAACACTGAAATCATTGACATTATACGTATACATAACTTGCGATAAAAATACAACGTAAAACGACGATTTCGATAACCCAAGTTATTTTCGTTATATGTATACGGTGATTACACATTATCACACATCCATTCACTAATTCTCTTTCTATTCATATATTTCAGTATATGTTATGTGGCAATATATATATCTAATGTACTGTATATGAGAATAATGAGATTATAATATCGTATCATTGCCTTTGACACATGTAAAACATACTTTTTCATGTCTCACTCTCGATAAGACTAGGAAACTGGTTTGAACTATAATGAATATAATAACTTTGGTTCTGTGCTTCATTAAGAAACTAATAATGCACAAAACAAAGCGCTATCAAAAATATCTTGATTGCATTTTTCCCTTACCATTAATTTACGTGCTCACTCATTTATTAACACTTCGATATTACACTCCATTGCGCTTTATCAGTATATATATATAACAACGCGCTGAGTGACAAAAGTATGAAAAATGATTTTCGTCACGCACCGGTAGACTTGATTAATATAAATGCAATGTATAGACGCGGCACGAATTATTCTCGGAATTGTTAGACTGCAAGAATATATATATAATGGGATCTTGTGCCGCCGTTTTTCTCTGGATTTTTCGAAATTAAAGAAAGAATTCGCCGGTCGCTTTACACTGCGACAAAAGAAACGCTATTGGAATTTCAATTCGCACGGTGCTTTTGTCCAGTCGAAATTAAATTGCGTTCCGATTCTTTAGCGAAACTGTAAAAGTCTGACGTGGACGATAAATCGCTCAAAGTACGAGAAATCACGGGATTGATTGTCACATTGGCGGATATTCCATGGCCATTTGTTCACGTCGCAATTCTGGATATACATTTTGCTATCCACTCAATCATTTAGTTTTTGAAGTGTACCACTATACTAATCAGATTTGTGAAAAGTACCGTAAATAACACCAAAGTGTGGTGTGATTGCATCATAACGAAATCTTTCAAAACTTATATATTGTTATTTTCAATAAAAACAGTATTTTTCTTGATTATTAATCATTTATGAAATATTTATACCAGAAAAAGTTTGAAATGAATAACTTCCAATTAGTTTGCAGATATTATTACAATAATCTAAACGATCACTCATATACAAACTTTTAATTAATATAATACCAAAAAGCTATTAAAATACATATAATTAACGAATCCCAAGTTGACATTTAAATCTAAAGAACCGCATTCAAGTCTCACTCTGTAAGAAAATTAGCGATCCTACGCACAAAGCATTATCAAGTCACAAACGGACTTCTTCAAAGCTCTCTCGCGCATTCAATCTCTCTCTCTCTCTCTCCCTCTCCTCTAAACACACCGAACGTGCGCAGCAAAGTGAATCACCGAAACATCAAAGTTCCTTTACCCCGGCATCCGAACGCTCGTTCTCGTAAAAATCAGCGAACCGCGAAGAAAAACGCGACGACGACAACGCGAAATAAAACCGTCTGTCCCCTACACTCTTTCTCTCTCGTACCGTATTTCTTCCTCTTTCTCCCAACAAAGACGAAAAAAAAAACACTCCTCGAAGAATAATAAATCCGATAATCCGAAGGAACTCACCCAAGAGAGAGAGAGAGAGAGAGAGAGGGGGAGGCGCAGATGAATAAAAAAAAACGGGTTTAATTAAAGCACTCGCCAAAAAGGTAAACGAACCTCCTGCACGACGATGCGCACGTGGCAGACAGAGAAAGAAAGAGATGCGTTTCACACTTGGTTGGCAGCCGAACGTTTTTTATATTTAGCCGACGTTGCCGACGACGTCGTTCGTTATTATTCGAGGGAGAGAGAAAGAGAGACAGTGCAGTGCAGTGACTCGATGACGCGCCCCAGGCGCTAATGCAACTTAATTAGCCGGGAGATAACGAGGGAGAGCTTTTTGCGCGCGCGCGCGCGTGCTGTTCTTGCGATCCTGTTGTCAGCACGAGTTCTCTGATGTCCTTGGAGTCGTTGTGGGGGTCTATGTAGGCGCGGGAAATTCGATTGATAGAACGAGTTTTTCACGTTGAAATTTTTGCGAGAAAATGAGGTTTATGATCCGTTTGCAATATGGTTTTTTTTGTTCTCAAGTGGCGGCGAATGTTTTCTCTCTGGGTTGGTTTTGAAAATGAAGGGGGGAATTGGTGTAAGGATATGCTAGTAATATATTGGAGTTATTTTAAATTATTCGTAGTGAGATGCATAATAATTTAACAATATAATGACAATGACAACTCAAAATAAAATTATATAAGTGATAATGAAATTATTGTTAAAAAATTGTTATCTGACAAAGATATTTTACAAATTTACTACAGTATACTATAACATGTGTACAACATGTGTTAATCAATAAAGATTCTGAATACAAAAACATGCAAAAATATCACTTTCTACTGTATGAATATACACCTTCTTCAAATCCGTTCGAAGACATCGAACCCATTCATTCTCCACTTTTACAATGACGCCTTGTTTGAATATATTTTTGCCGATATGGTCGCGTTGACGCCAATCGGACGAGGAAATTAAACAGCGTATAGTATATATACGTGCCATTCGTTCCCTCATTTTTTTCTCCCCCTTTTCTTAGCGCGTCCTCGCGCTTGTCACGGGCAATTACACTCGATTCGAGAAATCGTATGGATGTAGATTAATGGGTTGCGATACAGAGAAATTAATTCTCCATTAGGAATTTTTTTTTCTTCGAACTGAGCTGCCACTCAAAGAGTGGGGAAAAAAAGAAAGCGCGTGCGTTCATAGTTCGTAAAGTATCGATACACGTCGATCGTTATGAATTAATTCGCTCGATGTTGTTCTACAATAGCAATTATCTAATTGAGCTATGCGCGTGTGTAGTATGGCAACGAGATGAAAACTAGTGATTAATGATGGTTGATCGAAAATTACGGTTTACTTTATTATATTTCGTGTAAATCTGCTGTATAATATTTAACATATTGTTTCTAGAATAAAAAAATACTAAATATACTATTGAGTAAAATATTAAATCGGTTAATTTACGGGGAGAAATATTCACCATTTCATATCAACTTACTAAGAAATAGTAGCGTCATCAATTTATTTATGACGAGCGCTTTTTCGATTTAATGTTACACCTTTTCTAACTGCAAAATCACAAAGAGAGCTCAATTCTTCTTCAAACATTGCGTAATGCACGACTCTTAGCATACGATTATCGACACTCTGCACTAGATCAATTTCCCTGAAATTACAGTAATAATGTACTCCGGCTCTGCGAGTCACGACACTAATCGCACCTATTAATTTCTGATTCCAGATCGCGAAGGAGAGAAAAGGAGAGAGCGAGTAAGGCGCACCGACTGCGGAGCCTAGGCCGCTGCTGCGCGATAAAAAAATGGCGGACGTGGCGACGAAGAACAAGTCCATGAGCGTCGTAAGTAATAACACTGTAAACAGCCTTGGCAAGACTAAAATGAGCGATGTGTGCGGTGTGCAATCTAACAACGGCTTGATTGACCTGGACCATAACGGCCTGTCGAACGCGAGTAACAATAAGCTAATAACCCTGTGCGGCGACGACGACGAGGACGAGGATGATCTGATCCTCGCTAAGAATACGCGCAATGAGCTCGATTCCCAGGAGGACAAGAGCCTTCAAGAGCTTATCGAGAGCGAACTGGCACTTAGAATATCAGCTAACAATTCCGCTGGTGAGGCGGACGAAACAGACGAGGAGGAACACAGCGAGATGGTGGTAACACAACCAGAAATCACAAAGAAGATTATTCTTCAACCTAGGGAAGATCCAGTCGATGTAAACGCGGAATTCATTGTCAATGAGATTGATCATTACACTTTGATTGGTGAACCCTACGAGTATTCCAATGGTCATGTCAGTCCAGATCCAAAGGAACCTACGGATCGGACGGTTGATCCACCTACGGAACTGGTGAATGATGACCAACACGAGGAACTCGACGAAGAGGAAGTATTCGATGGTCAGACAGAGACGACAGAGACCGAAGTCACTACGACAACCTCAGGACCTTCACTGCCCTCCGCTTTTGAGGTCACTGCCGAACTGGATCCAGAGGATGTCGAAAAACCAGAACTCCAACAATTCGTCGAAGATGATCAACCGGCTTCAGTAAACACCCTGAGCGATTCCTGCGTCGTCGAGGAGACGACGGACGAGGATTCGTCGAAGGAGCTGAGCAATAAGTCGGTTATCTCGGCTGACAAGTACCTCCAAGAAGAGGAACTCGTCCAGCCTCAGGAAAGTAGCGAGAATCTCATCTCTGTTGAGGAGCAACTTCAAAAGAGCGAAGACGATTCCCGCGAGGATGCGGAAAACGTTCCAGGAGTCGTGGAAATTATCGAAGAGGACGAAGATAAGGTTGAGAACGTGGTAGTGGATGACGAGGGTGATGTCAAGCTCCAAGAGAATTCTGAAGGCGACACATCCATCTGTAGCTCTACCTTTATCGAGAACGAGATCAAAAGCATCAGCATCCAGGAGAACGGTTTGGAGAAGGAAGAAGACCAGGAAGTGATCGGAGCCACAGAGGATGTCTTCGACCACGATGACCAAATATCCTCAAAGGAAGCTTCTGGAGTCGATGAAAAAGCCTGCTCCTTCTACTCCACAGAGAACGAGAGCAGCGGTAACATCGTCGACAACGACGAAAGTATCGACAAGTCCACTGCCAACAATCGTCCTACCGTAGACGTTACTGATTACAAACTGAAACCCGAGTTCGCCCAGCAAGAGTTGCAACTCAACAGTTGGGTAACCGTCGAGGAAGCTGTTAAAGAATCCTCCTCATCCACGATCGATATCGTCGTCACACAGGGCGACGAGAGCATCTACGAGAAGACAACCGAATGCAGCGAACAATTCTACAGTCAAGAGAGCCACTTTGATAACTATCTCGAGAAGAGTAAGCTGGAGGACGAGAGCAAGGAACTCGCTCCACTTGCCACGCCCGACGAGATTAGCGACATTTCTAACGCGTATGACGACGTAAGTATCAAAATTTACTTGTGCTACTTTTAATATTGTCATTTTTTCTGGTGAAATTTTGAATGTTAAGGGACTTGTAAGTGTCATAGAACGAATGATTTTATAGATGTAGTGTGTTTGGAATATTTAGAGGATGTTTCTTTTTCATCAATCGCACGTATATAGACGATGCGACAGTTTACCTTGATTTCACTTTTCCCTGCTTGTATGGGTTCAATCGTATCGATGTTTACGAATTGATTATAGAATAAAAATTATTTTTAAACTTGAAAAGAAACAATTACGAAAGAATTTTCTTTTATTATTTTAATGTATATTTGGTGTAGAGAAAAACACATTTCTAAATTTCGTCAGAAAAAATGCTTTATTATCAAAATTTTGTTACACAAAAAAGGGGACCGTACAATGAAAGAAGACCGTGGAGCAAAATTTTTAGTTTATCATGTACGTATTCGATGTTTGCAGCGTGGTTTTTATCGTGCTTTTGTTGTTTTCTTGTGTTATACATATACATACAATTATTACCTTCGTTTTTGCCGTGTGTTTTTCAATGTTGTTCAAATTTACTTTTAATTTACTATACGTGTGACGTTTTCTTAACATATATTTTCAAAATTTAACAAAGAATTTGATTTTTCTATAACAAAATTTAACGAAAAATTAATTTAATAATCACTAAATTTCATCCATTATTATATAAAAATCATATAGAATTATTATATCTCGTTTCGTACCAATAATTATCATACCATCTTTCATTAGTTATCTCACTACACATATATTATATATTGTATTTGCTATACACATTTACCCCATAATTTATCGTAACATAAAAATCTCCCCGAACCCGAAAAGTAAAATTGAGCAAACCACCAACCAGAAAGAAAGCACCTCTTCTTTATTAGTTCCACATCGGCGACCGTCGAACGATCGCATAGTATATATATATACATACCTCCACCTCCGCCCATCTGCTCTCTACCAATACGCATAAATTACCCATCTACTTTGTATATACCTATATATACACGTCCAAGTCCGAAATTCCGGTAAAAGTATAAACCTATATACATACACACTCGGACGCACGTGCACCACTCAACGGAAGTAATCTCGCTCGCGCACCTTCGCGTAAGAGGGGAAGGAACTCAGCGCGCGCGTTGCCGATCGAGGTCACGAGGCGAATCGTTCCGTTTTATATATAGGTATATATACTCATATATACACTATACGCGATGTGCGTGAGTGCTCGCGAGCGGTTCTCGTGAGCGTGAGTGAGATGGGTTGGTCCCCAAGGCTGTTGCGTATAGAGAGTGAGAGAGAGGAAGAGAGGGAACTAATGGTCAGGGACGGTCAGGGACGATCGACACGGAGGACCGTCAGTTGGTATAGGAGAAGGAGGAGGAAGGTTGGTTGGTTGGTTGGATGATGATCTAGATAAACAAAGGTGGACGTGAGTGAGAGGAGTGGTGCGGGTGGGAAGTGATGCGTGAGGAGTATGGACAGTCGTGTAATGAGAGTGTTACGAGGATTTTTGCGATGGTAATTTTTGGGAACAGAAATTATGTAAATTTTTTTTAGCGTAAAAGAAAGGTTATACTCTTATTTTAAACAATGAAAATTACAACTATTTAATATAAAGAAAGTTATATAAATAAGTTCTATTTATATTCATTGATATTACAGTACAATGTTATCGGGTAAATAAAATTTATAATATTATTGGTTGTAATGAACGTAACCACAATCTAATCGATAGAAATAAAACTGTTTACTCGACAAAGTACACGATTATATAATATTTGTTACATACATACAGAATATCAAGTTGAAAGCCCAATTAGGTAATGCACATTTTCAGTTTTCACTACTCCAAATTGGATTTGAAAATTGCACGTTCGCTCCAGTTCTTTAAGCGAATAAGCGCCGAGGTACTGAAACTAAAAGTTTACGGTATACATTTCGCGTGTATATGCGAGTGGAGTAGAGTACTTCTTAAAATTCTTAACGCGCAGCAGCGGTTGAATTCTTCATCATATAGCTTTTACAGCGCACTTTAACCAAATTATTATTTTTTTAATTTTCAATTTCAATTTAATTTAACAAACAATATTATTAATTAAACTTTTACATATTATACTTACTACGTCTACATTTTATGCCATTAAACTGGACAAAATAATGTCAACTACACTCGAACACTTTACTCAACACCAAAATCAAAATTCAAACCCACCATAGTTCCCTCCCATCCTTCCCACGTAACTGACCGTCACACCATGTCCCACGCGTCTCGAAGGCCCTTCTCTCTCACTCTCTCTCTCTTTCTCCTCCTGCATATAGACAGACTATACCGCACACACGTAGCTATATACGACCAATCTCAACGCTGAGTCTCGGGGAACCGACCTATCTCGTAAGGCGGCACGTGCCGCTAGTTGCAACGGGCCCCAGTGACGACGTCGCATTTCGAAGGGCCTCTCGCGCGCGACAGTTATTGTATATATATATATATATACATACGTTCCGTTTTCTTCGTTTTTTTTTCTTCTTCTTTCATTAGTTCGAGGTTGATTGTCGAGCGGTGATAGTGCGTAGTGCGTGCGAGTGGAAAGGTGTGTTGCGACGTTGCTGGTTATTATGAAGGTTAAAGTAAGAAGATTTTTGGGTAAAGGATTTTTAATAATAATTAATAATTCGTGTGCTGTGGTATAGAAAACTTTTATATATATATATGTATAAGAAAGTTCTATGTATAATCAATATATATTATTTGGTACTCGTATAATCTGGTATGCATTGAGGTTCTTTAATCTACATATATCACGTTATATGCTTCGTTTTTTTAATAACTCGCCAGAGGATGGTTTAAAAATTTTATTTTCATTAATAAAAATATAATAGAGTATCTCGTAACGCTTGTATTCTTCTCATCTCGCTATACCGCTCTCTGTCAAAACTTCTCCTACAATTAATTACTCCATTTTACATCGCGCCCAAGAAATAACACGTATATCCATATATATACGTATACAACAAAGTTATAAAAGCTAATTAAAACTTTGAAAACAAAGTTAAAATTGCATAATATTCACGTATATACAAACACATACGCGGGGGTTCGATAACTTCGGCTCATTCAGCGTAACAATATAGACACGCATTGAGATATCCTCAAGTTTGTAATATAGAAACTTTGTCTATTGCGGTTGATGTTCTTTCATACCAACATACATATATATGTAATATACATATATGTTAATTAGTAATCCAAACCGTTCGTTATAGTCACTTGAGTATACTTTCTTCTACACTATCTTCTCTGGCATTAAAAATTCTAGTTCTCATTTGAATATATAACGTTCCTAATGATATTTCAATTATCAATCCGCTTAACACAATAAATAAAAAAAAATAAACAACATTTTTAATAACATTACGAATGAAATTCCTTCCAACTTAGATATGCCTACTATATAGTAATTCATTTCCAAAAAAATACACATAATATAACCGACCCTATCCACGGTTCCCCCGCACATCTCCTCACACATATGTATAAATTATACACATACATATAACAAGCTGCACAGCCGGCATACATATACATCCTTGTGCTCAACGTCGCGCATCACCTCGTAAAAGCCTCCTTCCACATACATACATATATACAGACAAGTAGGGGGGTACCTCAACCGCCTGTTACGCGGGTGTGCTCTCCTCTCTCTCTCTCTCTCTCTCAACTCACCTTCTCCTCCTCCTCCTCCTCTTCGTCCTCCTCCTCCACGGTTCGGAAGACTCGCCGCTGCCGCTGCTGCTGCTGCTGCTGCTGCTCCTCGCGCGCGCGCGCGCGCAAACGGGTTTACCACTCGAGGCTCTGTGCTCTGTTCTGCTGCTGCGCGCGTGTGCGTTTTACCAGGTTCCTTCTTCTTCTTCTTCTTCTTCTGTCTCTCTGTATATATGTGTATATATATACATGTCTTTCTCTCTCTTTCTACTGTCCCAAGGCCAGAGTCCGGAAGCAGTCAGTTATCAGCTCGCGCATATCTAGTGGTTCCTCGTCCTTTACGCTGCTGCTGCTGCTGCTCCTGCTGAATTTTTGTGTATATACGCGATGTGCTGGTGCTTATACTCTGTACGATCGTGCCGACGATAGCGATCCTCTGCGGAGGTGGAAAGAAGAAGTGTAGAAGGTGGAGAACGCTGAAAGAGAGAGAGAGAGAGAGAGACGCGCAGAGCATTGAACTCGAGCGATGCAGCGAGTGTAGAGTAGTGTGTTATATATGTGTGTATATATATAAGTAGATGTGTGCTGCGACGATCAAGGAATTTTTGGTGCCTGTCAGCTGTTGTTGTTGTCCACTCGTCTGAAAGTCTATATATAATATATAGGTATATACATATACATATTTTTTTATACTTTTTCACATACAGAGTACGCGTAAATTATACGATCGCTTGTGTATCTAGTATACAGAAATTGTAACAATTACCGTATACGTGTGGAATTTCACGATATCTCTACATATATATATATATATACGCAACCGCGTCGTATCTGGAGCAGAAATTGAACGTGCTTTCTAAGACGTATAGCCGCGGCACGCTGCTGCGTGGATCCGGAAAATACCGATCGTAGTTATAATACCGCACGGCGTCTCGTCGCGTGTGTATATGTACGTGTGTATACGTGTGTAAGAAAATATTTCTATGGTGTATACTATACTATACGTGTGTGTGTGCGTGTGTGTCAATGACCACCGAAATCTCACGACAGCGGTTATATATATAATCTAGACCGTGTGTATTCATGAACGTATAGGTACGTGTATGTACATATATATATACCGTAATATCATTAAGCTGCTATTGCTGCTTCTTCCTTTCTAAAACATCCGTCCCTTCCTCCACCTCCTCCTCCTACTTCTTATGATTCGTTTTTTTTTCTCTTTCTTTTTTTCTTTTTGAACGAAAACGAAACGAAACGACTCGTGAAATTTGAGGTGTATACGAGTCAAACCGGATAAGTCGGTTACGCGCGCGCGCGCGTCGTAATTACTCTACGTATGTGTATATACGCGTATGTGTGGAGATATAAGGAGCAATGTAAGTAAGAAGAAGGTTATCGAGTGACATTAAGAGATTCGTTGGGTTGGATTTTTTCGGTGCGGTTTTTCGATCGGGAGCTGTGTGCAGTTAAATTGTCGTTAAACGGATATATATATTTCGAAAGTATATATATATAGGAAAATTTGCGTGCGTACATTTTTTATAATTGTATATACTCTTATTTTACAGTTGTTATTATATATATTAGCACGAGTTATATTAGGTACTGTATAAAACTTTAAAAACAGGCCCTCAAGCCACAATTATTCGAGTCCCAAGATCTCTGCAGTGACCTTTGTGTCGGCGGCAATAACCGTGTAATCGTTGATTGTTCTTGGGCAATATCAAAGTTTTCCAAACAGCAATTAAAATCAAAAGGGGGGAATTCGTTGTCAATAATTGCCGTTGAAAATAGGACGTACATATATACACACATGGTTCTCTCGACTCGAAATAATTACACACTAAATCCTGCGCCATCCGTACAATATACACCTCCTACTATATATACGGTAAGATTAAAAAGCCAAGAAGTAACAGTGATTTCTTATATACGGTTATTATTATTATTATTATTATGGGCAGCTGGGACGTGACTAATTTATATATATACGCGAGGGACGCAATATAACTAACGTCGATGAAAAATTGTTAAACAAATATAACGAGCGTCTCGATCCGCACAATAATGTTAATTGAAAATTAATAGTTCAACCGCGGTCACGGTTTAAACTTGCTCCACGTGTAGCCTTTGAAATTTTTAAAAATGGAACGTTTTCGAATTCATTATTAAGTATACGATTTATATTGTACAACGGTCAATTCGTATATATACCTATATTTCTACTTTCAATTCGCTAATACACCTATATACTCCAATCAACCGAAACCTTCCAACTATACAATATATACCCTTGACTCCAACCTCTCCGATCCTCCATATATACACACACATATCATCAGCACCACCGCGGCGCTGCGCCTTTTGGCAATTATACACGCGCGCACGCTCTTTGTCTCGGCTCTCTGCCTCTCCATACAACGTTGAACGCGCGTTCTATACGTTCGGCTTTCGTCGACCTCGTTGCCCAGACGCGGCGAAGAGAACCGCGTATATATATACGTGTACATGTATATACATACATGTTGGTGTCGTTGACTCGATATATAGCCGTATACACGCGCGCGTTTCGCCTATGCGCGTGCGAGGTATGTGTCCGTATATATGTATATATATATGAGTGTATATAGTAGGAGAATGAAATAATGGGCCGCACACGCGGAGAGTAAGAGAGAGAGAGAGGATCAAGCGCACACGTGGCGTGTGAGTGCTATAGGCGAAAGTGTATAGATATACGTATGTGAGGGAGTACGTATATACCGCGGGTATAGTCTGGATGTGACAGTTGTCGCGAGGGGATTAATGCGGAGACCGCGTGTGTGTGTATGGTGTATGTAATTATTGGCAGGCTTTTATATATATTGAATTTATTCGATTTAATTAACCATATATTCTATAGTTTTTCCCAAATATATACAGGTGCAGCTCTTAAATTAGAGAATAGGAATATATTGTCCTTTGCAATTAATCATCATCATCGCGGCAATATATAATTTTCTCTAGAACCTCGTGTATACCTTCCGCGATTTTCTCTAAGAACCGATTTTGCATCTCCGATATCAATAATAAAAGAAACAATTAATATAACAACGCCCGCACGCGCAGTTATTACAGTAAACCCCATAATTGATTACAATATCCTCAAAAAATAAAGTGTATAATATGATTTAGCCTTCTAATATCTCCTTTTCTCGATTACACATCACGTTTATGTATGTATATGTATATACATAGCCACTTACGAGCATTGTAACGTCGAAGCAGCAACAACAACAACATGAACGAAAAAAATCCTGTATTCAATTATAACGAGATAATTGCTTTGTTTAGTCACACGCGCCGCGGTCAGAGCTCACGCTTTTTTCTCTCTCTCTCTCTTTTCCCTCCCACAATGATCTAGTTTTCCTTTTCGACTCGTCATCGTTCTTATATATCGTTCGCTACGAATCAGATGTAATCAAAATCGTATTTGCATATTAATCAGCAACACGTTCAATTTATATTATACACATACCCACGTTGTCGTATAGTTATATCCTCTCTCTTCGTATGCTTCATTGTCGATTGAACAAAAAAAAATATAGACAATAACAATTGAAGAAAAAAAGAGTTTGTTGCACTCGACGTGTGTGTACACTGAGAGAAATGATATAGGAAATTTTAATATAACTCTACTAAAAATTACTATATTTTATATCAACGGTGGG
>JAWWEQ010000045.1:32640299-32888477 GCA_035583055.1 Torymus tubicola | reverse complement strand
TAAAAATTGATAACCTTATATTAATATTTACTACAATTATAATAAAATTCTTCATAAAGTGAGTATATCCCACCGTTTGTATAAAATATAGTAATTTTTACTAAAGTTGTATTAAAATTTCCTAGACCATTTCTCTCAGTGTATATAAAATTCACTTACCTCAATCAGCCGCGTGATGGCATTGACGTTGTGTGTGTATATATAACACATATATAATCGCGCCACCGCTCCAATCGAAGTAATAAAGAGTCGCAGCGACGCACACGCGCACGTGCTATGTAATTTCTTCAAAGAGCGCATATAGCGAGCGTGTATGTATGTATACGTTTATTATGCGTCTCCTCCTCTCTCTCGCTCTCTTTTCCGCTTTGCATTTAATCGTCCTTTTCTTCAGTTTCATCGGCTATTGAGCAACGTGCCGTAGTTTCCGTTAATTATACTCCCACAATCACATACATACATACACGTGCTATTGTATACTACACCTACATATAAAAGTATATACCGCACTACTCGAGAAGAAAAAAAAAGATGTCACTTCGCGGCTTCTTGTTTTCGCCTCGTCGACTTGGCGCTTTTTCTCGGTCGAAGAGCTAAGAGAGAGAGAGAGAGAGAGTTTGGGTCAAGAGTGTATATACAGTGTGTGTTTTTTTTCTACTCAGCGCGAATGTGCGGTTTTCTTTGGCCCGCGGAATTAAAAGCCTCTTTGCAGCGTCTCGAGTGTATATAGTGGAGAACGTCTTTGAGGTTTGCAAACACTCGTAATCAGCTTATATATCGGACGATGCAGAAGGAGGGTCAAAAAGGCACTTCCGGACTGTGATATAGTTTGCGCGACGATCGGTTGATTAATTAAATGGATGGGGAACAAATAACGTGGGTTGTGTACTGTGAATTTTGAGGGTTGGGAAAAATGTTTGAAGTTTTAGTGGTGTTTTTTATATGTTTAAAACATAGTTATAGATATAACAATTACGCTGTAATTTAATATCAAAAGATGTATACCCGCTCATTGTTTTAAATTAAACGTAATTTACGATGAAATATACCATAAAACAATATAAACTATAAAGTTCTATTACACTTTCTTAAAAAAAAACCTAAAAGATATATACAAAGTCTCTTGAAATTTTTCAACTGCACGCGGTAACTCTCACCACCGTATACCCCATAAAACCATCATATATTCCTGTATACACATATATAAACCTCCCAACCACTTTCCACCCATCATCATCTACACTGCAAGCCGCGCGCGCCAATCTCACTTCGCTCTAATTTTATCACCTATCAATATCCAGTCAAGCTCGCAAATCATCTCTCCGTTCACAAAAAGCAAAATCAAATCGGCCATTAATCCCAATAAACAACAGCAACGTTCTCCCTCCTCAGCTCTACTATATACAAAAACGCGAATAAATTATTCAATCAAGCGAGCTGTCCCCTCTCTCTCTCTCTAGCTTCACATTACGCTCTCTAGGCTAACCGCGTGGTAATGGACACGCACATGCGAAAGAGCGTCTATATATATATGTGTAAGGAAGAAAAGTGGATAGGCATGCGCGCGTGTGGATTGATAGCTAGTTCAACTCGATCGGCATGCACGTGTGTTATATGTAAGTGGGTATATACGCGAGTAAATAGATAATAGCTGTGTCTCTCGGTGCGTGAGCGTAATATGGAGAGCAGGAGGAGGATGGAGAGGCTGGATTTTTTTCCGGGTGTATATATATAGTGTCGGTGTGGTCGAGTGAGGAAGAGATGCGTATAGAGCAGAATGTGTTCAATGGAAGTGGGTGTGGTAGATGAGGGGGGTTTGATAAGAAGAGGTGGTGGTGGTTTGATTAATATTGCGCTGTTATGGGAGGTTTGAAAGTTTGGTAATTCCGCTGTGTGGCATTGTGATGGGATAATTGCTTATTTCGATTAGATTATATCAAGTATTGTAATTATGTTATTCAGATCACTTATTAATACTCTGTATAATATAGTATGCATAAAATGAAGAAAATATATAATCACAAGTATAGAATTCGGAACCTCTTCGTTACTCTTCGCACTAACTACATATATATGCAATAAACGGTTTCCCTCTTCTTTACAAAAAAAATTCACCTGCTATTCTTTCCACTATTATACACTGCACACACGCACACATACATACAGAAAATGCAAACCACTCACAGCAGCAAACGCACCGTCGACAGCTAAAAGGCGAAAGTATATAGACAAGGAGAGAAAGAGAAAGAGTCTGGCTTTTCGCGCACGCCCACTTCTTTTGTGCGTAGTGCATCGAGCTTCTTTTCCGCGTGCACGGCTGCTGCTGCTGGCCCGCCTCTGAAAATATCGACGCGGCTTTTATAATTGCGGCCCTCGGCGTTGAAGTGAAACTATATTATACTACGTGCGGTGATGATAACAAAACGTTATATAGCGAATATGGGCGAGAGTTTTTCGTGTATGCGGCTGCGGAACAATGAATATAAATTTTTACGTCGCAGTGCGCGGCTGTGTTAGTGGTTTATATATATGCGCATTGTTGAAATGACGCGAACGAAGAATTGTTTTTTTTTTTATATAGTAGGGTAAATGGAACGAGAACGCGGTGAATGGGGAATAGATTTATTTTACACTGATTGAAAAATGTAGGGAAAAATTCCCATGTTTTCTAGGGAACTTTGGAAATATCAACGAAAAGTACAAATTTTTACATGGAAACATGATAAAAATTACTGGTAACATAGTAAAAATTACTATTTTTCTAAGGGAAAAATTTATACTTTTCGTTGATATTGCCAAATTACTAACACACATGGGAATTTTTCCTACATTTTTCTATCGGTATAATCGTAAACGGTTTACTCAGGGATGTTGAAAAGTTGTATTATAGATAGGATGGTGCATTGTGTTTTTATAGTTTACATTGGTATATAGGTTTCTAAATTTATTTTCTTTCAAATCAACAATTAATTTTGATAAACAAATTAACAAGAAAGCTACCTGACTTTCGCCCTAAAATATATATACAACAATATGAATTTCCCACGATTCCACAGATCACCCTTAAAATGTGTATAGCAATAAATGTTTACACACTATATATCATCATCACCTCATCTCAACCCTCATTTCACCTACAAAACACTTGGACATACAATGACTAATCAAAATTTTCCTCTTTCTCTCTTTTCCTTCAAACAGAGCGAAAGCCGCGAGGAAGTGATAACGACGAGCTCGGTCGTCAGTACGACGACGAAGAAGAAGAAGAAGATCGAGAACGGCACGGGCAGCGATGCCTCGCCCAATCACACCAAGACCAAGAAAACTAAGAAGAGCAAGAAGAGCGAACTCGAGAAGGAGAATATCTCCGTGGTGAGTTTTACCATCATTCGCGCATTTATTATATATATATATATACATCCACGTGTATACACACATCATACATATATTATATACAGAATACGTGTCGCGAGATATTTCAAAGGGGACGATAACCGTGAGAATATTCGCTTTTGTTTTTCTTCTAATTTTGCTTATAATATATATTTTGTTGAAGAAAATCTATATGCGCTTGCTTGAGTATGTCTCGCTGCTGTCGTTTTTGATATTTTTTACGTTATACATTATGCAATATCTCTTTATTTTGATATATATATATAAGCAAGAGTATTTTGTTATTGTACGCTTTATATATACAAAACCGCAAGCTTAGGTTTCGTATAGCTTTGACATGCGCTATATAACGTTGAGAATGAAATCAATTATATACCTATATTCAGAAATAATAGCATTCCACTCTCAACCAGCTAATTTTTTTTTTTAACTTTGCATTATTATTTTTATCTATTACAACTTCAACCGTTACGTTGTACATGATGTATACGATCGCATACACAGAGAATCGTCAACGGAAATTCCCTGTATATGCATATACTCACGTACATCATGTATACACACACTTATATACTTATACTCTTACTATTCTGCTAGCCGCGCTATACACTCACTCACTTACCTCTTTTGTCTCGTTATATTTTTGCTCTTATACATCCACCACCCCGTATAAACCGCATCGCTTTTGTATAGAAGAAGAAAATAAAGTCAAAAGAGACGAAGGAGAGCATGCATACCGGCACGAGGCAGGCGTCCGCGGAGATGATCGATATCTCTGGCGAGGACGATCTGTCGAACGTCAACGTCAAGTCACTGGTAAGTCTATATAACCCCCCTTCGCCCCCCCTCCCATCGCTCGTTCCTTATGCTCGCTTTTCGCGAATATGTATATCTGCAGGTCTGGATATATATATATATTGATATATATCACGGCTATATATACGCGATAAGCTCGATTGAGCATTGCCGGGTATGTGTGCAGGAGATGTGGTGATATAGGTATACAAAAACACGTGAAGAAGCTGGGGTATATATACGTTAACAGGTATTGTTTCTCTCTGGTTTCTTCTTTTTTTGGAATTTTTCGGAGCTATTTTTTCATATTTTTTCATCTTTATGTTTATCTACACAATTATGGTCCATTTATAATTTTCTTTGATTCTTCGGTAAATGTAAAATAATTACTTATAGTAATATACACTGAAATTTATCTGGATACCTTTTTTTTTGAACATTAATTCCTGGTACGCGATTTTACCGTATACATTTTTATCATATACTCTGGAATTTTTCTCCAGAGTGCATCGACACGAAACCGGTAAAATTAGCTCGTGAGCAAAGGCACATTCTTCGAGACGTGTGAACGCCTATTTTTGTTTACGAGAAGAAAAAAGAAAAAAGAAAGAAATCGTAAGACAGGAACACCCAACGCTCGCGTGGGCGTCAAGCGATATCGTATACGAATTAAAAAGAAATCTCTCGACGTTTATATATATACACGAGAATAGAATTGTCGACGGAATTAACGTGTCGCTATATGGATTTTTAAACGTTCTACGAGACATAAAGAAACGTTACGCAATTTTAAAAGATATAGGTACAGATGTAACTCGATACAAGTTTAATTTCAGTGTATTGTTCTACATATATTTTCTTTAAGCGTTATAAATTTGAAAATTATTTTTAAAAAATCATTTCATTTCGTGTGTATACCCACCCAGAGCATGTTTTCTTTTAATTTTTTTCGTTTCCTTAATCAGCATGTTATTGTTTTATGTTAATCAATCTATAACATCTTTGCATGTAGACACAAACGTACGTATCGGAGACAAGTCGCGTAGAGACGGAGAAATCGAGCAAAGAAATCATCGCTACCGGCGTGTCAATCAAACAGTTGGTAAGAATACTTGTTTCTGACTAAAATCATCCATTTTTATTTATTTTCACGATGTTGGGGAGTATGATGCTCATTTTATACTTTTACGTTTTTTAACGACAAATTTTTGACACTGAAAAGCATCTATCCCCAATGTCGGATTTATATTATTAACGCAAGAGCTGCATGATGACGATCTTTGATTTATTTTTATTTTTTCCCTGATTTTTTTTATGTGTGACTAACAGTGTCGTAGCTTTGGGGACGTTTCGAACATGAGCGAAGGCGAGCGAACGACGCTCGGCGCCTCGGATACCAACAAAATCCAGGAGGTTAGTCAATCAAATCCTTAACATGTAGTTCAAGAATATTTGAAAACTAATTTTTTCTATATAGAGAACGCTGAGAATTTTCATTTCGAGGTCGCATAGTCAATAGTCGAGAATTATAATTTTTATATATATATACACCGCAATCAAATTGAATGTTACGTGAAGTCGGAACTTTTCATTTTCACTACTGGTAATTAATGTTTTTTATAGCTATAATGAAACAGCGGTTAAATGCTAAAAGTAAAATTAAATATTTTTCTAAGACACTTTGATAATTGCCGCCTCGAAATAGAAATTCTGTAGTTTATATTAATTAAAACAACCAAATTATTTATACCTAACTTGAACTAACGCGTAATGATTTTGATTTTACAATAATACAGTAGAAGCAATTAATTCAAATAACATATAGTATAAAAGTCATAATAATTAGCTTAATTCAACAAAAACTAAAAGTAAAAAAAAATAACTGAATGCGCTGCTTTTATACATTAAATATAATAATATACTGACTTACAACACCGGTACTTTGCCTCGACTCAAAGTACTCCTATATAGTTACCATTTGTATTATTAAAAAAAAGAAAGAATGAACCATGCTTATATCTATAAAATCCTCCCCAAAAGCGCAACAACCAGTAAAAACATATATAAAATAATCCCTCCCTTATACCAGCTCTGTATTAAATTAACCGCACTAACACATGCCTAAAAAATAAAAAAAATAAAAACTTTGCCTGGCCTTACTACTTCTCTACTCACTGTCTACGTCTGGGGGACTAACCACAAAACCAAAAAAAAAAAACAAACAAACACACACGTAGAGGGCAAAGTCAACCGGCGACCTAAGACTATGCGAGCAGGAACGTAATGGCAAGTGTTTCAACGGTCGCGACGTCGTATTCGCCACTGTCAACGTCAAGGCTCTTGTAAGTATCCACGCGTTGTTCTTGTTGTTGTTGTTGATGTTGACGACCCCATACGTTGCTTTTCTTTTCTCTTGCGTCTCCCAATTCACTTTTCTTCGTATATGGTATATAATATAAGGCTAGACGCCGCGCAACGGTGATTTTATTTCCGATTCCACGGTTCGGTTATTATAGAGGGTATATATATATATAGAATGGGGTGCGACAGACTCTGAGTGGAAGAGAGAAAAAAAACAACAGGTGATTTGTGGGCGTCGAGTGAGGGTAAGAAACAAAAGACGTTGGTGTATAGATCTTGAAGGAATTGGTTTATTGAGGTATTGGAAGGATATATGGCTGAGATGATTTAATGAAAGAAAAATTAAATTAAACGTTGAAAAGGAGATTTATTTTGAGTAAACTATAGTATCATGGTTTCAGAAAACCTTTTACTTTTGATCAATTCTCGTAGATTTTAATATATAACTGTAACATTTTCTTTATATCGAAATTCAAACATGTTTAAAATTTATATACTGTCGAAAATCAAATAACCAAATATCGCAAACGTTACCAAAAAAAAAAAATATTAAACGTAACAATAATAAACCATGACTTTTTTTCAACGTAAATCACGCAACACAGCATTTTTTCCATAAATCAAAACCTTCTGTACACGCTCCGTCGCTCGAAAAAAAGGCTCCGCGACCGAAAAAATCCATCCCACGGAGGCACCTCTCCTCTCTTTCTCTCTCACTTCGATATAAGTCAAATTGCTACATTGTAAACGCCATGCGCGCGGCTCTCGCACGAAGTCGTATTTCATTATTGTCTTCTCGCGTATATATACTCTTGTCTGTGTATAGCCGGCGCGCGCGTCGAGCCCTTAATAACAATCCACAACGCGCCGCGCGCATGATAATTATACACAGGCGTTCAACCCGAAGATTCGCGCAAGACGGAGAGAGAGAGAGAACTTTCACTCGAGCTGAGTTTATATATATATATATCTTTCTCCGTGTTCGCGCGTTCGCTTTTTTTTCGTATATAGCTAGAAAAAAATGAGAGCAGACGAGAGCTCTGCTACATGCCGCGCGTCGATGAAGTAATATTTAGTAATAAAAGATATGGATGAAATTGATGTGCACCCGCGGTAGTTGTAAATCTATGAAATAGAAATGGAGGTTTTTGCGTGTGTAGTATAGTATGTATATATAGGCGTATATTGTTTTAAACCGCGTTTTAAATTAAATTTTTGCGAATGATCATATATTTTAGTGCGAATGTAGGTCACGTAAAAAGTTGTGTGCTAATCAGCTCGATGCACGCGAAACGGTACGAGTTTTCAAGAAAAAAAGAAAATATAAACAATGATGAGATAAACCGTGCAAGATAAACGAATTATCGCCGTGCTAGAAAAATATAATAATTATAAGTAGAACTGTAATGATCAAATTCTTATTTACTTTATATATATTCCGGTAGATTAAATCTCGTGCGGTTCATTGTTGGAGGTATCACATTTTTCCGTTTTAATTATATCTCGAAAAACGCGCGAGGAGGTTATAAGGATAAAAAAAAGTGTGACTAATCCTGAATATGCTATTCGCAAAATATAATGCACTGGGTATAAAAGAAAGCCTCTCGGTGATGAAAACTTGTTTCTCTTATCCTTTGCAATCTATATAAAAGAAATATAATACATTGTAGTTCTATGTGAAACTATATATATAAAATGTAGAAAATTATAAGTTGAAGATTGTATTACAAAACCGTATATATAACTTTACAATTAAAATAAAATTTTGTAATAAATTATATAGATATATCAAACCAAAGGTTTACATTATAATAAGTTCAGTGATATTTTCTATATAATTATATCAGTCAAATTGAAAGTCGCACAATCAAAAACACAACGCGTCCAATAAAATCGCCAACACGTGCCCCAAAGGATAATACCGCGTGCAAGTAGAAAGCGAACTTTTATATATATACCATTTGTAAAAATTATAGACACACCGCGCGGGAACTCTCAAACGCGCATATATATAAACGCGAGACCAAAGGAGAGAGAGAGAAAATCCGCGAGCGCCACATCCCCGCGGGATCGGGTTACTATACGCGCGGTGCTCGTTTTCCGCAGTTTACACCGCAACTAATGTACTCGCACAACTTATGCTCTCTTTATCTCTCTCCCCGCGCGCGCGTGCATGCAGCGCAGCTCTCTTCCTGCTCGACTCGCGTACCGTGACGCTAGGCTCGCGCGCAAGAGTCTGAAATTCGAGTCCTATATAGGAGAGTGTGAATATATACGTATATTGAGAGTGCATTGCGGGTAAATGGTGGAAATTATTTTCATCAAGGAGATGGTTATGTATATATATAAGGAGGTTGGCTTTTTGAATCGTTGAGGTTAGGACAATTAATTTGGATAAAAAGTATATAGGTATAGGTCAAATACAGTTTTTAGTTACGATTAAACGTTAAAAGACGCTTTTTTTATTACACACACACGTTGAACTTTCAAATCCCCGATACCATCTGACCTCCCACGAACCGTAAGAAAAAAAAACATCTTTAATTAAGCTTCTCAAAACCCTTCCAAAAAACCATTAAAAATCCTCGCATTACCGCGTTAATTTATTAAGATTTTTCGCTGCACACGAGACACCGCGAGAGAGACCGCATTGCGAGAAAAGAAAAGCAACAACGACGAAAATGAAAAAATGAAAAAAAAGAAAAAGAGAAACAACGAAATGTGTGTGTCTGTGTATATGCGCAGCGTGCCTCGTACAATAACCTGGCGAATTTACGGCGCGCCGATAACGACGGAGATAAGCGCTGGCACTTGCGGCCCGGCGTCACGGGCCTAAGGCCGCGCGGCTCCATCTTCGAGGTAAGGAAGCATATATGCCGGCTCTCTCTTTCTTTCTCTCTCTGTGACTGTATACAACGCCTCGCACGCGTAGCAGTTTGTAGACACGTACCGTGTGTATACGATTATGATTTTTGTTTCCCTCTCTTTACGCATATCATTGTCGGGGGTGTGAGAACGGCGAATTATGGTGCGGTTGTCAGTTTTATAGTAAAATATTAACATATGTCAATATAATTTGATAGTTTATATTTACAACAGTTCCGTGTATTCTTTCATTTCCGTTGTTAATCATTCCGCGAATGGATATATACCCATTGAGCTTCGATATGTTCGTGCGGCTGTAAGATACACACATATTACATTCGTATATGTTATATCTTATCGTAGAAACGTTTCTATACGTAAGTGCTTTTGAATAAGCTCCTTGTGCGATATTTGCTATCGATGCATTATATACGAAGCCTCTCTACGCGTATGTGCATATGATAAAAGAACGCGGTGTTTATGACTAATTCGGTTGAAATTTATGCGCGAAAACGAGAGTCTTGATCAAACCGATTCGGTCTGACCACGTATATATGTATGAATATAGTAATGGAGAATTCAAAATTTTATAGGAATGGAGAATTCAAAATATATATATATATATACAATGAATTCCTTTTTTTTTTCTTAAAAAAAGAAAGAAACAACGTTCTCGTGCAGTATATATACACGATAAATCCACTTGAATTACATCACTGACAACTAATCAGCAATTCCCCGTGTACCCCCAATCACGTATACCCATTGTTCTCTATTCACCCACCCTCGTCAACGTCCTCTTATTCTGTATAAACTTTCACCAAACCTTTTTCTACAACCTCACATCGACATATAGTTTCCCAAAATCTCTCGTATACACATGCGCAGGTGGCTACACGCGGTCAAGTGTGTGAGATCACGATCGCTCGATCCTTTATATCAATCAATATATATAAAAAGGATCGATTGGTGTGTGATATTTTCAATGTCTCTGTGTACATATATACATAACCATATATATATATCCAACATAAAACTGTTGTATGCATGTGCATGCGCGCTCGCTCTGTCTTTTCTTTTTTGGTTCTTTCGCTTTTTGCGCTGTATATATAGTATTATACAGCCTCGCCCTATTGGCTATATATATATACGACTTTTAACGGCACAAATTCCGTGCTGTTCTCTAGCTCTCGCGCGAGCTGATTTACGACGCATCGCCGGACGACGCCGAGGCGCAAATGTTTACTATCTCGCGGGGTGTAAATTTAGTTCGGCTGTATATATATATGTGGTGCATGCTCGCATTGGTGTGGTTGTGGTGGTGTGTAAGGATGTGGATGTATAGAGGGTGGAAGATATTAGAAAAATGGTGTTAGAGGTGAAGATGGAAGGAGGATATGAGAAGGTGGTATATATATATTTATGTATATACATTTTATTTGGTGTGCGTCGAATGCGGCGTCTGTGTTATTCCAAAATTGTAGGAGCATTGGATGTGTGTTTATTTTATGATTTAGATCGAGAACGACGAAACTTGCATAATTATTTTTTATATAATTATGTGAACTTTTGCTATATTAGTGTAATTGATATATTGTTATATATAATGAAGGTATACATACCATTTTTGAATAATACAGATACCGATCGTTACTCATAAAATATTTGAACCACACCGCATCTGAAAATTGTCATGGAAATTGGTTATTGTATTCAATTGTATACAATATTTATTTTCATTTACACATTAATGAAATGAATATTTTGAAAAGGTTGGTTATCAAACGATAATGTAACTCATTTTGTAAAGATACGATGTCATATTGAATGATAATCAACTTGATTGACGTCCCTATTGTGTGTGAATCCTATTTCCATTTAATTCACTCGAACGGTAATAATCAAATTTCATTCGTGTCGTCGACTGAAAAGATATCGTAAAAATCGATTTCTATATATACACACACTTTATGCATTATTTTATCAAATAAATTTTTGTATATTGTACAATTTTAAAACAGGTAAAGTAAATAAAATTCATATTATCGAAAATTCAAATCTCGCAACACCATAAAAACAATTGTAATGCAAAAGCACAAAATCACTATATGTTCACTTCCAAAATTACTGGAAAGACAACAAAAAAAAAAGAACCTGTAAATAATATATAGCACAATGCAACGTCAACGATCAGTTTATTCATGTACAGAGTAAAGCTATATACATTGAAAACAATCCACTGCACACGTTATGTCTATATATTTATCCGACGCGAAATTCAACACTGCGCGCGTATCAAACTCGTCTTCAAGCTGAATCAGCAAAATCATTTCATCATTGGACACACTCACGCTCTCACTCTCCATTGTCACCAATTGACCACCCACATACATTTACACACATATATATATATATACACATCCCACGAGAGCACACCGCGACCAAGCAAACCATATCATACACGCATATCACGAGCGAAACTTATATTATATGCATTGAAAAAGTTTCGTTCAATCGATTTTTACGATGAATCGCTGAAAACATTATCTTTATATATACATATTGGTGAATGAAAATACCAGAAATATGATGATTATATTACCTGTGCGTTATCGGTGTACGTTTAATTTTACAGAAATCAAGTTTCAACAAATTCGACGCCCTCACCAAGAAATCCCAGACTGTATTACACGTGCGTTCTGTGGATGCTGGCAAAGTGCAACAGCAGCTGAATTCCGTAAGTTCATATATATACATCACGTTCTATTATTTAACAAAACTAATAAAAAGAAATATCAGATAAATGCACTAGTTGTCTATTTTCACTGTGATTGAAATATCTAAAAAAAGAAATAGGTCGGCCGAAAGTAATTTCTACTTTTCATGTCAATAAATGTCAGGAATATAGATTGAAAAAAAAATGCTCACCACTTATAAAAGCCATCTCCGCAATCAAACTAGTTATCGGCTACTCTATATACCAATTCTGTGAATTTCCAGAAAGGGACTGTTACAGCATCACTTCTATCTCACTGAATGATTTAAGTAACCCTTTATACCATAGATATATAACGAAAAAATAAAAATAAAAAAAAACAACAACAATATCAATAACCAACCACAGGTTCTTTCTCGCACCACATCAAACCGTATATATATATATCAATACCCAACTGCTAATTCCGCGATACAAAGCTTTTTCCTAACCCCTCTCCTCTCCATCCCTCTTGGAATGCACACTCAATACAAGAAAAACCAACAGCTCCCTCGTAACTATCAACTGTCTCTCTCTCTCCCGTACTGGCTAATTCATCGCGGGTGTCTCGCTTTTTATCCATCCCCGGAAGCTCGCACTCCGCACTCGTAAAGCACTCTCGGAAGCCCCCATACCGAGACCGCACGGATATAATATACCATTCGCGCGACGTATATATTAAATGCGTTAAGTGTGTATATATATATATATATAGTAACAAAAAAAAAAAAACAAACCAAAGTCCTCGCGGTATAACGCGGCAGGTATAAGTACTGTTACATCGTTGTGTCGCTGTGGGGTTTTCTTGTATTATACGACGGGTAATGCGGTTTATGTACACCGGATTCGCGACGACGATTTAATTTGTAGCGCGCGCGCGGACGATTGCCTCGTCATTTTTGCACGATTGAGCAGCATCGATGAAGTGCCGCGTGTTTATATATATATAGGTTTTGCTCAGGTCGCGAAGATGCCGGTGGCTGTGTTGTCGTAATTGTTTTCTTCGGTAACTGTAAATGTATAAGCGAGAGGATGGGTTAAGTGAGTTATATTGTGGTGGTTTGTATAGATGTAAAAGAGAGGAGAATTGTCGGGAGGTTTTTTTGTAGTATGAAGCTGCGCGGGATTGCTTCGTTGAATATTCGGGTGACCAGGATCATGAATTAATTATATATGGTTGATGGTAACATTTTATGATTATTTGTTTTTATATAGGTATATAGTTATTTATTAAAATAAGTTTAATATGATGTGTTTTTTTATCCGTTATCAAATTGAATTGGATTGCATAGGTTCTGATGGAAAAACATAGCTAACATGTAATATTCAATAATTATAAAATAAACATTATCGATTTATTTGAAATCTTATATTATTTTTCTTTAAATGATATAGACATTATACAAATCGATTCTAAGTATACCAGACTTTATACGCCACCGTCATTTAACTTCCATCAAATCAAAATTATATTATATACAAGGAAACAAAAACTGAATTCAAATAGTCATATATGAAAATCGCTTAGACATATAAATAAAAATGCAACGGCCGCTTTAATCAACCATTGAATCGTCTCAATCAAAACTCGCTTCCATATTAGCGAACAATAAGCTTTCTTTCTCTCACACACATGCACAGTACTAGGGCTCGTTAGCCATCTCCTTCTAAAAACACCGCCTTGCTTCTATACACCAACCGCCGCACTTTTCTATCATCTCTCACTCCGCGCCGCTACTATAAATTCATAAAACCTCTCTCTCTCCCCTCTCCTATATCACATTCCAACTCTCTTACACATATGCGCGGTGTATGCGTATGCAATTGATTAATCAAACCGCCGCACGACAACACCTCCTCTCAACTCATCTCTCTACAACGCGACATAACCCTATAGTAAATCCATAACGTTTCATTCCCGGAACCGCATATTGCACAGAAAAATCGTCATCGTTCCGTTTCTACGCGGCGCGCGTATTGTATATATACCGTTTCGTTGCCGCGTGGCAAACTGGTTCGCTCTCTCGCGGCGGCGGTTCGATCGCGGCTTTAATAAATTCGTAATCGCCGATGCGCTCTTTCTCTCTCTGCGTGATGGGTATAACGAGAGACGCGGGTCCCGTTGTATCGCGCAGCGTGAGTTTTTCTGATCTCGATGTAATAACGCCGTAGTAGTATCGTTGTTTGTTATTGATCCAATATATGTGAGTATAGCTGTATAGGTTGAAATGTTGAGGTATAAGAGACGAGGTGATAATGAGAGAAGTGCCGTGTGTGCGGGCAGTTTTTTGGAACGTATTGAGAGATATATGGTATAGTGGAAAAAGTGAACGAGGATTTAAATAACGATGGAAATGGTGGAAGAATGTCGGGTTGGATTTCAACGTGATGTTTTTTATTATTTTTGTTAAAAACGCGGGCTTTAGTAGACTGCAATTAAATGTGATAATTATAATCTGGAACTTGAAATGATTTTATGCCTATATAATGTAGGTACGGTTTCATTTGCATATACATATACCAAAAGTTATAACGTATAGAATTCATGAAGCTTTCGCGAGTAATTCTCACTGTAAAATTTTAAAATTCACTGTAATTATCTGCGCGATACACATTGCCAATACCATAATATACTTATATCAGATCCAATACTGTTCAAAGTAACAATTATATCGCGCAACCTTTACAGTTTAGCTATCGAGGTCACATATGTATATACATACCTAGTGGTCATCCCCGCGTTTAAATTGAAGTCAGTTTCCGCACATTGCTACATATATACAGAAATGAACAATCTCGGTTCGTTATACAAAGTTGTAATTGAAACTTTGCCGCGGCTAACATATATTGTATATATATTGCATAAACCGCACGCGTGTAAATTAGTACGATTTATGAGAGCTGTATGTGCACGCGACAAATGAACTGAAATTAATTTGCAAACTACTTTGTCCGCGTTATATTATACCGTTTGGCCTTCGTTTGTTGAAAATTATCTTCGATAATGTAGATGCGACGGAAATATGAATATTATATACGTTAAAGAAGAGAATATTAAAATTCATAACATGTATATATACATAGAGAGGTTGTTGAAGTATCCCAAAAGCATATACGCATATGAGCTTGGAAATTTCAAAGGCGGCTTCACTGTTATATATAGTGCATATACATTTCAAACTTAAATATTTAGCTTGGTGTAGCTGTCAATTAAATTTCACGCACTTATACCGCTCTTATTATTCACTTAAGGTTGCGCGTTATAACACGCACGTGTACTTGTTTCCACTTTTTGCCCTGAAATTCTAACACTTTACGGTCAATTCAAACTACTTTGGTCGCGCATACTTGTACCTCGGACGTATACACTTAAAAACTACGAAATTCCATACGCTTATAAATATTATGCAGATATAAATTGCGCGCTCGCGTTATAAATTAACTTTGCCAGCTGGGATCGTATAATATTTAATAACTGTCTCTCTTAACCATTCGTGAATCGAGTCCGCATTCTTCGCAAAGCATCACACTTCCAAAAGAGACCATACAGACCGATGAAACTAGTTGATTTTTTGCCAAAATTTTAATATCCTCTCTCTCTCTCTCTCTCTCCTTTTTCTATCCCTCGCGCTGCTTTTCTTGGAACATCGCCCGGTGCAGATTCTCAAGGATTCTTTAAATGGTGCCGGATGCATACAGTTTTGTTTACTCGCATTGTTCTTCTCCCTCTTGAGATTTTACGCGAAGTGCCTTTGGAATTTTAGACAATATTGTTATGCATGTATATGCGATTATTACGCGGTTGATTCGATTGTTGTTCGAATTATATATGCAAATGGAGTGAAAAAGTATCGGCAGCTCGCCAGCTGATTGAAGAAAACAAAAACTATCGAATTGGTGTACAAAGGGACGCGAAAATACGGAATTGCCAAGCACGTATTCCTTTCCAAATATGTGAGATGAATTTTTGATGCAATTATAGGAAGTTGTGTAAAAATAAAACTTTTACTCAATGCTACTTTTTTTGTTCTATTGACAGAATTTAAAAGACTTTGTTAGAATATTTTCATTATATAATAAAGTATATTTTTATATGGTTACACTCAAACTAATTAATAGAGATCCAAAAATTCTAATGAAATTATCTAGGTGTAAGTGAGAGGAAGTACTCTAGATATAATGCTCGTTAAATTTCGTAGAAATGAAATTCTCCACGGAAGAGTGGAGACGCGTCAGAGTTCTCTCTCTCTCTCTCTCTCTCTCGCGTGAGACACATATACTTATTTTCACTGCGAGTGTGAGATATACACGTTTTAATTAAAATAAATTAAAGTTCATTCCAAATAAAATAAACATTATTATAATGTTGTATATATAAGATACACGCGATAGATCACATAGAACGTATATGCGCATCTTATCTTGTTATTTGCATAAAGGAAAGGATATATATGTATAGCATTTGAACCTATGTACCGTGAAATTAAGAGCATAAAAAGCTTTGATCTTTAATGTATCTTGATTACTTTTTTTTTTATCCAAACTTCCAAAATCATGGTAAAGCTGAGCAAGTTTGTTTTTTCGAACTTTCCTCGTACGTGAAAGAAACCGATATACGTATAACAGAACCAGTTTTTGATCAACACTCGATTTTCACCCACTTTTGAGTTAAAATCTTTCGATTTAAACTCTTTCAGTATATATATATATATATATATATATGGGAAAAAATCTTTTTTCGTTACCAAAAAATAAGTGACCCAAAATTTGTTCTTGCTAATTATACATTTTTCAATAATCATACTGGAAAGAGAAATTTTTTAAATTCGATATTCACGTATAGCATAATTATAAGAATAAAAAGGTAAATAAATATCAGTAATTGTATGTACAGTCAAGGCGATATCTGATAGTTTGTCATATCATTGAAGATTCCTGAATAATCTTATTTCTTATACCCTACCGATGAATCATATATTTGATAAATTTCTAACCCATGAATCATCTAAGATACACACGCCTCATCCGGTTACCAATCACCCCGTACGCCTAATTCAAACAAAAAAAAACCATCATTCGACACCACAACCCACCAACCCTCTATACAAACCAATATAATAATCCATTCCCTTTTGCACATTACCACATAGGTATCGCAGAATGGCGACGCAAACCCAAACTGTCGCAGCTGCGGCAAGGTCGTCTTCCAGATGGAACAGACGAAGGCCGAGGGTCTTGTCTGGCACAAGAATTGCTTCCGGTGCGTGCAGTGCGGCAAGCAGCTGAACGTCGACAGCTACGAGAGCCACGAGGCGACGCTTTACTGCAAGCCGCACTTTAAGGAACTCTTCCAGCCTAAACCCGTCGAGGAGAGTGACCAGCCTAGTGAGTATACATACATATACATATCTTACATTACACATTGGGGTATATAAACATATATATATGTGTGTCTGTGTGTATGTATGTCTGGTGAAATGCCAATTGCTGACGCGGTTGTCCTTTTTATCTAGAAAGGGGTTGGTTTGATATATAAGAAGGTTACGGGACCTTGAGGAATATTGAGATGTGTAATTAATACAATTAGTTTTATATATATGTACAGAAAGTGGCACGTATACGACGCAGATGAAAAGTATATCAAAGTTCCAGAGCTCGAAAAAGGAAATTATTGTTAAACATTAACACAGTGACCTAAAATCGAGAAACCAGTCGGGAATTTTTCCACTTCGGGAATGTATGTGTGTTATACTCGCCAAACGTGTCACTTTTTACTTGCGCTGTGATTATCGCGACATTCTATGGTTTCTTTTTTTTGCAGTTATAAATTTATATATCGAAATAGCGCGGCGGTTCGGTTTTTTATTCCGCGACTTTGACATTCTTGCCGTATAATAACAGTAAATTAATAATTAATTAGATATGTGACCGACATGTTTCGATTTGTTTTTATCCCTTTTTTTTCGTTTATGTAATGAAAAGTATAACGTTTCTCTGAAAATTCTTTATGGTACTGATATTTATTTACTACCGAAGTGCGTTATCAAGTGTTGATGTCAAACGTGTAAAATTGCTAATGTATAGCGGATACAGATCGGATTTCTTTCGTATATGTACAGTTACCTCTTTTTTGACATTAATGTTATTCTTTTTTTTTAAATTTATTAACGTTTCTAAAATATTTTCTTTTCCATAAAGCGATACCGTAATACTTAATTGTAAATTATATTTACCACTAAAATCACTCGAAAACTTATCAAACCCTAAATCTTGAAAACTTTTGAAAAATAAAAACCTTTTACAAAATTTCATCTCGGTATACACATTTCCATCACCAAAACCACCGAAAGTTTACAAAATCCACCGCAATATTCTTTCTTTCGTCATTTCGCGCAAAAGCGCTCTCTTGGCACCTAACCATCGAAATTCACTACTACCACCCCCGTCACCCACGTGTAAACGTCAAATCGCAATGTATATAGCAACGAATGCCAATATACACACACGGGCCGTGACATTGAAGCGCTGAGTCAGCGATGCGCGCGCGCGCGCGGGAAAACGGAAGCCGCACACGAGCAAGAGAGAGAGAGAGAGATTTTCCGTGTTTACGCGAGTTGATTCAAGGGTGACTTTTGTATAATATCGATGGTAAGAGTGGAGAGATAGTGTAAATGTTTTGAGAGGAGGAGACGAAGGAGATGGATATTTTTAGGATAAATGGAGATGTTGGTGTACTCTCGTGGGTGTCTCGTGTGGATTGGGAAGATGATGAATTTTGTTTTCGTCTCGCGGGGATCAAGATGTTTTTAGTGCTGTGAGAGCGAGGTTAAATGGTTTGTCATTGTAGTAATATTGTTTTGGAGGGGAATGTAATTTATCTTAACTTTCGTCTTCGTTTGGTGAATGCATATATATGATTTTTTAATTAAACAATGTATATAAAATAAGATTACTATAATTAATTCTATATATACAACAAATTTTAATATACTTTTTAAAAAAGTATTTATACTCATTACATATATACACATGATCTATAATTATAATTTAATTTTAAGTTACATATACTTGAACAGTGTTGTAAGTGTAATACTTAGGAAATACATAACTTCTTTTTTTTATTTTAAATATTTACATTTACATATAAGTAAATAGATCGTACACATATAATTATCTCCTAAGTATTGCACATATCAAGCACATCCAACGAGATTGAACAAATTTCAACCTCTTTTTTATATATATATATATATATCACAATTGAAAAATAAACGTGTAAGTTCCACAAAAATGTGGGATAAAAACAAACACACATATCCCAAGAAAAACCGTGCCTACAAACACCAAATACACAAAAGAAACAAACATGTATACTCAATCTCTGTAAATCCGTTGTAGTGCGCCCCCGAAAGCCAGAAATGATCATACGCGAGAACCAGCCAAAAGAGTTGCCACCCGACGTGGTCAGAGGTAAATCCTCGAGTGGCTTGCAGACTTTTTTTTACGATGTTGTTTATTATTTTTTTTCTTATTTACTACTACTACTCATTTCTGTTGACGTTTTTTTTTCTTGTGATGGACTCTTTTTAACGAATGAGCTACTTGAGTTTTTTTTTGTTCTTTTTGTTCTTTCTTTTGGTCTATACTATACGTACTTATACGCGACGATTTTATTTTGCATGGTACTGTACATGTTTTATTTTATTTTTTGTTGCATTCATGTGTTGTTGAAAGACTGAATGATAATAATTTTTTTGGATATAATGTATATTTACATACGTTTTTAGAGGTAATGTTTTTAACTGAATGACATGATAGTTATAATAATGAATTTATTACAACTATACGTTATTTATTACGAGAATGAGTTTAGATGGTATAAAGTACATAATCATATGCATTTGAAATGATTAAAGTTTTTAATGAACCAAGTAGCTTATCATTAAAATTTGCGTATACTACTTACTCGATGTGAGATCGCGGTTTACTTGCATCATAAAACAATAAAAAAAAACAAACCAAATTAATAATATGATTACAATAATGGTATGTTTAACAATAACTAACAGTTCGGTGTGTAAATTGTGAATTTTTTGATCTACGTTTAACAAATGTTTGGCTTTTGAAAATGTCTATGGTATAATAAGAATAATATTTGAATCAAAGATATAACTTTTCTATATATACAGTATAGTGTTTACGAAAAATTTGATAAATTATAAATACAAAAAAAAAAAAGAATTGTTGTCGTACACCGAAAGTGGGAAAATCAATATCGTACGTATAATTTGAGAAGAATTACATCAGTGATACCTCTTTACCTGATACGTCCCATGATATGTACAAACAGTAAAAGTTCATTTTTCCAAGTTAGGTATACAACGACTGACAAAAATATAAGATATTACTATATATCTGTACCAGTATAGTTCGAAACACGAGATTCAATTTTCAGTTTTATACAATCATAATACTTTAACACCAAGAAATAATCGAATTCACAACACTTAACCAGAAGATATATTAAATATAATATTAACACGAGCTTTTATCGCAACAATAACACCATGTTTTCGCCATCATCGTACAAATTCACTGTTTAAAAAAAACAACAACTTCACACACTCATCCACACAATATACAACAATGCATCTCTAATTGATCAATATAATTTGAGCATCGACTAAACCGACTAAAACAAAAAAAGAAACCAACTAAGCATCTGCGTAGCCGCTGTTTTCTTATCAATAAAACTAACAAAGCATCGCGATGGATTCTTGCAGCATCAGACAAGCCGGACCTCGGATTGGAGGAATTGTCGTCGTTGAACGTCAAGTCGCGCTTCCAAGTCTTCGAGAAGGCTACCAACGACGCCCAAACAAATGACATCGAACGCTCGCCGTCGCAGGTCGCGGTCAAGAGGTCGCCCAGTATACTGAGCAAACTCGCCAAGTGAGTATAATTATATGTACAGGGTTGGGCTTAAAGTATATATGTGTAATCGATTGTATAAGATTAGTTTATTACGAAAAGTTAAAGTTGTTTAGGTTTTTTTTAGAAGTTGCGGATTTAATGATTTGAAAGAGAGAGAATTTTCAACATCTTTTGAAAGAGCCTTTAAGAAGATGATTAATTTCTTAAAATATCTATCCTATAAGCTATATTTTATTTGCTGACCGTATCTCAATTATAGTACATTATTTATTAGTAATCAGAAAGATATTTTAAGTGTATTTTTTTATTAAATATATATAGTAAACTTCGTAACATTGAAGATTGCGAAATTTCTCTTTTAAAAGTGTTTTCAACCTATAATGAAAAATTTACGACTAAGAATCTTTTTACGAAATCACAAGTATATACTTAAAAGTTAAAAAAAAAAATTTATTCATTATCCTCTTTTCTCCATCAATATTTCTCACTTTTTCGCGTCTATCTTCTAATATATAGTAGAATTTCCATTTTAAATAGCTCAATTTATACCCATATCAACCAAAAATATCGTTTTAATTTAGATTCCAAGCGAAAGGAATGGACATTGGTGTACCTGACGATTCGCTCAACGGTATCCCCTACGAAGAGTCCAGCGAGAGCGAAGAGGAAGAGGAGGAAGAGGAGACAGACGGTAAGAAAGAAAGCCTATACTACACCGAATACTAACACAACCATGACGCCTTAATAGCAATACAATATTTTCATCTTCCGTCTCTTTATCGCCGCTATATTAGCAAATATACGAATCAGTTGACGCGCATCGCGTGTAGATGATTCCTATATATAATTGTAAAATAAAACAGTATGAGCAATGGCGAAACGTCCGGTTGTCGATGTCGAAATATATGTATAGAGATACGTGATCGCCAAACAAAACTATATATAGATATATACGTATATATTGGAATAAGCTTGAAAATATAAGCGGGCGCGCGCAGTGGCGATAGCAATCGAAAATTACAAAATAATGGTAGTTTATACAGCGCGCGTGTAGAACAAAAGAATTGGATAGCAATATATACTATACACTACGTCGATGGATCGATTTCCTGTCAGCTGCGTTGAACAGCGGCACACTGCTGTGCGAAAAACCGTCGCGATCGTATAAGTACACTATTCTAAAATCAAACCTCGCACCATTTGTTTTCCACGTGGAAAACACACGCATACACAATTATCATTTGACAATACACCAAACCCATACATATATATATATAGCTCATACGGTTTCCCATCCTATTGGTGTTAAAAATCAAACCAACGCACGCGTATCAGATATCTCAGGCACATTGTTGCGCAATAACCACACACACACAGAGCTCTGTTATAATCTCGGGTAAAAAATCGTGTAGTATACTGGAAACACATACTTTCCGTATATAGCAAATGTGCGCGGTACTGTCCGTCCGACGTGCGCGCGGGCCTTTGTTTCATGTGCGCTGCGCGGCAAAGGTACTTTCTCCGCGCGCACGGTGTCGGTGTGCGATAGATATAGCCGTACGTTATATATATGTATATACTCTTGTGGATCGAATAACATATATATATACGAGAGGTATAGTAGTAGCCAGCTGCACGATAGTATGTGTGGATCGCGCGCGGTAACTTCCTAAAACTTGTCCGTTTCTATAATAGCGGTATACCAATTAGGGATATAATGATTGATCCGGGTAGATAAAAGGATACTGCTGGCTGATTGTATTCGGTGTTGGTTTCGTTCGGTGTATATATGGAGGTATAGTTTCTCATTTTTTAGGGTATAGAAGGCGTGTTAATGAAAGGATTAATTATAATTTTATCGGAATCAAGGTGGTTATAGGAAATGGAAGTTTTTATATATTTATATATAGGTCATCGGTCGTTGCAAACTTTGTAATTGGGATTAATTAATTGTAGCCGAAACTGAGTTGGCTGAAATTTCAATAGTTTCTAATTGATTCCTGCGGTAAATTTCGCAGCTTATAGTAGCTTAAAACTTTGCACCTTTGCTGTTATAATCTCTCGCGAATTTTAATTAACCTAATATAATTCATCTTTTACATGAGTTTCATGAATTGCTGTACTAAAAATCTACATATCCTATTATTTAATGCATCGTCGCCGGTTAGTTAGGTAGCTGTATGGTAAGAGGAAGTAGCTTTTCTCTTTACTTATATCGATCTCACTTGATTTGCGACTGATGACTTATCACTTTCTAGCAAAGTGCACGAAATATGACTCTCGTCTAAATTCATAACCTCCCCCACTTCTAGTTACTCCATTGTTAATTCTCGCTCTTTCTAAATTACGCTCAAAATGTCCAGCGTAAATATACGAACTATCGCTAAACTATATACAACTTTCACACCACGCGAAACCCTTGACCTTCTCCTTCCTCCTCCTCCTCCTTCCCATCCAGAAAAAAAATAACCATCATCTTCTCCTTCACACAAACACACACACACACACACCAAAGTCACGATGATTTATATCACGGATATATTCGCCATTGCAGAGTTGGAGACGGAGACGACGATCGTGAAGTCAAAGCGGGGCAACCGCGAGCGACCGATCAGCTTCACAAAGATGGACGACATCAAGAACCGCTGGGAGTCGACGAGCCAGCAGGGTAGACGCGAGTCACAGCGCGAGGCTCGCAAAGAGGAGATTGCCGGTATTCGCTCGAGGCTCTTCATGGTGAGGATTCTTCTTTCGCCTTTGTGTTTGCACGTTGTCACGCGAGCGATGACGTTTTTCAAGAAGGGGGTTTGAAGTTTTTTTTTGTTTTTATTTTTTGGGCTTTGTAGCTGAAAGATGTTGTATTTATGAGGTTTATATATGTAGATGAGGATTTTAAAGGATGGGTAATGGAGATTATGGTGGTTATGTAGAGTTTATTTGAGGTTTAATTTAGATATTTTATGTAATATTAGTTTTAGAACGAATTAAGAAAATAAGCAGGTTCATATATTGTTTAGAACTTTTCTGAATTAATTGTCATAATAGTTGTCATCTTAACCTTTTCTTTATTTAATATCTGGTTCTTTTTTTGTATTGACCAAAAAAAAACGATAAAATTCATTCTTTTGTACATACATGCATCGATTCGAATTGTAAATTAAAATCAGTCTCGTTTATTTTTAAAATAGCCTTGCATTGTATGAGAGAATGTAAACGGAAGCTACATGTGTACAAGGGTAATACCATAACATACGTCTTATCATCTTTATCCTTTGATTCCGAGAAGACACTTCTTATACGGAGAAATTCATGGCGGGCTTATTTGAGCTGCTTTATACCTCGAAGATTATACATTTACATTTTCTTCCGGTGCTACTTCTGGCCATTATTGTTTATCTTTTTAAACGGTCTTAACCGAGTTCAAAATGAAAACGATACCTATTATCAATATTTTGTCAATAAAATAATAATTTATGTCACAGAATTATTAAAATAATAACAAAACATGCTATATCTCGATTCGATTAAAAGTCTCTCACGTACTAGTTAAAATTTCGTTTTTAGAAAACAAACCAAAAATATCATGAGTCATTTACTTCAAAATTCTAAAAAAAAATTTAGACCTACCACTCTCAAGAATGCAAACACAATCAATAGAAACGCGCGATCGTGGCAACCGTATGTGGGACCCCATTCACGACTCCATTGAACGATTCGAGAGCAAAAACAAATCCGCGCACGTACGCGCTTTATATCAGGGCTATATATATGTATATATAATTGCGGCCGCAGCGAACGGGCACTCACACATATATAGAGAACGCGAGTAGTAATATCACGGAAATAGAATTCTAAAAGCTCCCTCGTCTCATTCCGCGCGTCTAAACGCAGTCTGACCCAGAAATTCGAAGTAAGAAGAGAACGAGAGAAGGAGAAGAAGAGGGAGAAAGTGAAAAAAGACTCTTTTCTCTCTTTGACTTCTCTCGGCTCCTCGTTGACGGCACTGGCCATTTGTCTGTATTAACTAACGACTTTTTCCTGGAAACTTATTATGGCCTGTTTATATGCTACGCGCGCGCGCCATGCGTATATGCATCTATATGTGCAAGAGAGTTTCGTTAAAGGGTTGAGTTTGCGCATGTATATAGACGAACTATTGTTCGGAGCTAATAATAGCCGGGATTATGTGGTCAGTACTGATTTAAGCTCGAAAAAAATTATACGATGTGAATAGAATATTTTATATTATACGCACTCGTTAAGCTTTGAGAAGTTTTTAGTCCTCATATATGATTATAATGATTTTAAAAGAGGTCGTCGTTTTATATTTTATTGGAGAAATTTAGCTCGATATTGTCTTTTACACATACAATAAAATGTAGTTATGGCCAGTAACTTCGTATTTTTTTCAATAGTAGTACTTTTATATTTTTATCGCTTATGCTTGGAAGAAATAAATCTTTTAATAGAACGTCTTGTTTAAAATTGAATGTCATAAATCTCAAAGAAAAAATGTGAATATATATATTTATGAATGGGTGACCGATGTTATTAAACGAAAGTTACTATTCAAGCAAAGTATAATCACAAACGTGGCAATTCTTATAGTATCTTAAATTAAGATAAAAATCTTCTGTTATTACTCTCTTAAGAGGATTTGGAGTTTTTATTGATCTGCACACTTACAACTGGATTATTTTAATGTTTTAAATGATAACTCTTAAGATCACGAATAATGCTGGATTCTGCTACTAGTTTAAACTAATTAAGAATTTTAATTAAGATCTTATAATTGGCACAAATCTCCCCACGATTATTAACATTTACCTGTAACAATAATATATACCTCGAAGCCAAAGAAAAAAAAACTCAAAAGTGCAACAACCTGAAATTCCTCCCCTTTCCACGTCTCCCTCAACAATGCTTATCCTCTTTCTCTGTTCTTTCTTTTTCTCTCGACGCACCTCTGACTCATGACTAACGTATTTTTGGGTCACACGCCGACGTGTTGTTCACAGGGCAAGCAGGGCAAGATGAAGGAGCTGTACCAGCAGGCGGTGGCGGACAGCGAACGGGTGACGAAAATAAACGCCGTCGAAGAGATCCAGCACACGACGAATGCACGCTCGATCAAGGAACGTTTCGAGCGAGGCGAGCCAATAGCTGCGACGAGCGACGACGAACAGGATGGAGCACCAACCAGGGCCAATAACAAGGCTGAGAAGCCTGACGAAGAGATACTCGCTGCTGGTAATTGTCAAGGATGCTTTCTTTTTCAAGGGGATGAGAGATATGATGATCTTTTTCTTTTTTTATTCAGATATAAGGAATGTAATGTAGATTTTTCAGAAATTGTGATGTGAAATATTGGAAAGGTTGATGGTCTCTTTAATTAAAGTGAAAGAGTAATTCCATCAGAGTGAAAACTACGCCTGCACATGCAACGCTCAAAAGTTTCATTTTAATTACGAGAATTGCTCGTGAGTGCAATGCATTTGAAAATGCATCTCATCCTTTAAATTAACTGATTATCTTCTATCCAATTAAAGGATAAGCTTATACATAAAAATTGTAATTTATTCAACTATTCTTACGTAATGTGGTCACATAAATTAATGATTATACTATTTACATTCTAGAAATTTTTAATAATTATTAAAGCTTTGTTACAATATAAAATATAAAATGTTTTACGTTGTATTAACTTGTTAAAGAAGTTAAGAGATCATTCACTTGTCATAAGTACAGTAACCGTAGGTTAATAGCCTGCACTACTGTTCGCATCTAATTCAATTCTAAAGCGTATTGATTTCAGACCTAGAATGCATGCAACATACTTTTTATGCAAGCTTTCTCGCATTTCTGTTCCATAAATCAAACTTCTTTATGGACACGTCATTGCGAGTTTTTAGTAATGCATATAGAAAATTAGTTAGCATTTGCACTTAGAACTTCATTATCATTACAGTTGAAAATTTATGCGAACGTTCAATAGCAGCATTGTAAGATTTTCTAATGGTGAAATTTTCGCTTGGAAAACACACCTGTATGAGTTCATAAATTCTCAAAGTCATAACATTAAGCCAATTTAAAAACATGCTAATTTCTGTAAAACACTTAGGTAAAATAATTTTAAAATTCGAAAGTTTTCTTTTCTGTATTTAAATAGAGTATCTTGAAAAAAATATTCATCGTCATATCAATAACAACGCACAGAAACACAAGCGTTTAACATAATAGTCATTTGTTTCAATAATATGAAAACAATGTATGCACAGAAACAATTGTACCAATTTATCTAAACATTTTAAACGGATTACTTTTGTTTCGGTCTTCATATTAACTAAAATGTATAATTCACAAGTCTCGATATACGATTCTTTCTATACATCACCTTCAAAACAATTGAATCGCTAACCTCGCGATTTCTCTCATCCCCTTACAGCACACAAATCATCACCATATACATTATAGTTACAAAAACTTACTAAATTTTCTCTCTCCGTTTCTCTTCACAGGAATCAGTCGGAAATCGCGCTCGCTATTTCTGGAGCTGGACGCGACGGCCGCGAAGACGGGCAGACCGGTGACGCCCAACAACAGTCAACCCCGAGCTCCTGTGGAGGCGCCCAGGCGGGCACGTGACGTGAGTACACACACACCAGCCATTGCTTTTTGTACAAAGTCGTGAACAAGGAGACGAAAAAAAAACGTAGCTGCCGCCGTCGCGGATTACGCGTCTAGTATATAGGCGGCCACATGTTGCTCGCGAGACAGAATTCGCGTACAAGAGAGGGTGTACCTATTATATATATATATGTGTGTGTATACGAGACGCGTGTCGTGTACAGGCGCAGTCGGGAAACTGGCGTTGAGTAATGGCGGTGGTTTAGAGGTTGGGTTGTTAAGACGATATGGAAATGACGTAATGGATTTGAGATGAGTGTGTATATTATTTATGGGATTTCTTGTGTGAAAGATAAAGTTTGTTTTGTGAATAGAGGATTTCTTTTAAAAGTAATTTTACGTTAAAGTATCTATAATATCAGTTGTGGAAGTCTTTGTCGTTTTAAATAAAAGAAAATTTAGTTTATTTAGCTAAACCGTAAAGTAAAATTTCTCTATAATATAGTGACACGTAACTATCTAAACGTACATACAGCTTCATATTCAACTGTCTGGCGAGCAACATGAACTATGAAATAAAAAAAATATATCTATAACATAAGACTAAGCAAATTCTGCAACGAAACCCTAAAAACTTCTGAATTTTAAACTTGAAAACCACCCCAAACAATCGCGACCTAACAACCCCTAGCCTTTTATATACTACCCTAAAGACAAAATTAAAACAAAAATACCTACTGGCCACGGCTCGCCTAGGCGTTCATGGCGCGTCAGGTATCGGACGACGTAGTCCGCAGCACGGATACGACGGAGGAGGTGCAAGTCGACGTTTGCGACATATCCAACAAGTTCAAGTTCTTCGAGAGCTACAGGGAACCAGAGAAGCAACGCAGACAGTTCCGGATCACACCACCACGTGACGGACAAGTCAAGGTTCGACGAGCCTCCTCGCAACGCTGATAATGCAAACGTCCGTTCTAGCGTGTATTTGTTTTCTTTTCTATTGGTGATTGATCGATGGTATTATGAAAGTTTCGGAGTTTATTAGGAAATTTGTATTAGGTATTTTTATATGCTTTTGGGAAGTTCATATACTTGATCGTATAAAGTAAATTAACGGTTTTTATGAAAATAATGTTGAGCTTATGTTAAAACAAGTTTATTCTCGTTGATTATACGAATATTTTTATTCAAGAACAACATTCTTAGTATCACATAGCAGTTTTTTGTATAATAAAGTAGCAAAGCCAGATATTTTTGTACAGTTCAAAATCAGAAAAGTTATTATAACGGACGTAGTATGTCTTTAAATTTTAAATTATTCAATAAAAACACCACCAACAACTGTTGATACAGATTAATTAATTACAATACCAAAAAAACACGTATGTTTTACAACATAATTAATTTCTGTACGCTATAAAGGGGAACGAATACACGCTTGAGACGACGTTTTGCAATAATGGAAGCGAGCAAAGGTTTTGCGAATCCCCGAGTGAAATAACGTTTGTTTTACGCTAACCACCGTGACTTGGCCTTGTTGTGTTGATTTTTTTTTGCGTTTTGCCCGATTAACCGCTTGCGCATTAATGATATACAACAGCAATAATATAGCTTTTTGCTGTAGCCGAAAGGGACGTGAAAGATGCTTCACAAGCCTATATATAACTCGATTATTCTTATTATAAAGTAAATCGCTGTTTTTTCTTTCTGTGTTGAATTTATTACATGCATATACAGAAAATTTATTATAATTAGCTAAAATTATTACTAGATAGGATTTATTTTTCATGACATTGGAAATCGTTTCTCTTCAATGTTTTAGTCGGTTTGCGAAAATAACTCTATATTATGAATATAAATAGTTTATTTCCTATTTATAATGCCTACAAAAAGCTATTGAGATCTAATGCATAATATTAATCTATTCAACATACTTGAATCTCCACAACAACAAAAAATCCTATATTTTATCGATAAAACAGAAACCTACCCAACCGCCCCGCACGCTCTATGCAAAGTGTGTATATGTATATACACAATGGCATTGTGCAAAAAAGCGCGTCCGCCGCAGCCAAAGTCATATAGCTCGTGATATTTATTCGTGGGATCAAATGCGGGTTTAACCGACGCCGCACGCTAAACAGGCAGCCGTTCTCACGATAATCCCGCAGGAGAGTAAGCGCGAGCGAACGAGCGAGCGAAAGCGAGAAAGAGAGATTACGCCCGTCTCTCTCTCCAGCGCGGAATATTTTACGAGCTGTTATAAGCCGAGCGATTCGATTATTTTCTTGTTTTTTTTTTCCTTTTCATTCGGTGCGACTGGGAAATCCATGCGAAATGTTGCGGAAGGCAAAGAGAGGAAAGGAGTATATATATAGTGTTAGTTGTACGGTAAGGTATATTTTAGTTCTGTGAACTTGTGAAATGATTCTCCCATTTGTGAGTAATTGTATGTAGCGTCGAGATTGGAGATTTTTTTTATTACAGTTGAACACTTTCCTGTGTATATCATAATTTGTTAGAGTGGAATTTTTCATTTATGTTTGTACACATCAGTGACAGCGAAACGAAATTTTGTTACTTATACTAAACTTTTAATTGAGGAATTCAGTATTATCTGAAATTGCCGAAAATTAGTATATCCTATAAAACTAACACCTGCAACAGATAAAGCCAATAAGTATTAGAAACCAACAAAAACTTTCGTCTCCAACAACATCGCAGCATATATATATATAAAACACGCAAAACCGTCCATAAAGATAGTTCCAAATTAATTCCCTTCGTTAACTCCACACGATACTGCTTTTGTTTTTTGTTTTTCCTCCAACCTCGAGTAATCGTCCACTAAATATACAAAATTCATTCGCGCACGCTCGTATAAAGAAACCGAATCCCTTCGTCTTTATTAATAAACCTTACATATACCTGATATAATAAACGAAGAAAGTACATCGATATACGCGCCGCGAAAACAATTACAATTAAGGAGCTGCCAAGAGGGAGAGAGAAAGAGAGAGATAGTGGGAATAATAAAAGCCGCGGGCCTCCGGTGCCTCGTAAAAAAGCCGCACTGCTGATTGCAAGCCGGTCGTTTGCCACGCGCGCGAGTGTAACGACGTGTATGTGAGGACGCGGCGCGTGTGATTCAAGTTCGCGTGTATGTGTATGGTATAGGAATTTTTTTTATTTTATTGTAAAAGTTAGTTTGGATTGTGTATACGTTTAGTGAATTTCGAACGAGATGGAATAGAATTTTTGCTTTTATGGTTGCACGGGATTTTTTTACGAAAATTCGGGAGCAATTTCGAATACTAGAAATAAAAATAAAAGGTAGATAAATATTTTTACTATCAACTCTATTTATAGCTAGTAGCTGAAGAATTTTACATTTAACGAGTACAAAAGTCGAAAATTAAATTAAAGGTTTAAAACGCAGATACGTTCGTTAAAATGAATTATAAAATTTAATTTTCAAGCATTTAAAATCTTGAAGCTTCAATTCAAAAGTCTTTACACGAAGATACAGAATTCAAGGTACATTCAGGTGTCTTATACGCAGAAAGTTATACTTATATTTTTCCACGAGCTCTCGCTTTTTTATCAATAAGAAAATTTATTGGCATAGATAAGACTTTTACGGCGCCTTAAAACCAATCTACTTTACGAAAACAACACTTTTAGCTGTTTAGTACCGAAGAGTTTATATCATACTTGTTTTTCAACAATACACCGTAGTGTTTGTAAACGTTAAACAAAAGAAGTCTTAATTGAAAACCCCCCCGATAATAGAATCAATCTCTACTAAGAAACAATTACAATAACAATGTAAGTTATACTATATATAAAATCTATTTTAAAATTGTTCTCATCCCATATACGCTAAATCATCCAGATGAACCAACCCTACTAAATTATCCCTGAATTTAACAAACCCTAAAGTACCAAAAAAAATCCATCTAAACATACCATCACAACCGTTCATCATCCCACACATACACGTAAAAACCTTTCCTCTCTCACGATACACATTATACACAGACACAACGCAGACAAGCAAAACCTCAGAGCGCGCTCGGGCCCCTTGATAAATAAACTCGAGAGCCATTAAGCACAATGTATAAGCAAACGAAGAAAGACCAGCTCGGTGCGCGGGCGTATATATATGGCAAGAACGATGCAAATCCGGAGAAGCACAGACCCTACCCTACACACATATACAACATCGTGTATATATATATATACATATATAAGAAAAATTTCGTATAGATCTCTGGCGCCTGCGTCTTGGCTTTTTTCCCCCTTATTCGAAACAGAGAGAGAGGAAGAGGATATCGCGCGCGCGCGAGGCGCGGCTGCACATGCTAAATGTCGTGCGTGCGTGCGTGCGCAGTGTTGAAAAAAAAAGAAACAGGACGACGGCAGGAGAATTTTGATGACGAAGGGGAGACTGTATATATACATATATATATGTATATGTATGTATGTAAAAGTAAATGTATATAAACGACGATGCGTGTGTTTTTTGTGAAGAGAGTTAATTATGGGCGGATCTCTTGGTGTGTATGCATTGCCTTGTTATAGGGCGATCGTTAAGTTTTAATATTTAATAAAACGAGTAGTGTGGACGACGCGCACGAGAGATATATGAATATTGACGCTATGCGGATCATGGGTTTGTAAATAATGAGGCTGTTGTTTTTAATGTAAATGGAAGAATTTTAGACTGTCGGTGTATATATGCGGGATCTTTATAATATATTATCGTGTAATTTTGCTCGAGTTTATAATGAAAATTTGGGTTGTCACGGATGGGAATGATAAAATTGTATAATTATGTGTTTTATAGTATATACGTATGACAATTTTTTTATGCGTATATGTTCATATTCAGGGCTTCGTGCGGTAATTAATTTTACAAAATAACGCCAATACACAGACAATTTATACGCATGGACTCACCACGGTCTTATATATACAGTCAACCTGCGCACGCACGCACATTTCCATGCTACTCTCCACCTTATTCAAAATTGCATATATACATACACACACATAATCCCTCTCTCTCACCACACCACACTGGAACCCAACTAAAAAAAAAAGAAAAAAAATTCATCGTTCACAAAACCCATGCCTCTCCCCATCCGCGCTGCATCTTCGGGAATCCCCACACCCTCGTCCACCCACACATATAGCTCCAAAATCTTTATAACCATCCTCTTACATACCCACACATACCTATACAGCAATATATACGTATATACACAGGAGGGAAGGGATAAGCCGCGGCGCGTCTGGACTCTCTCTCTTTCTCTCTCTCTTTATATACCGAGTGGGGGAGAACTCGACGTCGTCGCGGCAACAGCAGCAGCAGCAGTAGCAGGCAGCGCATCGGGGACCTTCGGTGGCTCTCGCTTATACGCGGCGGGCCTGTCCTTGAACCCCGAACGTTGTGCCGCCACCGTCGCTGCCTGCTGCCGCTGGCCGCTGCTGCCAGCCGACGGGCATATACTTTTACCGTTAGTATGCCCACATCCTTCCCGGCCGTCGGGAGGCTGTTGCTGTTTTAACTATATATATAAGCCGTGCGCGCGTGTGTATATATCTTTCTGTGTATATATACGTGGTTTTGGTTATAATTTGCATTGCAATTATTCTGGTGTACGGTGTGTGTAATTCGGGTGCTTAGAGAGAAAGAGAGAGAGAGCTGATACACGTGCGGTGCGGTTATAGATAAGGAGATAGAAAAAGGTAACGTACGATGATGTATATATATCTTATAAGAGTGTATATATGTATATATATGTATATGCAAGGAGATGCGGAATGGAGTCGCTTGTATATATGTATGAGAGAGAAAGAGAGGCTGTATATATATGTATATACACGCAGAAGCGTCGCATGAGCGACTATACTGAGCGAAATGAGGGATTTCGTGAAAGTTAATATTTGACCGCACCGGGTATACCTTTTCCTTCTCAAAAGTGCACAGGTATCCTATATGTATATATATATATAGACGCGGCTTTTTTTTTAAACCGAGCGCTGTACGAGGGCGCGGTGAGCGCGGCTCGCAGATTTTGAATTTCACATATATATATAAGACGCTATATATATACACATGTGCAGTTTTAAGAGGACCGTATTATATATACTTGGCTAAGCAAAGACCGTCGACTAGTGTGTAGTTACACAAAACGACGGCGGTTAAATTAACAGTCTCTTCGGATAACAATTACATATATATACGAATTATTTAGAAACATCATTGCAAGTGGATGTATATATATACAGAAAGAGGAGAAAATCAAAATGCCGTTTGAGTAACGCTTTTTGCGAAACCCTTGCGCCGTGACTGTAGAGTATATAATGAGTGTACTTAGCGCGGGCGTAACTTTTCGGTTATTACTGGCACGACGCTGTGTGTGTGCATGAGTATAGTACAGTATATACGCGCACTTTACATGTCAGTATAATATAAGTAAAAGCGACAAGTATTGTTGTAAATTTGAGAAGCTCGGTTGTCCATATATAAACGAATGTAAATATTTTTGCAAACCGAGGGGAAAAAAAATATACGGTGATGTGTAGGAGGCTTGTATATTGTTTACTTTGTTCTATACGCGATGCATTCGGCTTTTACGAGAAATGTATACAAAGATAACGATTTTCCGGCGAAACAATTGATCCCGATAGATCCTATAATATAATCTTGACGCATCGGTTCGATTACATTGTTAAACCTATAGATTAAAGTCACAGGGTATAACAATGAACTGCCGATGAACGACAAAAACCGGCAACCTTCCCTTATCTCTATATATACAAGAGATTTTCGTCTGACGATAAAACGGAATAATTTTGACGCTGCACACCCAATTCGAATGTATATATATATATAATTGATTAAGAGATGAATCGTTATCGGGGTATATTTCGGATGCACTTTCGCGATATAATGCGAAGATAACCGTAACGTTAATATACCGCACGCTGTCAAAATTGCTATACAGTATATAACGTGCACGCGAGTAGTGAGAAGTGCAAGTAATCTACGTTAAAACTGTAAATTTATATGGGGGGTTTTAGCATTCGTAGAGGTAGCAAAAAGTTTAATAATCTAAGAGCTTTATTAAAAGTGCTTCTTCGCGAGAAACGGTAAGCATTAGATTTTTTATATTCCCCTCTGGGTTGAGTGTATATATATACAGCATTGCCTTTTTCAATTGATTTTTTTTATCTTCGGTAAATGTAGACCTTTTTAAAAATCTTGCAAGAGTTGGTATGTACCTGGGTAATTAATAGCACTTTTATATAGAACCGTTAATTAATTCTTAGATAAAACTTAGCTATACAATTTACCCGAAATTATAAGCAAAATTAGCTATGTAAAATCTCTGCTTAAGAGACAGTTTACCTAGCCCGCACGTATTCTACACCAAGTTCAATTTTTCTTCCTCTACTTCCTGCAACCACAACGTCAGATCATTCTCATTCACCAACATATTGCACCTACATACATCCTTACACCTACCTGCACACCCTATACACCAGCCAAAAACACCTTGCGAATCGACAACAATATAATTACACCAAAACCTCCCCCTATATTTTCCACACCCCTATATACAACCATTAATTCCTCTCTCTACCTCCTTCCTACACATAACCCTGCCCCACACACACACATACACATACCTTCAACACTCCCCAACACCACCTCCACCTCCTCCTTCACACACACGCGCGCTTCGTATCCTGCGACGCCGCTGCCACTATACCACCACTGCTCACGGAGGCCCCGAGAGACTATACCAGTCTACAAAGGTGGGGGTATATACTCTCTCTCTTTCTGAGGCCCCGGCGCGCATGGTAACGCACACACAGCTCAGCAGGAACGAACGTACGTACGAACGTTCCTTTTTACTCCCGTTTGCCATCGCGGCCGGTTCCCTATACTCGCGCGGTTCGTTCGTTTGCTTGCTCGCTCGCTCGTGTATGTTATATATGTGTGGATAATATACTTATAACGTTTCGTTGTGTTTTATATATATATATATAACATATATAGTGTATATTGCTATATACAGGTGTTGTACAGTGCGTGTGTATAATACACATTAGGAGGAAAAAAGCAAAAGGATGGTGAAAGAGGTGAGGATGATAATATATCTATGTATATATAATGGTTGTATGGGAATATCCGGATGATAGTGTGTCAGTTGGGTGGTTGATTAATTGCTTTCTGTATAGTGATAGGTTGATGGGTAGGTATATATCGAGTCGAGATGTAGAAGCGTCGAATGGAAAATTGTTCCTCAAGTATATATAATATACAGTTGGATCTATTGTACGTACGATGACGCAGGTCGCATGACTCGCGGTGCATTTGGGTACATTGAAAATTTTACTACGTAGACACTCGTAACTTACTATATATTCATATATATATATATATATATATATGTATAGACAAAAGTCGCATTCTTCGAGGGGCACAAAAGAAGTTGAACTTCGTGTCTCTCTCTTTATGCTTCACTCTTTCTCCTCGCGCGTCGCGTGCGAGAGAACGACTCCGACTGAAATTCCAGTTGATTCTGCGCGTGTGTGTGTATGTATGTGAGTGGGAGAGAGAGAACCAGTTGAGATATATAAGAATTTACTTTTGACCGACGGTACTTATTATTATAAACTCTATTGTATTGCGAAAATCGCAAGCTAATATCAAATCAAAAAACCCGTAGCTGTTATCGATATATATTTTCCCATTGTCGCCGTATATCTCGTCTCTTTTTAATTTCTATATATACATCACATTCAACATGCGCGTGATTGAACGTTTATATATATACATCCTCTGGACGAAGTAAAATATACAATTGTATTTAAATCCTTTTATATACATCCCACTACTTCGTTGCCTTGATTTCACTTGTGTGAGAGACAACTATAACGCAGGGGCTAAGAGAAATCAGTGCTTATAACGCAGCTTGAAATAAAACAGTTTTTTTTCTTTCTCTCTCCTCTTTATACCTGCACTTTGTACACTATAACCCACCTCTCTCTCTCTGTACATCCACCAAATTACAACAATTAGCACATGTATACAACATTTACCGCGAAACCTGCCAAAACCAATTATATACTATACCCGGAAGTCAACGACCTCTCTCTTGTAGCCGTGTTGTATATCCTCTCTCGCTCTCCATTAACACTCTACTATATACGTCAGGGAAAAACTCACGCGGCAGCAGCTCACACACAACGCAGCGTGACACTGAACTTGCCCTCGTTCCCTCGGCAACTCTTACTCGCTTATATATACTTATACATGCGCGCGAAGGTCAAAAGCCGCGCACCACATCATCATCGTCGTCGTTGTCTACTAGATTTCTTCCCTCCATATATACATACATACATACATGCATTTTCTCTCATATATACGACGGTAGTATTCTTGTAAAAGTTGCAGAGCTATATATATATATCTATATATACGAGAAAACTCTTCTCTTTTCCATTCCGGGTGATATCGCGTTCCCGATGAATGAAATCCGGTGTGCGCGCATGGATATACCCGAGGAGGAGGTGTGTGTTGCCTTTTTTTTTACCCCCTCGCGGAGTCGCGGCGAGCAATTATGTGAGTGTAGCGTGTAACAATAGGCTATGATGGTGCTGCCGCAGGTGCACATAGCAGTAGTAGTCCCTTTTTTTCTTTCTTTTTTTTTAACAGCGCGGCCTCGATTTCTTTTGTCGCGTGCCGACCGTTTATATATATATATATGATGATGGTGGAAGTGTGCGTTATGTCGTTTGCGGGTTATGGTGTAGAGTGATAGAAAATCATTATATGATTGGTGAGGATGTATGAAAATTTATAGGGTTTGGTTATACGAGTGTTTATGGTGCAAAAAGTTTTTTGAAGGTATAGGATCGAACGCCGACCAAACCTTCGACGTATCGAATATAATTACATTACAAACGATATATGCGGCTTTTAATTATGTCGAAATATATAACATTAACTATATATATAATTGGCTCTTTTTATATATCACGAACCGTAATCGTAAGTCCTTAAAAAGGCAGCTCATGCACATCCGGACCACAATGAATGAGGTTTCGATAAAAAACAATTTCTTATACTCCTGCTTTTTCGTTTTGTTCATCAACCGAACCAATTCAGGACCCCCAGGCTCCTCCATAATCTATCATTAGCGCAGCAGAGACTTTTCACCTTTGTAAAAAAGTTACTAGGGCAACGATAAATCTTATACACGAGAAACGCATCTCAACCGCCGCTCTTTTATACGTCGTTACGTATATATTCTAATGTAGCTTTAATCTCATATAAAATTATCATTAGAAACGCCTTTAAAAGGCTCTCAACGCGCAACGCTCGTCCTCCTCGTCGTCGTCTCCGCTTTCGAACTTTTTTTTTCGACTTACACTGCGCGCGCTCCTTTTTCGCTGACCACGCGGTTTACCATAATTAATTGAAGTGTGAAAAACAGATTTGTATAAAAAAAAAAGAAAGGAGCAAGAAGAAAAAGGTCTTATCTCGATGTGCTAGAATCATACACTTGGGAGCATAAGTATAATTTTATTTGCATCGCCCGCTAATTGTTCGACGATGTATATGTGTATGTATAATTTTTATTATAAGATAAGGAAAAGGAGAGGGAATTTTGAAATAGCTTACATTTTTGATTGAGGTTTTTGGTGAACATTCGGTGAGCTCGGTTTTAATTGATATAATAAATATTAATGGGTTCGCGCGCGTATATTATAGTGTATACATATATAAAGGATATATGTTAATTTCGTCAGTTCGTTAACCTAGATTTTCTAATAATCTGGTTAGCTTAATCCACAATAAAATTGTAATAACGGCTTTACAGGTGTGTAATTATATTTAAATGCAGATCGCTCGCGAGTTCGTGTTTCTTATAATACTTCTGTTCGCTATAATATAAGTACTGTGTGTATACTATAAAGTCAAAGATTAATATATACGGTCTTCGGTTTATGAATTATTTATGGTTAAATATGTAGCTTTTGTAACAGTGAATGTAAAGTAGTATGTGTATACTTAACTGTTTCGCGAATAATGCGGAATCTTCGAAAAATTGCTAGTGTCGCGAAGTTTGAAACTACAATTTTATCCGCAAGGTGTGTTGTTATATTTGCTTGTGTAAGGCAATAATGTCATTGTCGTAATACATAATTAAAAAGAGTGGAAATTACACGTATTAAATTTGGTTTAATTATAATATTTTATTATATAGATATGATGAAAGGAGCATGGTATTTAAAAATATTAAAGTATACATAAATTTTTTGTTAATGGAACTTTATTTAAAAATAACTAAATTATAGTACTACATTTTTAATACGAAAAGCTGTACATTATCATCTAAAAATTACGTTCCATACTAAATTTAAACTTACAATATTTTGGTATTTCGTAATTCTACCATTCTCTCTAATTTCTCCCACCTCTCGTCTCCAATCCTTCATCCCTTAACTACGTACACTCTACACCAACCCTTTACCCCTCATTCTAACCTAACCCCACATCAATACACTCCCCAATCCCATGATCCATTCCACCACCCACACCGACATGTACATCTTCCGCATGACAACTACTATATACTCCCTTACCCTCACCCGCACTCACTGCACTATATATACACTCTTGCATTCCATCTACGAATGCCGGGGGCAACAGCAAACACTATACGCTTCTATACACACAGATATATATATATACGCCTACGACGACGACGACGAAGGAATGCGGGAGTTTCCGCACGCCCCAGGCCGACGTCGGCCGACTTTTCGCGCGGGGCGATGTACGGATGGATAGTGTAGCATATATATATATTGCAAAAAGAGGAGAGATCGAGAGCGCGCGCAGCAGTTGGTACGGAGATGGATGAGATGGGTAATGGGGGGTGATTAATGCTCGAAGAGAGGAGACGCGCGCGATGTGTATGGAAAGTTGAGGATGTATGCGGATGTTTATATATATATATATATATATATATATTGTTACTGTCCGTGGGAAAATTCGGGACGGTGCGTGTTGTGACGATATGGTCGTAATTGATGCATGTATAAGAAAAAGAATGGGTATATGATAAAAATTAGTCTTTTTTCTCTCCTTTTTCAAAGAAAATTAATACAATTATATATAGATAAAGTTGCTATTTGTGTATAGTGAAAATTACAATATAATAGCAATTTTTGTACAGATCGTAACTGGTAATTGTTATTGCAAATTTTTTTTCTTTTTCAATTCTTCAATGATATATATGGATTTCATGGTATTTGGAATGAAGAAAAGTAATTCTGCCATAACTTATATTGCTCTCCTGTATAGTCATCCACCTTTCTTCATTTGCACGGACAGAGTTATAATTGGAAGGAAATATAGCGAATATGTCAGAGCGGTTTAAAAAAGAAAAAACAAATTGTTGCTTTCGCGAGCCACTTGTTTTCAGAAGATAACTGTACTTTCTAGCAAAACTGTATATATACACGTGTATATACATATATACAACGTTATTAAATGAATAAGAGTGTAAATAATAGCCGTTTATAGAAAACGTAACATATTGTTATAGGTCATCTTATTCGCGCTCTTTAACGTTATAGTATGAGCCAGTAAAAGAGATACTACCGCTGTTAACCGTATACGGTTCCACGTATATAGCTACGCATTTATTATACTTTTTTTTTCAACACAAATGTAAAAGTAAAATACAATATACAATATTCATCATTCGCATCCAGTATAGTACAAGATTTTCAATCCGCACAAGATTTTAAAAACCGAGCAGATATGCTAATGTGACTCGGCAATTAACCGCACGTGTATATATATAGCAAAGAACGCACAACGTTTGATGATTTAAGCCTCGTCGAACACACATCATCGCGATCTTAATTCGCTGTACAATATCGCGATTAAATGCTAATAACGATGATGCCAGGATAAAACACACGTACACGCGCGTGTGTGTAGTGTTATCGGAAAAAGGCATGCAATAAAGCGAGCAACCGCCGCCGCGAATAGACTCACGTGTGTTTATTGATTATTTTTCTATACAGCAACTTTCGATCGCGAAACGATTTTGTTGTGTATGTATCTATATACATATAGATGTAGATGTATGTGTATATCGTAACGAGATTTTAATCAGCAACGAGTTTCATATATGAAAGCCCCACGTGCGTGTGGTTTTACTTTGCTTTCGTTTTCTTTGCCCGGCCACTAGACCGTTTAATTGCAGGTTATATATATGATGTGTATTCGTATATTTTTTTTATTCTATTGGATGCTGCGTTGAAGTATATCACTTTGTTCTATCTGTTGTAGCAATATTTCATCTATAATTGATTGAATCCTCGAATTGTTCCTTTTTCCTAATGAGAAAAGGTTTATTGCATTGTTATATAAAATTTTACAGTTTTGTTTTTTTGTAGGCTTTTGGAAATTTAATATTATTTAGCGCACGCTTTATGGCACGGAAATTATGAATATTTTACGAGCCGCGCGTTTACGGGCGTATCTCTCAAGCTTTTCTGTCTTAATTAAATTCGTTCATAAAGCACTTAATTAAGACTGTCAGAGAGAGAGAGAGGGTCAAAACAAGTGAATGTGCGCGAGTTAGTTTAGACTCGGGGATTAATGCCACAAATGAGAGTATAATTATCAATAACGCGCATTAATGTATAGTCATAATTTTTTTTTTTTATTTTAATTGTGTATACCAACAGAATACAATCGCGCATATCGAAATCATGAACGTTTCCAATCATAATATGTTAATATCAAGCCGCATAAATAAGCATATATATACAGTTGAATTCCAATCTTTCTTTTCATTCTAATTATACATCTGCCTTCGTACCATAAGAACCGAAAGCTTCTACTACACCATAAGCCATTATATACGTTTCCGCATTTCATCTGCCATCTCTCAGTCATCCTCATAATCTCAATCTCTTTCTCTTTGCCAACCCTTACGTCATAAAGTGCAAACATACTTTTATATAATATATACGCATGCTCGTGATAGATTGCCTCGCAAGCACTCGAGACCCCGCAGATGCCCTTTTTTCCACATCGACCATCCTCTCTCGATTTTCATACCGGACTGTACTTCGTTCTCTCTCTCTCTCTCGTTCCCGTGTGCGCATTTGACTTTTAAAAAGCGCGCACACAGAGAGAGGAGGGAGCTTCTTTGCTTTATGAAGCGCGAGCCAACTGTAAATCGAACAATACGCTGCTTCGAAATATGCATGCGCCGGCCCTTCTTTCCATTCTCACGTTTTCGATCGTTAATAACGATGAGAACGAAGAGAGAGAGAGAGAGAGAGAGAGAGAGAGAGAGAGAGAGAGAGAGAGAGGAAGAATGGATACACGAAGGAGAATAATATTGCGTGGTGGTTTTTTTTGTGCTCGACGCGTAGTGGTTATAGGAGACAGAGAGGTATAGCGTTGTGAAGGTTCGATATAGGGGAGAGAGAGAAAGTGTATATAGGAGCTTCGATATGTGAAAAGGAAATATTTTATTGTAGAGGAACACTGTGAATATAAAGAATATTATGGTATATAGGTGTGTAGAGTTGAGGAAGATTATGATACAAGGTGCGCTTCGACTAATTATTTTAACTGATTTAACAGCAACTTTAATATATATACATTTACGTAATGCCATATGCTTTTAATATGAAGGGATGTTAACAGCGACGATATAATTCGATAATTGGGGGAGGAACAATTTTATTGAGCTTCTTTTGCGAAGAAACACATGACTCACCGAAAAAATTTAGTCAAAATTTGATATTCTCCAGACTTCCGGCTGACTGCTGATTCGGTTATTCGAGCCTCGTATCTTTTTCAATCAAAATTCCTGGAATTTCACCGTTCCTTTTTTCTCTCTCCTTCTCTTCCTTTTTGTGAATATATGCTTTACATTCTCAGTGTACTGAAACGAATATTTTAACATTGAAAAGACAACAATTTTTATACAGTTGCGTTTTATTGAACAATGGTTGCTTGTGATATTAAAGTAGTTGAAACTGCTGGAAAGAATATAAAAACTTTTATAACGATGAACAAAAATTCGAATGAAAGCATAGCTGCGAACCAGGGAAAGTTTATGTTATACTATTAATAGAAACTAATACGACCATATTAATCTAATAATTACTTGATTATTTTTTTTATAATTTAATGATGTGTACTCGTGTGCAGAGTGACTTACTAAAAATTTTTATATCTAATGTAAATGGTACATATTTTCATTTATCTATCACCAAATTACTTGATAATATTTCGAAAACATGTACCAGTGTATGCAATAATATGCAATAATATGCACTCTGTAATCAAATCAAAACTCTAAACCCAACTTTTCTTTTGTTTCTGTACAGATGGATTCGCCGGACCGCGAGATCTACCGGGATCCGGAAGTGGTACGCGCCGAGGACCGTGCTGAGGAAGTCGTGCGCACTGATACTGCTCGCAAGATGCTCTCCATCTTCCGTCAGATGGAGGAGAACGCAACGAAAGAGGATTTGCCTGATGGCCCGAAACCCCTTAAGCGGTTCACGCCTCCACCCGAGGACAAATTCGCCAAGGCCACCGCGTCTGAGTCTGACGAGGAGGAAGAGGAGGCCGAAGAGTCCGAGGACGAGGAACATGATCCTAACTACGTCAGAGCTTCCGATAAGGTAGGACAGAGAGAATTTTTAAAGATATATTAGAGAAGTTATTGGTTGGTCTCTGTTTTACCGACTGAAAAAAGGTTTAGGTATTTGATCCTAAAGTTGTTATAGTTTTTTTTTTATTTATTTTTTTTTTTATATAAAAAGTAGTTTCATGTAAATTATATGTCGTAAATAATTGTGCTGTTAAAGAAGATTTCGATTTCTAGTTTAAATTTAACTGTCTTTTCGAACAATCCAGCCATAAGCTTAGAATTATACAGTTGCTTCGCCAAAATAAGTATTACAAATTATATCAAAAGGTATATTATATACCCATTATTTTAAACAAATGGTTAAACATTGTCCAAACGGGTCGTCACAGTCGGTACAATAGACTGTCGATACCATCACCTATAAACATCCAATATACAGATACAAGCACCAAGCTATATGTTCAAATTTTCTCTAATTATCTCGCAACCTGAATAATCCACAAATCTTTAATAACACGCTGAAAAATTCCATCCATTCAGGTCGAGGACGAGTTCCTAAAGCAGGCGCAGAACGCCGCACGCGCCAAGACCCTACGCGCCAAGTTTGAACACTGGGAAACGACCGATGGCAAGACGACCAATCATCATGTCGCCGAAATGGATATGGCCCAGACTGACGGTACCCAACCTAGCATCGAGTCCGCGAGCAGCCTTAGGGCCCGCTTTGAATCCCTTGGTTCGCAGCCCATCGAGGCGCCGCGTGCAGCCAAAGTCAAGGTCAATCGATTTGTGGTGAGTTATCGTTATCAGATTCTATACATATACGATTCTTCTTTTAGATTACTTTATTGAGGTGTTCGAGGAAAAATTTTGAAGTTGTGCCGGTTCGTTTAAACGTGGTAATCTGTTTTACCGACTGGTGAAACAATCCTATTTCTAAATGTAATATACGTAATCTTTCGATATTTACATTTAAAAATTTTTATAAAGTACGTACTTGTTAACGAATGATTATTATAATTAACATAATGTCCAGATTTTTAATGAAATTTCAAACTTTTTCCTTACGAACTAGTAAATATGTAAATAATATTCTTCTGCACGGTGTTTATAAAAACACAATTAACTTATTGTTTTTGTTTTAAAATAATTAAGTTTTTTTGATAATTCATACATTTTATTTATTTAACTCGAAATTATTTATTTTGTTATAACCACATTTATCGCCAATGCGTTAACAAATATGCACAATTTTTGTTAAAATTGTGACTTGCTATATCTGTTGTTTGACCCTCAAAAATGCACGTATGTAAGTGTTGTCGTGTGTATTATTACTCATTTAATTTATTATTTTTAGAGTGTCAATAATCTGCTAATGTATAATACGACTTATAATTTAATTAATTTATACATTTTGTTTAGTTTATTAATGTATGTATAAGTTATGTTCGTATGCGGTCGCCTGGCATGACTAATTTCTTGTATGATATTATTTTTATTATTGTATCATTACTATTATTAATTTTTAATTTAATTATATTAATTTTATGCAAAGTTGGTTCTGATTTTTATTATTATTATTACAAGATCAAAATAATTTCGATATTTACATTTTATACATTTCTCTTTTTTACGCTTTAATTTTATCTGTTTGCCCATATAACTGAGAATAAATTAATCGACTTCAATTTAAACATTCACAATGAAATCAGAGCCACCTCTACATCTTTGAAATAAAAACCACCTCTCGATGTTTATTCAAAACACGGAAACGTTTGGAATGCGTGTTATAACCCCTGCTTGCCCCGTACACGTATATATTATTATTCGTCGTCGGCGTTGCTGCTGCTGCGTTGCTCACTACTACTACTACTACTACTACTACTACTACTACTACTACTACTTTTTGACTACTTCTTTTCCGCTTGAAGTTTCTCTCTCCTTCTCCCCCTTTTTTTTCGTCAACACCGAGCTACAAACACGGTGTGTGTCATAACAAAAAAAAAAGGTGGAGAAAGCCCACGAGAAGCTACTAAGCAGACATGTGTGTTGTGTGCGTTATACTCGCTCTCGCGCACTGCCCTTAAAATATATCGAATTACCGATAATTACGTGTGATGTTTTCAACGCGGACAGTAATCGACCTCGCTGGGACTGGGAACAGGACGAGAGAGAGGGAGAGTCTCTCGGAAAAGGAGCAAGAGAGAGAGAGAGAATGAAGCCCGAGGATCACACACGTATGGATACAGAGACACCGAAAGAGATCATCGCACACATAAACACACATACATATATACATACAGAGAAAGATACATACATATACACATACACGTAGACGCGCGTGGGAAGTCATTGTTGCAACCTGTATTTTTCAATCGCATGTGGAATCGTCGAGGAGAGCAAGAAAGAGAGCGAGGAGAGAAGAGCCGAAGGAGGCCTTCGAGAGAGAAAGAGAGAGAGAGTGTGTGGATGTAGTAAAGCGAGAGAGAGAGAAAACGCGCGTCGTCGAACAGCCTTAAAAGCGATTACCTTAATTAATTATTGATATTATTATTACGATAGTGATTATCGCGATTACGATTATGTTATAATAATTAATTATAATATTATTAAACGATATTAGCTGAGTTGGGCGCTTTTAATTGTATTATTATTATTATATATAAATATATTCAGTAGGAAGATATCATTTGTTACGCGGTCGGTAATTAAATTTTATTTTGTCTTACCGTCAGTGCGACAATTAGTTACAATTATCTTGCAAGTTATTTTTTAGGTAAATATTTTATCAGTGTTATTGTGGAATTAATTAACTTAGTGAAACGTTCGTTTTGTATACACAAATAATTTAGATGCTGTGAATTTGATAGTGAAAAAACATAAGTTTTTGTGCCCGCGCCACTTTTTTTTCATGACAAAAACATTATATAACGAAGCACATTATTGATCACTTAACATTTTAATCAAGCATCATTTATTCGGTAGTCGTATATGTAGAAGATAGTAGAGTGTAGTAAATGACTAAATATTTGTTACTAAATCGATGATTTCTTCATATTTAATACTTTGATTGTTAACTTCTTATTTTTAAAAAAAACAATTATAAATGCCCAACTCCAAATATTAGTATATTATATAGATAGCGTTCTTTAAGTTTTTAGAGATGATTTTAACTTGAAACGTTGTGCGTTTTTAGCGGATTTTACGGATTTTATGAATTTGACGGAGATTTTAAAAGCGGTTTTTTCTTTATTCTGTTGAAGAGCCTGCAAATCTCAAGCGAAAAAAAACTTAAGCAATCACCAGTGAATAAGTAGATTTGTTGAGAGAAAGAGGAACGCGCGCGCGAGAAAGAGCGAGAGAGAGGGAGAGAGAGAAAGCATACAACCTAAAAAGAAAGAGGGTAAATACCAGAGGAAAAAAATAAACGTGTGCTAAAAATATATTACTATATATGTCAGGCTAAAATCGAAAAAAAAATGGAAGAGAAAATTGTAAAAAGGATAATTTTTTAAAAACTACACGGTTTATGTGTATATCGATATATGAATGGTATCCAAACAACACAGTCCAGTCTTCGTGCTAAGAGTGCCAAGTACAATGTCGAATTGATGATCCGAAAAAAAATAACTCTCATCCACGCACCTATTTATGCGGTCACTGAATGCTTAGAAAGATTTTTCATTTTACCGATGGTTGGAAAGGATATTTTAAATAATCTTAAAATTCAATTCTTTATGGTTGCTTTTTACTTTAAATATTCAGGTCAACGTGTCAAAATGTGGATCATGGATTTAAAGAAATTATTGTAATTGAATAATAAGGTCATTTTAATTAATTATACCTGGCAATGTCAGTAAAGTGGAAAACAGTGTTCAAGATCTCTTACTAAATAAAAACAATTTATAATATTCATGGGCGACCGAGCGAAAATTACACCGACTTTTATAAGCGAGTTCGTACGAATTTTTTGACTGTACGCGAATTTCGAACGCTTTTGTATACACATTTTTTGAAAAAAAAGATAAGATCTTGGAGCGTTGTAATACTCATGATAAATCAGAGATTATTCATCAATCGGGACTCGCTATATATATAGCGCGGTAAAGTCGAATTTTTACAATTATTACACTTACACGAAAATCCATTGAGTTTATTTGACATTAAACCGATGTGAAGAGCAAAAAAGAAAAGAAAATACTTACTAATGTATTTAGACTGTATAACTAACATTAATATTAAGATTATCATATATTTAAATATCTTTATTTGTTAGCAATATGTTCGACTTGTTTAATACAAAAAAGTGTCAAAATATAGGAAAGACTGCCTTTTTTCGAAGAGAAGAAATTTTTCATATTTTTCTAGAGAACGTTGATGAATCGATTGCTTTGTAAAAAAAAAACAGTAAAAAAAAGCTTCACATTTAAACTTCCAAAAGTAAACTCAATGAGTTTTCGTAATTTAACGATATTATAAAATAGTTAATACATACCTTAATCAGACTGTATATTGGCGTAATTTTTAAGGACCCTGTAGGAAACTTGTAGAACTCTTGTCGATACCTGCTGTGCTGATTTATCGATATTAATATGGTATAATCCTTTATTACCGACTCAGTGAAATTCGAAAAACAGAAAAGTAGATATTTGTATTGATGCCTGCAAATTATACATTTGTATCACCTTTATTGCTGAACACTTTAGATGTAACATTTGCAGAAATGTGAAAGTACTATATACTCTATTGACCGAGCCTAATTAAATATAATTAGTATTTTTGCATTTTAAGCTTAGATTTTATAGATGATATATTTCTGAATTAACTAACAATTCTTTGTTAGGAATGAAGGCATGACTTATCACATTGTCTTCCGCAAAACAACATTCGCTTTTCGAGGATTTTAATTAGTCGGTAATTGACCGATCATATTTATTATTACCTGCAATTTCCCGTATCTTAACGATTCGAAATTTACACTTGCATTTGCACTGGTGCGTTTATTGAAGAACATGGGCATTAATCTCGAGTTTCATGTTATGCATTTTTTCGAAGGAATGAAATTTTTTTTTAATTCTTAACAAAAAAAAACAAAGTAATGTGCGGTAGTGTAAGTTTGTAATCGATTATGTGAATTTGTTATAATTTGAAACAAACGATTGTATAATCCAAGTCTCCTCCGTATGCGTAGCGATTATTAAGCTTACGCGTAGCTCGTGCGTTTGCGTTTTGTTGTATAATCCCCGAAAGACAAAAAAGAAAAAAAAAGCAAAGATACTATGTGCTACGTGTCATGAAGTGTAATATTTTATGCGACACACACTGATAATTGTGGCGAATAAAAGTAAACAAAGATCGGTTTTTTGAGGGTCGAACTGATTTTTCTCAATAAAATAAAAATTGTACTTTATCTCTTATTGGTCTTTTTCTTGAATTAATCTGCCATATAAAATTCCAAACCATATCTTTATTTAAATAATATTACTATTTTTTTTCGTAAACCTTATTATTTTATTCTTTAAATTATAACATTATTTTCAAACAACAAAATCAAGAAGTACGTGCAGTTGATTATTTACTATGGTTTTAGTTATTATTATTTTTTTAGTTTGTTATTTTTACGTTTATTTAAAATTTAAACAGGAAATCCAAACAAACTACATGGATGTATGCGAAAGCTGCGAAAAGAAAGTCTATCCCCTTGAAAAGGTGGAGACAAACAACAAGATTTTCCACAAAAAATGTTTCCGGTGTCTGCAATGCAATTGCATTTTAAGGTAATATAATTTCTATTACTTTTATTTTTCGGTAAATTCAATATAATAACAAATAGAAATGGTCTTTTAATCATCAGTAACGTGCATATAGTAAGAGAAAAATTCGCGAATCCACTTTACATTTGAGAAATCAAAATTAAAACTGCTCTTTGCGTCCATTATTTTCAAAACAGACAAAAGCAAATGACGAAGAATAATTATTTGTCTATTGTGAAAAAGTACTTTAAAATTGTAAAACAAAGTACTTTAAAATGAAATAAAGTCCTCAATTTTGAAGTTAAACACATCGCATTAACGGATTATTTCCTTATTAAAGATAAATATTAAATTTTCCTTCATAAAAATATATATTTTATCATCAACATTTGACCATATGATTATAATTTTATCAATACCATTCACATCAATAAAAAAAAAATTTCCATATCCCTCTTTCAGAATGGACACGTTCACGCTGAACAACGGCAAGCTCTACTGCATCCCGCACTTCAAGCAGCTCTTCATCACGCGAGGCAACTACGACGAGGGTTTCGGCGTCGACCCGCACAAGAACAAGTGGTCGTCGCCTACGTCCGCTACCACTGCTACAGCGAACTCAGCTGCCCCCGTCGCGGTGCAGAATGGCGGTGGCGATGTCTGAACGTCGTTTCTCTCCATTCTATATCCTTTCCTCTGTAACCTCTCTATCTTTATCCCTTTCCCCCCCTCACTCACTCTATCTCGCCAATATGATATATAAATGTGTAAATGCTCATCGCTGCAGCGAGGCGTGTGTATATGTATGTATGTGTGTGTGTGATGTATGCTCCATCTCGTGATGCGCGCGGATGGATGATATTGTATGCGTGCAGTGTTTGTGATTCGGGCGAGAGGAAACGCTATTATACTATACGGTGGCCTTTCTTCTATTACTCTTTCTTTTTTTTTATACGCGATAATGATGATGATTCCTTCTTGTACTTCTTGAGTAACTCCTCTTTGCTCCCTTCGTCCTCAAACATCTCTCTTTTTTTATATTATATTTTATTATTTTTAATATTATTAATATTATTATTATTATTATTTTATTATGTATTATTATTATTATTATTATTATTATTATTATTATTCGACGGATTGATGATGAGAGAACTGAGCGTGCAATATACATGTGTAGATAGGGAATTGGAAGAGATTTTTCTTTTTCTGTGTTTTTTTTTGTCGAAAAGTCTTAACTTATATATTATACAGAGCCAGAATTTTTCTAGACATTCTTGCCAAGATCAAATTTATGTAGCTTTTCTCAGACGATAAAATTGTACTGTATTTTTTCTGATTTCTCTTTTTTTTTTTAATATACGTATGGTAGAAATTAGCGAATCTTTTTATTTTTTAAATGCGCTGTTTCGGTTGTGCAGATATGCAGGCAATCGATTTTGATGGATTGCGCGCGAGGAACGATTGATTGATTTTAAACCATGAATTTAACCGATGATATTCTTGTAGCGGATTTGTGATTCGTAAAATGTAAACGAGAATTAAAATTGTCACATAACCACACGCGGTCGAATTTCGCGCTATTACGATTGTTATATTATTATGTTATTGTAAACTCTCTTGTCCATTTGCATCGCTATTGATTAATTATACTATTATTAGTAAATATGATTTCATGTCACGTTGTATCATACAGTGCTTCGTGCACTTACACTTGTCATTCAGTCCTATCACTATTATCCTTTTTTACATTCCTTTGTAAGTGATCCCTTGTAAAACTTTTTTATTTATCGATACAATATATTTAATTATAAAATATATTTACTGTTTTAGTCCTTAAAGAAATCAGTAAACAACCACATAACATTTTTAACTTTATTTTTTTAAAAAGATTATCAATTAACAGCAGACATTTTTATAGGAATAATTTTATTTTTGTCTACCGAATCAAAGCTTGACTTTCATATGACATAAGCTTATGTACTCGTAAAATAATAAATTTCATTTATATTTCAACATCTATTACTTAAGTATAATTGATAAACATGTGAAATAAGAATTATACTAATAGATAGCAAAATAACTACAAGATATAATTGTTTTTCTACTTCTGTTTTATTTAAATAAAATATTTACAAGAGTTACAGATTAACTATACAATCTAATACAATTTACGTAGAAGTTAATCTTTGGAAAGTTTATGATGTAAAAGTATCGCAGCATTATTACAGCTTTTTTTTTTAAGAGTATTAATTTTGGTTTTGTATTCATTTTATTTGAGAGTCGGCATTTCTAACAAGTTATAATATGCACGTCAATATACACATAAAATATTTTTCTTTTATCAAAGAGTTGAACGTTACCTCATTTCTTATTAATAAAGTTGAATATAATCGGAGTATATCCATCGTAAATATTTGTTAAGATCAAATGTATATGTACACGTGTCAATACAAAAATATTCGTTTAAACGTCATTTGTTCTTACAAAGATGCGCGATACGCAGCGTTAGTAAGGAATGGCACGTTGTTTGATAAATAAACGGTTGGGTCCCTTAGAATTCCGAATGATCGTTTCTTTTCTTTGTTCAACACTTTATGGTTTTCATACAGTCAATAATTTCCTTGATACAATAAAAATTGCAAAATAACATCGCATAACATATTCTATACAAAAATATAAAAAAAAGTATAAAAAATTAGACAGATAATTAAATGTCACAAGAACATCACAAATCTTCGTTATTGTACAAGTACGTATAAAAATGTAGCAAATTCACTTATAGTCAATAATCATCTGGTAAGTTTGAGGTAATTGTACGCCTCAGAAAAACGTTTTTTCTGTTGACACAAAGTTATTAAAATAATTCTTTAAACATGCGTTGTTAAAAAAGCTATTCATTTTAAAATATTGACAAACGAAGCGAGCAACCGCTTAAGATATTATTTTAACACAAAAATTATTGTCAAATATAGATTATTATACAAATTTAATTTTTTAGCCATTAATCAGTCGACAACAAACTTAAGTTTGTCGGGTTTTAAATTCTCTTTATAATTCACTTATTATTACGATTTTTTGTACAATTTTTAATTTTTAATTTATAATATAAATATACTTAATAAAAACAAATTTCTACTGTTTGCCCATTTCAGAACATTTCTTTTCATATCGATGCTTCCAACGAAAACTAGCAAATTTCAAACGGTTGCAACGATAATTACTTAGCACATTTCCATATCGCGTCGAAAACTAATATTTCATTTTTTGTGCGGGTGACTAGTACATCTCGTGATTATGCATCGAAAACTAACACATTTCGAATTTCTGCGTGGAAAACTAGCACAACTCATGGTAACGCGTTGAAAACTAACATATTTCGAAATCTCCGCGTGAAAAAAAATTATTTCAAGGTGATTCCGGCGAATTAGCGAAGTAGATAACAAAGAGAAAAGAAAAATACCTACTGAAAGTGAGAATTTTTTGTTTTTTTTTCTCATGTAAGGTCACTAGGTGAACTACCGAAAAAAAACTTGTGAAAATTCAATTTTGAACTCTTATGCAGAGAAAAGTATTTTTTCTCATTTCATAAAAATCAATAATTTTTTCATAAAACCACCTAGAAAGTATAGCATTTATATAAATAATTGATCGAATCGTGTTTAGTGTTCCACGCGAGATCGCGAAATGTGTTAGTTTTCAACGCGGGATCCGCGAAATGTGCTAGTTTTCGTCTCGAGCTTTGAAACGTATTACTTTCGTCATAAACTCGTGAATCGTGTTAGTTTTCGTAGCAAAATGAAATGTGCTAGTTTTCGTTGGGGGCGTCGATATAACGTATACAAGATAGTAAATGTTAATTCAAATATAAAATTTGAAGAAATATTTATACAAATCAACTTTTTGTATCTAATGTACATTATTATACTGTCATATTAAATACATAGTTGATATAAAAATTAATATTTTTATTGCAAATTAATCGATTCTTTCTTATCACCTAATAACCTTATTTTGTGTAGCACTATATGCGCATTAATTGTTTTTATTGCTAAAGATTTTTTTTATAAATTGAATAGTCATCTTATATAAGTTTTCAAGTTTCTTTTTGACCAAAATACGTTACAAGTACTACATAAAACTAGGTATCTGCTATATTTGATTAATAGCTTTGTATATTTTTATAAATCTTAATTTTCCTTGCTGTGTACTACCAAAGTAAACATTTTCTCTTAAATTTATAAGCATTGTAAAATCCATTTGATTTAAATATCTTCTTCTTATTATTTTTTTTTATAAAATTTAAAAAAATCTTAACAGACCATTTATTTAAGAAGTAATTTACGAATATTTATATTTTATGATTGGACATAAATGTTTTCAGATTTAATCGCAGCATAAAAATGATTGTACTCAATAAAAATATTAAACTTTGTAAATGTAGTTTAGTATGAATTGTTATTATTAGTTTAATAAAAAATTTAAGTTAATTTTGTGCTGCTACTTATGATCAAATAATTCTTTGAACAGTTTTTAATAAAAATTTACAAAACGATTGCTTTGTTTTAGGAGTAGTACAAGACTATGATGTACGAACGATTTTATCTTACAACTATATAGGGACTTTATCGCAAATCTCAATATTACGTTTTAGCTGCAATACATTTAGATTAGAAAAAAAAACAATTGTGCGTAACAACCTAATCTCTTATTACGTATACATACAAGACAAATAGAAGTGTCGAAAAACGTCTATAATATCTACGACACGAATAATAAGCTGTTGCCACATTAAATCTTTAAAATCGAAAAGCTGTGGTTATCACATATATACATTTGACGATCATTCGGAATCACTGGATTCAATAAACCCACCCTGGGAACGATGAACGGTACGTTGCTTACGATGCAAGGTATTCTTATAATTACACGTTTACAAATTTTAACAGTCGTTGTTTTGTTAAGAAGACGCCTTTATTACTAGATCTTGTTGGTCTTAAATAACTTTAATTTATTGCCATTGCAAGAAAATTCGTGCGTACTAGATTTTATTTTTAGATACTTTTAGCTATATCCAAACAAGCTAAACATTATTTTTAAGCTCTATTTATGAATTATCTTTCATTTGTATAGAAGATTCAAGATAAATCATTTGTTAACCCTACAACTACAGAGGATTTCGAGAACTCTGCCTTCTCGTACGAGTGAAAATAAATTTAATATTATTGCTTTCTTCTGATAATTTTTGAGATTATGAAAAATAATATATCAATTGCTTACACTCGGATTAAACTGAGATTCCTCCCCAATAGTAAAGAATCTCTATTAAATCTTGCTTCTCCTACAATTAGATTCTAAACAAACAACACAAAATCCGTAAAAAGGCCTCTCCTTAAACAAAACCAGCAGTCATCCACATCCAACACACTCCACGAATAGTTCTGTGTGAAATCCCGATGACGCAATCTTAAAGTTAAACAGATAAAAAAATGGGGGATCGACGAAAGAACAACATTCCCATACATCACGTACACCCACACTTCATATTCGTAATCGTGCCGAACATTATACAAAAACGGGTCATTCTTTCTTTTCAACATTCTCTTCAATTTTGACATAGGCTACGAACATCAGACTTTGGATCGGGAGCCAAGGAGCTCCAGTCGACGTCGACGCAGCGCTGCAGCTGATGAGCGGCGCTCGTACGTGGGCGGCGTGAGCGCAGATAATCACCCGCGTCGCAGATCTTCAAAATATCGTAGTAATCACTCACCAACGTGTCGGTCCAGCGTTCCAACTGCCAACCGACTCGTATCTGTAGTTAAAATTTCAATTTTCAATTTTATTTGAAATAAATTAAGTAATAACGTTTAAATAGAAAAATGTTTTAAGCTTAAGTTATAGAACACTGTTGATTTTTTTAACTGTAAAAATAATATCTTTATATATTATATCATACACCTTCTTAATTTTTTATGAGATACAAAAAATGAGATGGGCAAATTCTACTGCATATTTAGAAATATTAATAAAATCATACTACTAAAGGAAATAATTAAGTTTTTCTGGTAACATAGAAATATAATATAAATTAGATTATAATGTAGAAAAGAAAATTAAAAATTCCATATCTGAAACTCGTACCTCATCATCTAATCGATTCGTTTCTCTTGCTATACGTTCGTTCGCGTACGGCTTGAGGAACTCTATCCACTTGTCGGTTGCATCCTTGGTCACGTGGTAGGCGCTCAATGGCCCGCGATTAAATTCACGAGACTTCTCATGACTAATACGTCGGTTCCTCCAGTGCGTTAGCGGAGTTACTAGGAAATTCAATTTCGCGATGACCTTCGAGTCGAGAACGACGTACACATGCCAGACACCGATTACCAACGGCTCAGTTATCTGTGGTTTCACATGGCCAGTCTGCATGTACATTAAAAATAAATAATTTCATTCAACGCTTTAGAAAAATAACTAAGTATAGTCAAGTAATACAAATTAAGAATTCGAGACGTACCAGCGCTGATTCTTCGATTTGCAAATAATTAACATCAGCAAGCCCGTCTAGTGGATCTATCCACAAGACGGTCAAGTTTTGCGGCACAGCCACACCTGCTTCAAATTCGTATGCCAATACTGGACTAGACAGTGGTCCAATACCACCCAAAAAATTTCTAAACATTTGCTCCTTTTGATCATAATCGGTATTAATTGTCAAGCTCACTATTTTTCCCAGCCACGATCTAGTAGTCGACAGGTTTCTTTTCGGATATACCCACGCTTCCAACTGATCCGGAAAATCCGTCTACGTACAACACATATTATTTTGTTGAAATCGTGCATATAATATATATATATATATTTTTTTTTTTAATTGTAAAACAGTGTTCGTACCATTAAAGTAGACGATTCCATGGCATATCGATCCGATACGGCACGTATCAAGATTCCCGCGAAACGATTCTCGCGAAAGTAGGCAGTGGACTCGAGTAGATGGACGTTGCCGTTGTCGGGGTTGGATGGATCACCAAAACGTTGATAAACAAGACGCGCAAGAGATGTGGATACAGTCAGTAGTGCGTCATCGGTTAGAGGACTCACATCATGGTGGTGGTATAAACTTTGCCAGTACGCATCGTAACCCTTTCCACCCTACATAACAAAATGAACATAAAAATTTAGAAAAATCATTGAATAAAACATTGTTTTTGTTTAGGACCTTGATTAACGACTTACCAAAACAGCACTATTATTCGCTCTTTCTGGATACAGCCACTGCTCGACTTTATCAATGATCCTCTGATCAATGACTGGCTCGAATTTTCTGGCGAAGAATAAATTTCTCTCGGCAGTGTTTCTAATTCTGTTAAAATCTTCCAGCTTGAAATCATTCGGACTACAGCCACACCAATCAACCACAGCCTTGTACTGACACTTGCAGCCGAGTTTCCTCTTCCAATTCGTTACGTGTAGGTTGTTATCGATATAGGTACCGCAGAAGCGTGAGTTTCGCAATGCCGTATGGAAGAAAGACTCGGCTGGTAGCAAAGTGTAACGAAATATGCGTAATAAGCCAGTAACAAGGGCATCAGGCGTGGGTGTAGCGACGTACTCGACAAAATCTCGTGATAGAGCCACCCAGTCGCTGCCACCGTCGATCTGAATACCGTAAGGCAGTCGACGGTCGCCCACTCGCCACATTCGCGCTTCGCACTCTACGAATGTTTTGTCCAAACCCTATAAAATTATGAAAAAATCAATTTTTGTTATAATTTACATTTGTTATTAGTAATCTATTTTTAAATCACGATTAAATTTAAAGCATAGAAAAATGCGAATTACGATTGAAAAATAAATGAAAGCATTAGCTTTTCAGAAGTGGGAGAATTAAGGAATTTGCCGTGACCTATTTACGGTCCTTAGAAGCGCGCATATATACATCAGCTCCTTTATATACCTGCTTAGTCAAGAATCTCTGAACTTCTCGGCCGTGCGACTTAACGAAGTTCATGCCTTTGTTCCACGTGAGAAACTCGACGAGGCGAGCATTCGTTTTGATCGGATAATCGGATTCCGAGAGATTAACGAGAAAATCCCAATCTTTGGAGTGCAAAAGCATCTGACGGGCGGAGGTAAGGAAGGTCGTGAGAAGGCTCGCACCGCCCCAAATACTCGCGTGACGCAAATCTGGTCCTTTAGCTACTATTATATTCCGGTTTTTGCATTTACGCTCGATCTCTAGCATCTCCCGGTACATATAGTCTTGCCTCTGAAAAATACATAAGATCGTCATGTAGTGGATATTTTATCACGTTGAAATAGAATCAAATTTAACTGGTGCTTACCGCATCTACGTGTATGTAGAATAAATGTGATGGATCATAAAGAATACTGATTAGACGCCTGACTTGCCGACTAGCTCTGCCATTTACAGTTAGTAAATATGCAATTCTCACTGGTGCTTCATCAGTGCTTTTTAAACTAGAATTTTTTGCTTCTTGTGCTTTGAATTCTGAAAATGTTTAAAAAAATTTAGATAAGAGAATAACTATTACACAATTTTAATAATTACTTTTTATGTAATTACATACTTTTAATGCCAGTTAAAAAAATGTTACTAGTCAAATATCCACCACATGTCTGCCTAGGATCTCCAGGGCATTTCATATTACAACTAGAGTCTGGTAACTGGTTTGTCTTTGAAGGTTCTTCTTTCCCACAAAAGCATTCCATCCTACACAAAATAAAATGTGGTCAATAAAAATTGATATACAGAATAAAAATATTATAATTTCCAGTTCATTGATGTCATTAATGATTTTTATTATTTAAATCTTACGAGTATTCAACACCAGCATAAGGAAAACCAGACTGCAAGCACATGTAGGCACAGTGCTCTGGTGAATTATTAGTCTTGAAAACAGCATAGTAATTCGGCAACAGCCTAGATATTTTATCATCTTTGAAGCATCCCAAGCTTTTGGGTACACCAACAAAGCCCAGCGATTGCGGGCAGGAAGACTGCAATTTTGTAGGATACAGCAGATTCTGCTGGCTAAGGCACGTCACATTGACAATGCGCTCCTTGCACATTTGACTTTGCGCTCGAGTTATGGCACTCACTGCTTCCCTACCTGTAATAAAAATAATAAAATAGCTCATTAAAAATATAATCATTTAAAACAGTAAAATATGTAAATATGAAAAATTAAATTTTACCTGTAACTTCACAAATTGGTACAAAATTCAAAGACTTGCGATCTAGTTTTACCCTAGTAGTACGATTACGATTTAAGGCTTTGTTGGAACTACCTTGTTTGTCTGGTGGCAGTTTTAGCTGACGTGTCCCCTTTGGCAGCCCTTCATCTTCTTCATTGTGGGAAAAGTCATTCTGAAAAGAATATTGTGTTAGTTTTAACAAGTATATCTATATAACAAAAGTGTGAATTTCAAGTGTACATTGTTGCAATACAATTGTGCTGTAAATAGAAAGGTGAAGCAATAAATGAATGCTCTAAATCAATCTTAGTATGTCCTAATTCCTAAAAATATCGATAGCAGTAAGTACTATTATCTCTAAGTACTAAATCACTTGTCGCTGAAAGTAGCCAAGTATAGTGAAAATAAGATAGAATTCCTTTCCAAAGACATTTATTTTATTTTAAGAAATTAGGAATCACCTAAAATATATTAAACAATCTAAATATTTATTATTCATTAAATTTAATTATTTTTAATGATATTTAAATGCAAAAATAATATCTAATTTTTTTTATTTATCTTTTAAAATTTAAAATAATTAAACTATAAATATTAATTATTATAAAAAAATTTTATTCGTAAACTGATATTTTCATTTTGTTTTAAATTTATTTAACAAAAGTAAAATGATACTTTTAAGTGTATTTCAAGTTACAAGAAGTAAATTTTAATATTCTTTTCCTGTACAAATTCAGTTTACAATAACTTAATTGCATACTTAAACCAGCTTGTGTACACATACATCAAATTTAATGCATGCCTATTAATATAGTATTAAAGCAGGATGTTTTCTATTAAGAAACACCATGCCATTTTCTTATGTGTACGATTAAAAAGCAAAATGTACAGAATAAATATTTAATATATATTATAAACACATTGCAGTGTTTATCCTTTCAGAAACAAATTAAAAAGCAAATAAAATTTCCAAAGCATAAAGTACTTATAATTCTGCATTATTACAAACTAAGTATCCTGTAGCTTTTTTAACATATTCTGCCTCCAAATAGCGAACCAAAGTTTTGCTGAACAATTCACAAGCAGAATTCTCACCTCTTCGATGAACAACTGTCCAGGCTTGCCCTGTGTCTCGTTCTCCAGTGCCAGGAAGGTGTACGCCAGGTAAACCTGGGCACAGAGCAACAGCAACCCAAAGATGAAGAATATCCGATATTTTCGCAGGCAACTCGAGGACCTGCTCTCCAGGTGTGTCTTCATCACCACCATTGCTCCCTCCAGCTCTCCTCCTGGAGAAGAGCTTCAGCACGAACAAGAGTAAAAGACAAGAAGCATCCTCGTCATCCTCTCAGAGCTCGCGCGCACTAGTCACGTTTCCAGGGCTGTCGTCATCGGGGACAGGTCGACAGAGAAAGAAAGAGGAGATCAAACGACGACGACGACGACGAAGTTGACTCACGCACTGCGAGGGAAGTGCAGCAGTGCACTGGCTGGCTCACTCCGAGGAGCAGCAGCGCGGACTGCATGCATACACAAACGCTGCCGCGCAGCGTGCAAGTGTGTCCCGTCGATAAGATAAGACACGTTGTTATCCGCGGAGGAACGAGAATGCAGCCGACAAGTGTGCGTGATGTTACGCGTACATATAGGTATATTGTTTGAAACTTTTGTTTTTTTAGGATTAAGTAAAAAGTGATTTCAGAATATTCACGTACAAAAATATTCAGAGCTGAAAAATTTGGCGTTGTTTACAGGAAGTATGCATCAAATGGATGTCAACTCTCAGTATACTCGGGATAACCCAAATCCCGCGGGACTCGCGATGGGAATTCCCACATGGGGTTTTTTAAAACCTCATGACGTCATAATGACATTATACCCATTAATTTTATTAAAAGATTATAATCGTAAATTGGAGTCGCCATTCACATTTGTAAATTACTTTTATAACGTATATTATTAATCAATTATAGGATCGTGCTGTGGTATGATTTTTAATAAAATCGAGGTTTCAGTTGTTAGGAGTAAAAGTTTTTTCATGTATATATAGAAAAAGAGAGTAAATTATCGCATGAATGTTTGATGAGTGGTTAGTTTAACATATAATATACCTAAAAGCACAATTGTTAAAAAGCGTGTATATATACATATCATATTGAAGAGAAAAATCGAGAAATAGAAAAGTGACCGTCTCTCCTATAGTCATAAATTAGAATCATTGTTAGCTATGCAAATATGCCCCTGTTTTTAAACAAACAAAGAAAACACGAAAATAGATTCTTTGTTGCAATTGTTAATGAAATGCATTTTTTAACATATCATCGTTTATAAAAACAATCGTTGTTTTTTAAATCAATTTTAAAAACAACATTCTATCTTCCCTATATAATACTTCTGCACAACGTACTTTCCCAACCCAAACAACCAGTTCTCTCGCGCTCACCCTCACAAAAAGAAATTCATCTGATGTGTGAATCGCCACCGAAACGCGCTATAAATACATATCCCCCCTCTAAGAATACATACATCATCGTTGCTGTATAGAACCCTCGCCCTTGAACTGCGGCCGCGTTCGAATCTTCCCGCCCTGACAAAACCTTTCCATGACGTGTCTCGAAACCACATAGCGTCAATCCGTCGATATATTAGTCATCACCCACACATTCGCGTGCGTCGATAACAACAAATATATATATATACACAAACGCGGCGCGACGGCTGGCGGCAAGAGAGAAGAAGAGGGTGATCGCGGTATACGCGTTCGGGTATACGAGAGAGAGGGGAAAAGTCTAGATAGAAGAGAGACGTAGGCAGCAGAGCGCGCGCAGCCAGCAGAGCAGGCGAAAAATGAGCAGTGACGAGGCGAACGGCACCCAGACAACAGCGTAGCAGCAGTAGAAAACGTGATCGAACGCGGTGGTGCGTGTGTGTGTGTGTGTGTGTCTCCGTATATATCCTCGAGTTCTGTACTCGTAGACCATCCTCATGTTGTGAACACGAAGCCACACGCGACGAGGAAGTGCGTCGAGGACTGCAGAGTGTGTGTGAGTGTGTGTGAGAGTGAGGGGGTGGTGGGCAGATAGCCAGACGACAACAACGACGGCGACGACGACGATGGCAGGTGCAAGTGGAGCTGTCACCCTGGCGATCGGGTTACTCCTGGTAAGCCACGGCTGCCATGGAGCTGCCACTGATATCGAGTTAGATGCCAAGGCTCAGTATTTGCACAAACTTGACAGTTTGAATCTACTGCTCTACACGTTCCTGCTGACAGTGACAGTGCTTACTGTTTGGACCTTCAAGCACCGAAGGCTGAGGTTCCTTCATGAGACTGGACTCGCTGTTATCTATGGTAAGTCTGATAATATGGTTCTGGCTGGCTGTCATTTGATTCTGACCTTTAAAAGTGGCACTTAAGTTCACAAAACTGCTATCATATGTTTCTATGTAGACAGTCATTTGATTACTGAATACTGAGGTAATCTACAAAATTTTGATTATAAGGAATTGTTAGTTGTCCACTGTAACCTTCAGATATTGTAAAGAACGTCTTTTGTATCATGGATCATTTGTTTTGTACAATGTCAACTGATTTTTATTTGATCAATGAGTGGCCATGTTATTGTTGTGCTGAAGCAGATGGTGGGGAGCTGTTTGTTGTTCTGTATTGGTGATTCGTCTGCTTAGCATTTATGGGAAGCAGGAATTTCATTGATGACGTTTATTTTAATAATTGATTCACTAGCTGTACTGTGCCTTTTTTTACTTAAGATGAATATTTGAGTTGTTAGATTGATGATTTGTTTTATTGTCTTTAATTTATAGATATTATTGTAAGTCTTTTAGATAATCTATCAATAATTATTTCTAAAAGTCATTTTTGTAATCATCATCTTTTGTTGTCATTTCGTGTGTCAACTTCAAACATTAACTTTTCAAAGTATGAAAGATTTCAAGTAAAGTAAGAAAATTATTTATCTCTTATACATCTTTATATACCATTATACAGAAAATACTTGACATAACTTATAATAATATTAGCTTAATTTGAACATTAAATTTTGTAATAAAATTAATAATAAATTTATTCAAATAACAAATTTAGTTTTTCATAATGTACATTAAATTCATAAAATGTTCATTTATATATTTTTTATATAACTATTTTGCAATATCAGAAATAGTTCTTACAGTGTTACATAATTTTCATGATATTTCTAGATATATTCTTGATTCTTTTATCCATCACTATTATTTAGCTACATACTATTTTTTACAAATAAGAAAAAAACTAATGTTAATAAATAAGTTTCTATATTTTAATTATCAAAATGTTTTACTCTTATTATAATTTATTTACAATAATTAAAGTATTTTTATAAACAATTATATATTTTATCATAAGTACTTTAGAAAGCTCTTCATTAACTATTTGTTTAAAAACAGTGTGTTTAAAATTAAATAAAATATTTTTATTACATAAAACAAACTGGTTCCTCAGCAATTTATATTAGTTTTCACTATTTTTTCTTGATATCTCCACATTGGATTTTCTAAGTTCTTCTATTGAAAAATTATACTTTTGAAATCTATTTTTGTTATCACTAAATTTGCACGTACATGATATCTGTCTATCAATAGCTGCATAGATTACAATCTTTTCTTTAGTTTAATTCTTTTCTCAATTATACAATAATTTATTTTATTGATATTAATATCTACAAATAATTATATATCAACTAATATTTTTTTAGTTATTAAATGTTTCTTGACATCTAGAGTATTTAAATTTACATAAATTTAATATGTCTCAAGTTTTTAATTTTAGCTGTGAAGTTATGAATCATTCATGAATTGAATTAATTTAGATTTATGGTGATTTTTTTTATCAAATCTCTTACATTACTTTATGTTATACATTTTTAGATTCTTACTTTATAGTTAGATAAAATTAATGTTATTGCCAGTTTTGAGCAATATTAAAGTTTGACAATAAAACGCTTACACTTTATTAGTCCTTTGCTATGGTATCATTGTATTTTAAGTATCCAATGATCATTTAAAATTCTTATGTGCTTGCAAATTAAACGGTTTTTATTGTCTCTCTTAATTTGTATGACTTTAACTGTCAAATTGACTTTACTTAATTGTTTTATATTGTCTTTTATAAAAGAAAATTTAGTTATTGATAAGATAATATTCTTATTATAAATCAAATTGTCTTTCAGTTTTAAAAAAAAATATAATAGTTCTTATAAATAAAGAAAACCAAAACATAAATTAATTTACACATCATATCATCACACAAAAGCTATTTGCTCTAATATTTTGCATTATGCAATTTAGTAGCTAATTGCATCAAATTATGAAAGTGTCATCTGAATAAATTATGCCTTTATTATGTGTTGTAACTGCGTGCATAATAGAACCCCATTATAGTGCATGGTACTTTTAAATGATGCACATTTCTCTAGAAAAGGTTCATCATGTAACCTTGATTCCTTGACATCATTTCAATGCAGAAGAGCTAATGCAGTAGGAGCTAACTCATTCAAAATTCAAACAGCATATTTTGCTACCTGCTTTTGATAAGTACAACATATATAGAATATTACCCTCCTTTAAGTAAAGAAAGGTATCTTAGTATCCATAACAAACAAGTCTGACACTTATCAGTAGCTTTATCATCAATTTTACATGTGCTTACCAGACCATGAATTAAAATAACAAAACCAGCTATTGTTATCTGTGCACCACTTAAATTGATAATTTTATTTTAAAATAGGGAATAAAATTATATAGAATTAATATTTTGGAAATAAGTTTTACATGGCCTTGTATATAAATTATTCATTTAAAATGAATAATACTTGCATTGAAGAATCTGAGATATTATATTATAATATTTTGGAATTTGTTAAAAGTGTAAATATAATCAAAGTAAACAAAACTAAATTATACTATCTGTTTGTTTTTATTCTTTGGAAAATTTGTGAGTAGAAATTCCACAATTTTATGTATATTTTTAGATCTTATTCCAAATATTTTAAATTACAATCTATTCTTCTAAAAATATTTATTTATAGATAATGGGAATGAATGATGACTGATTTAATAATAATCTTAATTCAATAATTTATCTTATAGAAATATGTGACACTTTTATACATATCAGAACCCTGTTTTTCTATCATATTACAACAACATTGCACAACATTTCATTGTTCTATTCTATGATTTCAGGACTTATTGTAGGAGCAATAATTCGATACGGATTCAAAACAAGTAATACTATTCAACGTCTGCCAGTTGTACCTGCTGCTCCTTACAATCAATCTATACCTCCTGATGTGCTCTTGATAAAATTTCAACATGACAATATTAGTGGAGCTGGTATTAACAAAACTTTTGCCTATTCATTCAGGGGTGAAATTTCAAAGCAGGACAGTGAGATTGACAAGAAGGTATGAAATTTCATAGAATTCATTTAAAAACATATGCTACTAAAAATATGTAGTAGATAGTTACTTTACATTTTAGTATAATATTCATGTGTTAAATTACCTTGAGCAGAAAAAAAAATGATAAATATTATCTGTAACCCTAAACGTATTTAAATCCTGATTAAAAAAAAAATGCCATCTGTTGTGTAACTCTAATCAAGAAATATTCTTTTTCAGGCCACATTTGATCCAGAAATATTTTTTAATATCATCTTGCCTCCCATAATTTTCCATGCGGGATACAGTTTAAAGAGGGTAAGTTGCATAATTAAATGAACTTTTTATATTAATTAAGTAATGTAATGCAATGCTATCATTTTTACTACACACATACAGAAGAAAACATTATCCAAGTAAAAATGCAATATAATGTAATAGTATTCTTCTCTCTCCACATCTACAGTTCTCTTCTTTCATTCTTAGTTTATATCACACAGCGATGATAAAAACTGGTTTTGTTACATCTGTTCTAAAAACAACCTGCTTATATAAATCTGTTGAAGTGTTTAAAACCACGTTTATGTTAGATAAATATTTATAACTTTAACAGTGTTACCATAGAATTTTTAGTTCTTTAAAAACCATGAAATTCACTGCAAACTTTTCCCTATACACATCCCTCAAACACAATCCACACATACCAATAACAACACACCATATCATCTCGATTTTCATTTCAGAAATACTTCTTTCGCAACCTCGGAGCGATACTGATGTACGCGCTGGTCGGTACGACGGTGTCGTCTTTCGTCATCGGGTAAGTGTCTTTCAACTTTATGTATATCTATAAGCTTACGTGTCATTAACCGCGGCGGCAGCAGCAACTCGAGAGAGAGCAACTACTGCAGCCCGCATATATCGCCTATAATATAAGCGTATAACGCGCGCTAGCAATAAACAGCACGTTTTATGTAACAATATTATGCGCGATTTTATTTTTGCAGGACTCTCATGTACGCTTTCATGCAAATGATACCGAAGCTCTCGACGTCCTTCACGTTCCTCGATACCTTATACTTCGGCGCCTTGATATCGCCCACCGATCCACTTACGATCATCTCGATATTCAACGATCTACACGTGGACGTTAATCTTTATGCTCTCGTGTTCGGTGAGAGTGTGCTCAACGATGCCGTGGCTATTGTACTTAGCGGGTAGGTTGATCATCTGACATATAGTTTATAACTTTCTTCTAAGTGTATTTTGAAGGTATACAGAAGAAAATATACTTTATAAATGTAGATAAAAGTTATCTTGACAGTTAATAATAATTCATTGTGTTGAAATTCGTATGTAAATTTGTTATATTTATATTTTTCTTACTTACAATAAGCTTATATCGTTAAATAAATGCAAAAACCTGCATTTTAAACACATTGTAAAATTAACGTGCGTTACATAAATTTTCTAATTCAAAGGATAAAGTAGCGAGCTCTCACGATCATTCGATATTATACATTATTATCATAGATATTATTATTATTCAATTGACAATAAAAAAAATCCAAACAAATTAAAGGTTACTATATCTCTATGAAGTAGAAATCAATTTTCATCTATATTTTGTTTCGATCCACAGTGCCATCCAGAACTACGGTGAGCGTTACGCGACAGCAGGAGCGAACAGATTCGAGGTGATCGCGTTCTTCCAGGCGCTGGGCGACTTCGTCGGCATCTTCAGTCTATCGCTTTTCATCGGTGCCTCAATGGGTTGTTTCACCGCCCTCCTGACCAAATTCACACGGGTGCGTGACTTTCCACTCCTCGAGTCTGCTCTCTTTGTGCTCATGTCCTACAGCACCTTCCTCATCGCTGAGGCATTCGATCTCACCGGTGAGTTTGACGTTTTTTTGGTTCCTCTTCATTAATCGATCGAGTGATGTGCAAGTGGTTGTTTGGTCGATGATGAAAGTTGATGCGGCTCTTTGCGTGAAAGCTTTCCGTTAGGGTTTTATGCGTTGAGATAATGTATTGAGTGTTGAATAATGCATAGGCTACTTTGTGTGTATGTGCGTAGTTTCTCGGAAGTGATAGGGGAAGAATTTTATTTGTTGGAATTCAGAAAATATTCAGTGAAATTGTAGGTAGAATTGTAAGAAGCGGAAAGAATAAATTTTCATGGAAAAAATTATTTTCAAAGTCAAGAGATAGGTGAAGAGAGATTCTCATTAAAGTTCCTAAGGGGATTAAATTGGGGCAGAAACGGAAACTGACAGTAATCTCGTTTTTAATGGCCTCAACGAAATGAAATTACTTTACCCTATTAGTGAAAGTAGTTAGAAGGTAATTAAACTTTGTAAGTGAATTTTTTTTTATTAAGAAAATCTTTATTTACTACAAATAGCCAAAGTAACTTTTATATTGTAATTGATTTAAAAAGAGTTTGTATCAGTTATATTATACTTATTAATCTATCTTATTATCTATTTTATCGAATGCTGACAGCTATATATACGAGTAATTTAACAATTATAATACCGAATTACGTGAGATGGAATACAAGTAACAGTGTAACACTTTATCGCGGAAGTTTGGAAAGTCACGAGTGAATCAACATCACGTGAATGTTTTTTAAATTCAGTAGGTTATGATAAGATTTTATTGAAAGGACGCGTTGTAACATGTGATTAATACTAAGACGAGTTGATAGCAAATCACATCACGTGGAATATTACAAAAAAAAATTACAATTTACTGAAGAATCTTCGCTTGTTTTGAAACTGAAAGCTATTAAAATTTGTTTGCTCACGCGTTATAAGGAAAACGAAAAATATTAACATTATTTGTGAAACAAACTGGATATCATTCATATATGACTATATAGCAATTAGAGATAACCGACCAGACAGATGCAAATAAACTTATTTTTTTTTCTTTTACAGAGCTTTATTACATTATCGTCGTGTTTCTTTTCCCACCATAACAAGCATTTAAGCAGAGATTATTTCGCGTTTAATTTATGTTCCTTCGCGCTCCATATACGCCGCCTGATTATATTTGCAGTTATATCACGATCGAGACTGCATTTGACGCTTTCACTGCTCTCCTTCTATTGTTCTACTTCTTCGAAATAGAAAGTATATAGCAATTAGGTATTTTTAAGTAAATTATAAATATTACAGTAATTGCAATGTCACATCGTACGTGAATGATTGTTTAGGAATGAGGTCGTAAATACTTTACTTGAAATGTGCTTTTTTTTCTCCTTCAATTTTCGCATGCTTCTCGTACGTTAAGTGACGTTGACATTGTCGATTTATTTTACCCGCAATTTCACCTCTGGAAATATCTGAATATATAAATCTTGTAACACGCATATTTATTAATGGAAAGTTATAAAAAAAAAAAAAAAAAAAACAAATCTATTTACAACGAAATAAGAATATTAATTTTTATGAGACATCGTGATATGATTCATAACAATAATATAGTACTTAAAAAACTTTCCAGAGTATATAATTAAAAAAACGTATATTTTTGCAGGTGTTGTGGCGGTACTGTTCTGTGGAATCTGTCAAGCCCACTACACGTATAATAACCTGAGTTCCGATTCTCGACAAAGGACGAAACAGCTGTTCGAGCTGCTCAACTTTTTGGCCGAGAACTTTATTTTCAGTTACATTGGCGTGTCGATGTTTACGTTCCCTAAGCATCACTTCGACTTCGCTTTCATATTTTCAGGATTCGTATCCTTTTTTTTCAAATGATAAGTACTTAAAGTTACCGATAGTTTTGAACGTTTGTCACATCAGTTATTTATACCTATTCTACAATCATTTTTCAAAAGATAACTCAAATGAAATCGTTGGAAGACAGTCGTAGTATATGAATTAGAAGCAAACAATGATTCACTTTTCATTGTATAAAAGCAGATTTTCCCTCCATATTGCTAAAAATAGAAATTAAACTTTAGCCTCGTTGAGAGTTTTGTAAAATATTGATAGTAAATGAATCCTCTTCCGATGATTCACGGCATTGTGAAACGCTGCAACGGTCTTGCTTGCTATGCATGTCTTACGTAACGTCGTAGCAACTCACGATCAATCCTCGATAAGAAAACCTCTAATAAAAATTTAATGCGTTACTGAACGTTTTACAAGCACTTCTCAACAAACAAACGTGCAAAACTATCGTAACGAAAAAAGAAATAATCTTCAAACGTACCTTCTCCTTAACATTTACCCATCAGTTCTGCGCATTGCTCGGTCGAGCGGCAAACGTTTACCCGCTCTCAGCACTGCTGAACCTCGGCCGCAAGCCGAAGATCCCTATGAATTTCCAGCATATGCTGTTCTTTGCGGGTCTCCGTGGTGCTATGAGTTTCGCCCTGGCGATTAGAAACACAGTGTCGGAGGCTCGCCAGGCTATGCTCACGACCACGAGTCTCATCGTCATACTGACGGTCATCTTCCAAGGTGGCATGGCCTCGCAATTCCTCAGCTGGTTCAACATACCGTGAGTCCATTGGCCTCTACACAAGCTCGCGTGATCGCTTGCGATTCTTGTGACGATAATGTTATATATACGACGCGCGTGTGGTCTAGTTTTGAGCGTGACGCTGTTGGGTTGTTGTGTAGAATTATGGGATGGTGATAAGGTCTCGCAGAATTCTTTTTTAAAGGGTGCTGTGGTCGCGAGAAATTAAGTCGTCATGAATCGATAGTGGTTACGTGTTTAATGCTTTTTTTCTGCTAAAACTAGAAATTTTTAATCGTCAGATACGCGATGAATTATTGCAAAGTTTTTATATCATTGAAGTAAAATTTTCAATCACAAATATTTCTTAAATATTTTATACATATTCATTAAATATTTTCTTTGGCGACATTTAAACAATTCATACTTAATTAAAGATAACGTTTAATAGATATAGTAATGTAAGATATTCGAAAACTATATACTCGTCTAAGAATCGTGAAGATTTCAGTACTATTTGAAATCCTCCATATATATCTTTTAACACTATGGCGAACAAAAATAATTAATAAAATATTTTTATAGAGTTGGCGTGGATGAAGAAGTAGAAGTATTATCGCATAATGGAGTTCGAAGTGTAAGTAATCATTTGTCAAGGTTTCAGATCTTTTATTTTGTAGAAAGTTGTGGTCGTGGTAGATTTGTGTTGTTGTGAAAGTATAAGCTTTTGGTGACTTCTGAATACAATATTATCCGTGTGTTTCAAACAAACCAAAAAAGGCAAAGGTTGTTTATCTATTTTCAAAAAGTAAAACGTGAAAATTTATTTTCAAATTTTGATACAGAACGTCAAAATTTAATATAATGTAACAACAAAGGCACCTGCGCACGTGATTCTGTCGGATTTACAATCACAAACTGCTTCACATATCCTTGCTTTTTTATTCTAACGCTTGCGCCCAGGTGTATAACTCTGTGGACACCGTTGGGGTTCGTATTATTATCTAAAAATTGACGGTCTTTTAAATATTTTATTTTATTCATTTGGGCTTGTTCAAAAGTTTTCAACATCAATCAGACTAACCCCGTGAAAATGTTACTATGAAATACTCACGATTATTGATAAAGCAGTTATACATAGAGAAATTAAATCTTCTGGGTTTTCTTTGAATCTAATTAGAAGTAACCATAATTAATTAGTAAATATTACAGATGCAACTGGCATGTAGTAACACCTTTTAATAAGAATAAATTTAACAAATAATTTGGTATTGTTATTAATTTTTTTATAGCAATATTTTCATTGGGATGATTTTTTTCTACGTTTATCCATTTGCTCTTTATCATTTTTTATTTATTATTTTTGCTATTCTATTTATGATACTTTTTAACTTCAATGGAATTTTCACATTTTCATGGTTTTGTTCTACAATTATTCTGAAGAATTAATTTCACAGCGTGTTTTGGTTATGTTGGAGAACGTTTTGATTATTTTTTGCAGCATGGGATTTTTTATGATTATATTGAACGAATTGCGAGCATTATGTCTCGATACTTAACAAAAAAAAATAAATAAATACAGAGAAATTGAAAATGAAAAATGAAAATATAAAAAACTGAAATTGCAATTTTGTAATAGTCTGGTGGCGAAGGTGGCTTTGGCGAACTGGATATGCATCGGGAGAGAAGCTCTCCGGTATGTCTGCACAACAATTTCGAAAGTCGTCTATCGTGTGTCTTATGCCTATTTCACATTATTACTTTTTTTTTAAATTTCTTATTGCCTGCCATTTTAACACATTTCATGCGGAAGCTTCACTTTTTTGCGCTTGGATTATTAACATTTTGACAACATAAACACTTAACACACAATTTTTTTTTCAGCGCACATTGTTTTCGACAAATTTCGATGTGCACGTGCACCGAATACTGAGCTCAAATTTGTATCCAATATTAAAGTTTGATGTTTTTATGTTATTTCTTTTGAAATTAGTATATGCATTTCATTGGTAATGACAAGAAAACATAAAAGTAAGCTTTATTGATATACGGATTTGCGTTCAAACAAGAAAGAATTACAATTGCTTTTGTGAATGCTTTTTAATGATATATGGTTTAATTTTTATTTTATTTTTTTATTTATCCATTCTGTATGTTCTCGAAGCGTCGGTAGTTTATTGAATGATCATTTATTATATTTGCATCCATTAATGATGAACATGCCAAAACTATAATACACAGTTGATATGATAATTTAACTCAGCACTTAGCATGGCGCATATGATGATTTAATTATTATTATTATTAATTAACTAACGATGGCGACGTTAATTAAGGCTTGCACACCTGCAGTTACCAATTATTTTTGCCTTTATAATTGGAACGTTTTTGTCGATTGTTTATTATACCATTTGAATACAGTTTCGTTACTTTAGAGTTGAAATAATTTAAGAGTTTAAAGCATACGAACTTAAGTAGATATTGAACGTACATAAATAATTAAAATGTATCTTTATTATTCAGTATTGTTTCTATAAATCGCTATTTTATCGCATATTGTTTCACTAGATATTTTTATTCACTCTTGTTAAAGTTTTGTTATTTAGTAAACCTTGTTACATATAATTAAATATCTTGAAAATTTTTCACGTTTATCCAATAGTTCACGTGATTTCCAGTAATATTACTTTTGCAAGTTCTAGAACAGTAGCAATATACATAATATATAGTTCTACGTAATTTAAAAAACTACTTCTGTACTGAAAACTAGCAATTATTAGTAATGTGCCCTATTGAACGACTGTTTTTAACATTCCTTAAGTTTATAACATAGCATAGTTTAAAGATTGCACGGTCGTTAAAAGAATTCGAACAACTCGCGTCTAACTAAATTTTCTACAACTACTCATCCTTGACTGACCTGAATTTTTTTCTTAAATATCATAACAATATCAAGTATATAGTTTTACTGATTCTTCTTAGCCTATTCCAATACAAAATTATTGTCCTTAAATAACTTATTTTTAATTTATAAAAGAATAATATTCACGAATTCTTTTCACACAGATACAAATCTGAAAACGTTTCAATTATGTTTCACTCAATCAAAGAGCAAAATCTCGCAGGTGCGCGCAGCCCTAATTAAATAACCCAAAAGCATTGCTATGACATGCCAGCATTAAAAAAAAAGAAACAACGACACACGATTCCAAACAAAGAGGTCAGCGTGCCTTCATCGCCGGAGTCTCTCATTAATAATCAAAGTTATTTTAACAATATATATCAGTCAATCTCACCAAAAACTCTATCTCAATAAAAAAAATAAAGCAAGATGCACAACCGAGTGTGTATAATGTCAATAAAAAAAAAAGAAAATGAGATAAGAAAAAGCATCGCGCAGCGCTGGAAGACGACGCATAAAATATAGTCATACAGGATGGATAACTAACTAAAGCCACCTTGTTCACGTTTCACAGTATAATTCTATGCAGGACGCCGGCAGCGGAGGTGGCATAAGTGCCCTACCCGGTGGTAAACCGAACGAGAAGGCGTTACTGGCACGCATCTGGGGCAACTTCGACACCCAATATATGAAGCCATTGCTGACGCATTCGCGGCCGACGTTACTAGAGACGCTGCCAGTGTGCTGTACGCCGTTGGCAAGGATACTGACGACTACCCAGCAGATGACGCAGGTACGGTGCTAATTAGTTTGATTGGTATATACAATATAGTGATATGAGCTTGGTTGGCGGTGAAGTCGGAGGTGAAGTTGCAGAGGGTGAGGTGAAATGGTTGAAAAGAGGTTTGGGAGTTATGATTTGCTTTAGTTTTTGCGTATTGTAAGGTTTTTGTTTTAAAGGTGGGTGGTGGTAAACGTCCATGTAATTCGATTATGAAACAATCTTTCAGTTTTTACAATAATTATAATGATTATTAGAAAATCTGAAAATAAGAGACGACAGCTTTTCAATCATTTTATTAAATCACTTAAACAGTAGAATTGTTGAAACAAATGTATTACGTTTGTTATTGATATTTTTTTATAAAAAAATATTAATGAAAATTATTTCATTGATCTAGAAAAAAAAACAAATAAAACAATATATAAATACGCTTTAATGAATACTTGCAAAAGAGTACAAAGATAATTTGATTTCATAATTATAATCATAAAAAGCTAGAAACATCAGTCCATCCTCTCATTGTTTCGTGTCAATTTTTTTTCTACCACATATATACACCAGCAGTCAAAAATCAACCATATATACTAACACGTTGAAAAATCAAATTATCTTTGTCCTGCCATCTCAACTTCACCCCTCGACTCAACAATCATCACGCCTACACGAAAAAAATTATAAATTCTCACGCTTCTATACATATCATCATAAAAAAATAACACTCGACTGCAATTTGTTTCTTCACCACATCATCATTCTTCACCCTCATCGGCAAAAAAACCACGCAAAAATACTAATCCACAAGGACGACCTGGGTCACAAGGTTGATTCAGATTCGGACCTGTGCCTGGACGAGCAGGAACTGGAGAGGCGACGCTCAGGAAGCGGCCAACCGGTGAGTTACCATCAGCCTAGTCTGAACTATACCGTGAACCCATGCTACCAGCCGAATGGGGCCGAAGCAACCGTGCCTCATGCCAATCGCGACGAGCCCTATGTTATCCTCAACCTTAACAGGCGATAGAGCTCTTTTATCGATTTCTCTCACTAATATTTATATATACATACATACACATACACACGCGGCGCACATATACACACACACATACGCGTTTTCATTATTATTATTATTATTATTAACAGTATAAAACCGAGAACAATAATAATAATACCAATGTATATTGATAAACGGTATATGATAATAACGCATATATGAGCCCGGGGAAGCCTAACCGTATATACTTAACTTTGCTTTTAACAAAACTGATATATTACATGGTTTCTATGTATGTGTCTTATCTCTTCTTCGGAAATATCTTTTTGGTTTCCTTTTTTCTCTGTATATCCCGTATGTTGGACGAACTGATATGTTATATACTTAAATCCCGGTGTCTTTTTTTGTTCTATCTCTCTCTCGCTGTTATTATTATATACTACGTTGCGTATATATATGAACGATCTTAAATTTTTTTTTTCCTTTTCATACTGACATTTTTTCTCTTTCTCACGATACGTTATTATTATTATTACTACTCTTGCCCTGGTTGTATGCCACTAACCTGAATTTAATTTTGTATTATTACTTCTTTCTTTTGTGGATGCATATATTCTATCCTCTTTTTTTGTTACTAATGTGGCTGTATATTCTTTAGCCTTGATCTATGTAATCAGAGTTGGGCGTGTTTCGCTTTCGAGGTTTTACGTATATTATATAGATTGTTGCAAGGTTTACGTGGTTTTTAATTGATTTTTCAACTCTATAAAGATGATTTATTTTTCTACCAAAAATAGAGATTTTTTACGCTAATAACGACGATAACATGGTTTTAAATATTTTCTTGGCATACATAAATGAAACATAAATTTTTTACGGTGTGTAATCATAATTAAAGGAGTTTTTAAACTGATGGGTGAATTTTAACGTAGCAAATTGTGACGTGTATAGAAATCAAGAATTTACAAACATTCTGCCTATATAAGAGAACTGATAAATAACAGCATGAATATTCTATAACTTTACCATCACAGACTAACATTTTATTGCCGAATGCGAGTGAATTTGATACTTCACAATTTTGTTAATTTACTAAAATGTTGCGTGACTCGTTACGTAAAAATGAAAAAAGAAAACTAGAATAAATGCTTTTTCAATGCATATTTTAATAACATAATAATACGCAGTCCAGCTCTGAGCTTATAACGACTACTCGACTTCGCGCGCAGGAGAAACCGGAGAATAACTTTTTCCTGGCCGCGAAGCCGTCGTCTCGAATACAATACATGTTAAAAAAAAACTAATCTAAAAAACAACTTAACGTAATAACATTAATACATGAATATTTATTTCTTTCTAATACGATAACATGCAATGCCAAAGATACACGCAGTGAAAATCGCGTTTCCGCTCGTTGTGTGAATAAGATAAGACCAAAAAAAAAGAGAATGAGAAGTATAAAACGAGATACTTTAAGCAAAATCGGAAAATTCGAGAGAAAGAGAACGAACATAATAATAACGAAAAGTGCTTGTGTGTATCCCGTGTTCAACGATTCAAACTGTGATGAAAAAAAAACGAAAAAAAAGGAAAAATAAGACATTATTTGTAAATAACGTATATGTAACGCTCGTACATTATTATTGTGCTAAAAAAAGAAAAGAGCCGACGTCTTTATTTTTATCAAAAAAATTTTTTTTCTTTCTTGTCTTCTTATAAGTATATATATAAAATTGGTGTTATAACTTTATACATATACGAATTCTGTCCCCGTTGTAGAGGCTTACGATTGTACGTAGCCGAGCGATTGCGTACGAAGAGGTGTAAAGATGCCGGATGTGCTATGTATAATCATTCCTCATGCCGCAAGCAAAAAAAAACATATTGTGTCTATGTGCGACGGGGGTAAAAAAGGAAACCGTACTAATTTTTTCTCACATTAATACCTCTATTGATTAATTACTGACATTATTTCCTACCTTTATCTCTTCTATGTTTGTAAGGCTTCTTGAAAGTAATTTTGACGAGTTGATACGTTACTTCTTTTTTCTTTCTAACGCTGGTTGCACAACGCCGACTGAGTAAAATTTGAGGGAGTAAAAGAAAAAGCTTCTTGGAGTATGTTGTAATATTATAATTATTATAGCTCGTATAATTTTGGTTATAGCTTGTAGTTTGTTGAAATGATCGTGAGCTTGACAATCCAGTTTCGTTAGTTTTAAGTCTATGTACGCGATGATTATATATCGTAAGATGTATTGGAATAAGTATTAATTAATATATATGATAAAGTATATATATATACGCAAGAAGCTTTTTACTCCTTGGTTAGTATATAATTTTATAACCACACTGTTGCGATTGTTTTTTTAATAACAACAAAGAATGCATATATTAATATCTTTTATCGATTGAGCAAGCATCCTTATTTATTGTTAAAATACTAACTAACATTATTTGCGATCCTCTAACAATTGAAGCATGCAATCCTTATAATTTTGCTCATCCGTTAACAGATATTTTTGGAGGTATTTTACTCACTTGGTAAACAGCGTTTCTTATACCACTTGCCTTGTACATTTCATTAAGGGCTTGCCAATTTATTTTTTAATAATTTAGCATATTGTAATCAGTTTTTTATTCATATATTAACCATTGCCTCAAATTTCGAAAATTATGTTTAATGTTAAGTGTAAAAAGTAAAAAGGTTATTTAGCTTAAGCTTCCAGTTATATAATATATGGGCTCTGAAACCTTCTCTGCTTGGTGTTTTGCCCGTATATATAGAAGCAAGTATCGGAAGTTTATTATACTGTTTAAAGAATGTATTAAATTTTAAGTATATTGTAAATAAGTTTTTAGAAAATATACATATTATTTGGAATAGAACGTAACAAAATTTATGTTTTACATATGCTAATAGGATTGAATGTGATGCATGATCGTAAGGCATTCACCTATAATTCAATGCTTTACTAATATATATTTGTTCTGTCGCAAAATTTAACTAAACTTTCAAATAACAAGCATGCGTAGATGTAAGAGAAATAAAAAAAAACGGGGAATCTTCACGCGAAATCGCGATACAACCACTTTTAATTACAAGCCATTGGTTATATAATCGAAGTTCTGTTCTTGATCATGATTCTAATCGGTTTTTCTAGAGAAAGCAAAACGATGCCGATGATGCAGACCTCAAAATCATGGGAGCCGAGGGATATATTCCGTTGCGAACTCTTTAAATCCTCGATATAGATATATGTTTTTTTTTACGAATTTTAACGAACGCTACAGAGTTTGTTGTTTTTAAGACAGAGATGAAATTTAAAACTTTTAGTATTTTGTGTATAATGAAATTATTTATTAGTTGTGGAACGATTAGAAAGCGAAATTTTTTATAAATTGCGTTAGAGACATTGTGATTTTATGATACGTATATTATAGATATATACCTTGTGCCAACGGACTGTCGATGAGTAGCAAAGAGATTTTATTTTACCGACGTATTGAATCTTTATCGTTTTTTCAGTATACTTATTGAATAATTTACGTTACCAAAAGTTAACCAAATAATTAACCATGAATATGTTATTGTTCTATTTTATATATAGCACGTAAATTCCATCTGTACTACTAGTAATTAAAAATATTATTAAGAATATTATTAAAAATTACGTAGTGTTAAGAGCATCTAAAATTTATTCTACAAAGGTCTATACTTCGGTAAAATAAACTCACGAATTCTACTAAAAGTTAAAATAGAATTTTCATATTGATTCTAACCAGAATCTTAAAAAAAGAACATTAAGCATAATTTTCTTCAGCTACAGTGTAATTTGCCAGTGTTTCTTTTTTTAACCTTCTTTTCACTTTATTTTGGTTATCAGATTTGTTAACAGCATTATTAACCGCATTGAGTCGACAGAGTGATGGCTTGTGTATAAAAAAAAAAACATTTTTCCTAAACTACTATATAGAAGTATCTAGATTTTGTTTTTGTAGTTTAATGCTCCGCTGTGACTGTGTTATTCAGTGTTACGTTATGTTTTCATTTTTTTTTATTATTATTATTATTAACTATATTACCGTTGTTCTCATTTTTTTACCATGTATAATGTATAACAATAATGTATTCTCTCGTAGAAAGTAAGTCTCTGTTTACTTTTTCCGATACAGAGCGATATCCATATGCTTCTGCATGAGAACCCGAAGGATCCGGTCTTAAGCTGGGCTTGACTTACGTACGTCTCTCTTTCTCACACATATACGAACGTTCATCGAGTTTCGAGTTTCTTGCTACTGAATCGTTCTTTTTTTTCTATAGTTTAATTGATTAGTTTTGGTTTGTTAGTCATTAGCGCATTTAGTTTGTTATTATTATTAGCTTTTAATAAAAAGCATCGAGGCGCAGCGCCAAGTCTTTTTGTTCCAAAGTTCCACGCTCGGTCTTTTACTCGCAGAATAGTAGAGCTCGATACCTACTTTTTTTGGTTGTTTTAAATAACTATAATGCTTCTTTATATTTTTTGCAATTTATATTTATTTAGTAATTTATTATATTAACATAGTCGAATGGTGAGGTTTTACTTTGCAAAAAATCATTTTTTTCTTAAAATTTTAACTAATACTCTTATGTATATCTTCTAGGTTGAAGATTTAAACGACCATTACGTATCACTTTCTTTTAACTTTGGGTGCGAAAAGGTATATGGTGCATATCCTATCCCATTTATTTATTTTCAACATCCCCACATCTAATAATCACGCGTAATAATAATACTTTTATTACATATACGTGGCCTAATTCTATAACATTATTGTATAACACGTATATACATTTCGAACCTCGCATACTATTCTAGAGTAACAAGCCCGAGCGGTGTAAATATATCTAATAAAACGGCGCGCATTGCGTTGCGCGAATTTTGTTTCTCTGTATACGTAAATTATATATACATTATATTATATATACATTAATTGAATGCACACATGTAGAGCTGTGCTGTTAATCTTGTATAAAAAAAAAATACGAGAGGAAGTACTTATAACCGACATAATAAAGATATTATATTTTTTAGATATATGTTGTAATAACGATGACTGCGTGCAACTCACTTGTACGACGCGATATAAAAGAAATAATAACCCGTAGTTAGTTCCTCTTCGTTGGTGATGATTATATTTGAATTTCCTTCGAGCCAGCATGTGACTGTCACTCTATATATAAATTTCCTCTTTCTCTCTTTCTCGCGTGCACACATATGTAATAATTCTTTTAACTCGTTTCTTATAATAATTCTCCTCGCACTCTCCGTTCACTCTTTGATTGTTCCTTATATATTGCATCTTTTAACAACAACAAAAAAACAAAACGATCCACTTTGTTCTCATTATTTATATATATTATATATATTATTATATGTATGTGTGTGTGTTTTTTTGTATTAAGTACGCGGTCCCATCCACACACGTCACGTGTGGATACTATACTTGATTTGTTAATTTTTGATTTTTCTTTTTCATGCTGTTTCTTCACAGACACACGTAAGAGGCAACGCAACCGCACGCATTGTACCCTGAGAGGTTTTGTGTCGTGGACAAACAAAAAAAAATACATATTATTATAATTCATACGCATAATATATTCTCCTTCGCAGCGTAATTCTTTCTTTTTGCCGTTGCGAGACGAGAGTTGTAACTCGATTACGTCGTTACCTTTATTTTTTTCTCTATATAATGATTATATTTTTTTTTGTTCACATTTTGTACGAATCATCGATGTGTATACGTGCTGATATATAAATCCCTATTATGCACTTGTTTCTCACACGGATAACGTGCACGTGTTTTTGCGTATATATACATATATATAAAAACATATATATGTACATCACTATATATATATAGCGGAGTTTGCTTAAGTGTGTAACGATTTCTCTGTATACACCAGCACGTAAGAAGAGAATCTCTCTCTCATCTTCACGCGAAATTTTGTCTTTTAGTGATGCATCGCATATGTAGTAGTGTTTGTCTAGAATTATTATTATTATTATTATTTTTCTCTATATTTCGCATATACTTACCTCCCTCGAACGATATTCAAATCAATCGGTGTTTGTCGTTTACTTCGATCCTTATAAAATAAAAGAATTTTCTATCCCCCTCATGTATATGTACGTACGCATTCGGCGAGCCTCCGCTGTTGGCAATGAAATATATAATGAACGAGAAAGTCATTGGAAGTCGTATACATATACATATATATAGAATCTTTGCGTGCAATATTTTTAACTTTACGTCCTTTGATATATTATATATCTACGACAATCCAATATATATACGTGTGTAATTGTCACCGAATAGAGTCGATCAGTATTATCCTGCCGCTCGGACAGGTTGAAAGTTGCCAGCTTCTTAGTTTAAATTGACATGTGTAATAATACATTATTATATAGTCTTTATTTGCAAAGTACCTATATTATATACACGTATATAATATAAAAATAAAGCTATCGAGAGGATTTGAAAGTAATATCATTTGTAAATTCCAAACAATTTGTATACTATAACGGTTAGTGTGTTTATACATATATAATCTTTTTGATAATTAGATGTACTAAATTCACAGTAGCTTTTCCTTGCTATCGAAGAGGTATAGAAAATGTTTCTAACGCATATAATAAACTTATAAAAATACATTTAAAAAAACGAAGAAGACTAAACTTTAGATAGAATAAATTTGAAAAAGAAAACGTCGCTTTAGCGCTCTAATTTTTATAAACCACGACAATAATAATTTGCAAAAACGACGACGACGACAACGTGCACTATATATATATATACTTTCGCATCCTCTCGAGCCCGGAAGATCCGTACCCTCGCACGAGATACACATCCACCCACAAACCTATATAAAAAAAACAGATACGCATTCGCGTCTCCTCTCTTCTTTTTCTATATAATCGCGTAAACATCGATTGTTATGTCACGATGTAATGTAATTTGTGTATACACATATGTGATGCGACGTATATATATACCACATACACACACACACACACACATACATACACACATATAGGCAGGAGAGACGACGTCGGTAGCAGCAGCAACAGCAGAGCACGACAGCATCACACACACACGTCGTTTCCAAGTAGGCCGACACTTGTGAGTTATTGCATCCCTCTGTATACACTCGTGCGTTATTAGGTATATATATATATATATATGTATAATAAATATATGTCTCCGCCTTGCCATTTTCCTCTGATGTACAATCGTTCGATTTGGTATATTGCGCTGGTGAGGCGAGACTGGAGAATAATGTTGTAATGTTGTATACAATCTTACTCAAATCAAAATGACACAAGACGCGTACATGTTCTTTTTCTTTTTGTATACAATAATAATGAGTGACATAAAGATATGTATTGATTCCTCGAGCTAGGACTGATTTGTGCGTATAATAATTGTATTACGCGTATACATGTATATGCTGCGTGTAGTCGGATGTAGTGCCGCGGGAGTGTTGCGTGTAATTCGCTTGAGAATAAATAAGAGAGAAAGAATATAAGAAAGTTCCGATAAAATCCTTGATATATAGTGAAGCGCATCGCCATAATGATATAGATGACAGAAATGAATAACGAAATGCTGCTAGTAGAATCGAAGACCACCAATACCAGGACGCAGGGTGCCTGGATCGCGCATATATATAATAACACATATAATATGTATTTTTTAAGGATGTATAATTGTAATGAGGCGGAGACATGAAAGTATATAGATACGAGAGAAAGAGGATTGGCGAGACAGAGAGAGACGCGAGTACCAAGTATATAAATATTATATAAATAAAATATCGACGAAGTACATAATATATATATATATATAGAGTGGCTTTATTTTTGCGCGCGCGCTTGCCTCCTATATTTGGATAGGGAGGAAGTGTCGTACACACATAATAATACATACATATAGATATTTTATTTGAAGTTTGGCTGTGAATGTCTCTTGTAAAATCGTTTTTAAGAGTGAAAAGAGAGAGATATGATAGCGCGAAAAAAAGAAGAGTTTGTTAGAGAATATTATATATAATGCCGCTCCTGACGTGATTCAGCCGGAGCGTGTATGATTAATATATTATATGATATATATATACATATTGCGGTGTACATTCGTTTCTTTATTCTCTTTTGTCCCCTTATTTTTACGGGTTTTCTTTTCCTTTGCGATGTAGAGTTGTGAAAGGAAGAAGAGCCCCTTTGAAACTAAATGTCTGTTTCTACATCCAACACTAACACGCGATAGTTATATATATTGTAACTATTTAAATTAACGGTAACATTGTGATATGTAATACACGATGCGGTGTTTAATAAAATCTTTGTAAAAATAATTTTACCATGTGTGGTCTTTTTATTACCCTTTCCTATATCATATAAATAATATTCCTAAGTTTACCTGAAATAACGTAGAAATTGATTTGATTAAATCGCAAAGTTTTTTCATTTTTATTTTAAACAATAACATCCATCACCTGACAAATTTTTTTTCTTATATAAATTGTAAATTCATATAAAATCAACTATAGCCTTATCATATTCAAATAAATAAAAATTAAGGTTGTCTAAAATAGTGTAACAAATTTCATCTTGTATATTTTTTACGACGTGTAAACTCCCTGCAAAATATTAATATAAACTTTAACGTGCTCATACTGCATATATATTGTCCAATACAATATCATCATTGTTTTTCCGACTTTATTTCTTCAAGTTGTTGATTAAGTTGGTTTCTAATTTCTTCTGTGACATGAAAAGGTGGACCATGACCAGGAATGATAATATCTGCAATGTTTGCTATTTTACAACGTGAATTTGCTTGTACTTCTTGCAGTTCAGGTGTTCCAAGATTCTTCCATATGGTTGGATCAGCAAGGTCTTCTTCTTTTTCAAATAAATCACCTAAGAGTCAAGTTCAGAATTTAATACAAGAAATAATTTTGAATAAAAATTGAATAAAAAAAGAAATAAACAAATCATAAATATTTGAGGAGAAATCATTTATATAGAAACATAATTATTCAAATTCAAATATTGTAAAAGTTACCTGTTATTGCTACTGTAACTTCTTCTCCCTTAAATTTTCCATTTACTATAACAGTAACATCTTCTGCTGTATGACCTGGAGTTGCTGTTATTTTAACTCCATCACAGAGTTTGTAATCACCTAAAGAATAAAAAAATCATAAGAAAAATATAGAAAAGTTTAATTAAAAAGTACTTCTTTGAATACTTACAATTTTTAATATTTTTGTTATAAAATAAGGTTTTTCGTTGCACAGTGACACCAACTATATGCTCATTAGCATTCAAAAATAAGTGGTTATTTCCTATGTGGTCTGCATGACTATGTGAACACACAACATAATTAATATTTTCTGGACGTACACCATGGTCAGCCAAAGCTAAAAATATAAATGACATTAATTGAAGTAAACATTTTTGTAAATTAATTAATAATTTAGTTTTTACATAAAATTATTTTTAATTTATATTAAAAAAAATTTGTTAAATTATGTTATAATTACAGTTAACAAAAAATAAATAATCTATTATCAGTACTATAGTTACAAAACTTTGTGTCATTACTATTCTACAGATAAGATAATTGCATATACTTCAGCGATAAATCATTGGAAACCCCTGATTCCTGAACAATTTGTATACTGTAATTTGTTTTCATAAAATAAACAAACAAGCATTTTGTAAAGTATATCCAACCTTTACAACAAAAAAATATTAAGAATAACTAAATCTTATAACTAAAGATAATCAAAAAGTTTTAATATTACAACAATATTGGATGAATATTACAACATGTGTAACAAAATTAAAACATTTTTAAAACATGATTTTAACACATTGATTATTTACCTTCTATGATATATTCTCTATCCCATGCAGTCATGGTATCAACAATGATGTTTTTATTCACTCCCTTGATCAAAGTACAGCTACAATTTGCAACCATAGCGACATCGTTAATTTGCGCCGAGTATCCCATGGCAAGTAAGTGAACTTCGCACATTTTCACTCTCTAAAGAATACGAGACAAATCAATCACTCTACTTATATCACACATTGTACCTTTCTACACAATACTTTCTCGAACAATGTATATATTATACTTTAAGCAAAAAATGAACACAAGGCAATGACAGTCGACGCAAAACGTATGGCAACAGCAGAATGTTTTCTTTTTTCTGCGAATCTACCACCCATGGGTGGGTGGGGAGGTTATGTGACCGACGCCGTGCAGCATTTCGTGCGCTGAATCTGCCCGGCACGCGCTGTTATCTGGGCAACCGAGCATCATGGTTAGGTTAGGTCGCGCCCGCCGCGCGCGCTATATGAACAACGCGCCGCGGCGGCAGTCGCGAGTGCAAGCTTTGAAAACACAGCACATTGGCCATTGGACTTTTGAATGCCACAGGTGGGCTATCATCGTACGGCTGCTGCGGTTCCCTCCGGCGCCCTTTGTTATAAAACGTATTTAGTCAGGAGCGCGTAAATAGAACAATGTAGATTCTTTGACTGACGATAGGTAGTGTGGATTTCAATAAGTGGTTATAGGTACTTGATTGCGGAGATACAGGATTAAGAGGAAAGAAAGGTGAGTGTTTATAGTTGTTGCAATTTCCGAAACCGCGAGACGCGTTGTTTTCACTTTACAAAAATCTTTTCCGTACAGTTTCTCGGAAACCGAGTTATGATAAAGATTATTATACGTATTTAACAAATAAAGATGCTTTTAGGGGAATTGCAAGCCATGGTTGTTTGTTGAAGATCGCCTGTTAGCAATTTCTCATATATATATATATATATATACCTATAGACGTATACTTGACTCTGTTTTCTCCTTGCGTGTCAAGCTTTTGTTTTCCGTTTTCGATTCTTAGAATGCAGCGTTGTAGTAAAATATACCTACTCGTATAAAGTAGTTCGGAAAATCTTTTTCGTGAAGAAATGAATGGTGTAACGTGTATATGATGAAAATTTATTATTTTAGCTATATTTTGTTATTGTATTAGAGATTACTATAAGCGTAAATGTCAATACAAGAAGTTCTTTATATTCTCAAAAATTGAGAGTATTTACACTTTTGTTTACTTTTACGAAGGTGTTACTCAACTGTCCGATAGGTTTTTTCGCGCGTGTAAAATATTATACTTATTTATGATTGATATATTACATATGAAAACAAATAATTACACATAAGGATATAACAAATTCTAAATTATTTTCACATTATTAAATTTTATCCAAACCAATTAACATTTTAAATTATATTATTTGACAATATGGTTTTTATATTTAAAGCATACATCACCAGAAAATGTTGAAAACTTATTCAGACAAGGACTTATATCTTGAAACTGCAACTGAAAATGGATTTGCTAAGGTATATTAATTATTTTTCTTTTATATAATTTATAACTTGAGAAAATTTATAATTTTACTATTTTAAATCGATAGAAAAAAATGTAATTATTTTGAATGATCAATATTCATTTACATAATAGGTATGTCATAATTTTATCTACTCTTATGCTTCAGGGTCTTCCATCTCGAGAAAGTTCAAAATGTTCCACTCCAAAAAAAAGAAGTCCACTATTACCTTATGTACCTCCACATAGAAGACCTCAAAATTCAAAAAACAATGTAGTTTTGAATTTAAATTTGAGATCAACCTACGACATGAGAAAACCTATTGAGTTTATAGAAAGTAATATTTCACCAATTAAAACTATTAGACCAAGTGATGATTATACACAATCATATGAAATAAATGAAACTAATGATACTAGACCAATGGATAATGATAACAATATACATAAAATAAATGAAACTAATGATATTAGACCAATTGATAATGATAAAAATTTACATAAAATAAATCAAACCAAAGATATTAATTATAATTTAAGGAGACCAAAATCTGATATTAATGAGTTCAATAAAGTCATTGAATCTTTAGAAAATGATATTTCAGTTATATCTATGAAATTGACTAATCATGTTGATTTAAATAAAACAAATCAAATCTTTAATAAAAATATTAATTATAATATAAGAAGACCCAAATGTGAAATTAGCCAGCTTAGTAAATCTGTAGATAACAATAATTCAGTCAATCCGGTAAATACAAAACAGATTAAATTAAATGAAGAGAAGATAATCAAGAGAATTCTGGACTTAGCTAATGTTCATGTCAATGTAGGATTTAAAGCAATTGCAAATGAAGTTTATACTGAAAAATATGGCCAACCTTTATCTCCTGAACTTTTGAAAACCATCAAATTCTGCATAACATTGGATAACAATTCATTAATAAATGGAAACTCAGTGAGCTTATCATTTAATGATGAACTGGTAAACTTCTTTAACATTTTATTAACTTCTATCTTTTTTCAAATTTACTTATGAAATTAATATAGGATTCAAGCAAGTATTCTTCAATTCACAATGAGAATGGACTTTCATCTACAATATTTAATGAACCAACCATTCTAAACTTGGAAGAATATGTCAACAATGAATTCTGGATAAATATTTATAACTGTATCGGTGTCACTGAAATGTGGGGTGCAATAATAGATTCAGAGCACCTGGCAAGTAAAAAAAATTTTCAAAGTATTTTATAATTAGCTTTTTTTTCATAAATAATTTGTATTTAAAAGGGAAAACTTGGAGATTTAGCTGAACAGATGATGTCATTTTATGAATTGAAAAGTCCAGCAGCATCGGTTGAACAAGGATTATACTATGCAGTATTTGATGGATCTTGGCATCGTGTCAAATGCCTTCAATGTGATAGTTCACATGCTGTAGTATTGTTTATTGATCGTGGTGATCAGGAAAGTTTTCCATTAAAAAAGTTACATGAATTGGATCAAAAGTTCTTTATTCTTCCTGCACAAGCTATTAAAATGTGTATACCAGATTTAAAAATTTTTTCAAGCCTTAATGCTACAGTTGAAATTTTAAGTGAACTAGTATCTGAAACAATTGTATTTGCAAAGATAAATGATTTAGACAAAAAGAAAAATTGTTTATCTGCTCAATTGTATTTCAAAAAGGATGAACGAACTGTAAATATAAAAGACTTAATAACAAGTAAATTATTTAGAACAATTTTGGATCCTAAATCATATATTGAATTGGTACGTTATAAATGACAAATTATAAATAAAGTATGCAAAACATTAACATGAACTATATAATTTTTCATACAAAATATAATTTTTTAGAATAAAATGATGCAAGTACAGATTTCATATATAAGTGAAAATGGAATCTTCATACAGATCCCTTCAAAGAGTTTGCAATATTTTAAATTATTGATGAAAGAATTAGACAAAAATTATCTACATGATGAAAACTTTAAGCGCCAAACTGTTGTACGATTTGATGATAATAAGATTTATTTAGTAAAGAATACAGTTGATGGAAAATGGTATAGAGCAAAAATTTTACAATTTAAGAGTGATAAAGAAATTAAAGTTTCATTAATTGATGTTGGATCAACAATTGATGTAAATAGAGATGACTTTATTTTACTTGAGAAATTGTGCAGCATTTTAGCTAAATATCCTGAACAGGTAAGTTTATTTTCTATTGTTAATTTTTAAATTTGATTGTTCTTACAGTATCATAATTCAGAGATATTTTAAGTAATTTAAAATATTTTGAGACTAATTTTAATATACAACTAATTTAAGGCCATTCTTGTGCAACTGGATCAATTACCTTCAATACTTCATTCAAAAATATTGAATCGTCTTTATAATTTAACTTCTGACAGTCATGATTTCTATGTGAAGTTCATCACATCCAATTCAAGAAATAAAAATACTTTTGCAGTACAACTTTTTAAAAACATTGACAATTTTTTCGCATCAATTAATGACGCATTGTTATTGAGCGAAAAAGTTCAACAAAATACTACAAATCTTGATGTCGAAGATGATTTACAGACAAGTATTGAGAATAATTTTTCGTCTATAATGAAGAATAGGTAAATTTCATAGTATATACATGTAATTCCTTCATCTAATTAACTTTTATGCAAATATTTATTATAACAAGATATTCCATTATATCATTAGCATCAACTGTATGCTTATCATGTATGGTAAAATGAATTTATAATAGGTACAAATATATATTATTACAGATTAAAACTAAGCGAAACAGGTAAAGCAAAATTATTTCCTGAAAATGGTCATAAAATATTGAAATTGAACTCAGTACTAAGTCCACCTACTGTTCCTGAAGGAAGTTTCTTTGATGCGCACATTACTGTTGTTAATGATCCATCCCATTTTGTAATACAGCTACTTCGATCCAAGTCACTAGAATTTATGGTATATATATTTCTTACCACTTTAATATAGTTTTTTTCACATATATTTCTGAAAAACTATGTTACTCTTATTTTTTGTATTGTACATTTTGAAGTAATTAATTTTACAATTTTTGTTGTTTATTATTTCAGAAAATGATTTGTGACTTGTCTGAGTCTTGCAATTTTTACAAGGGTTCAAAATTTACTTATGAGTCTATACAAATAGGCCAGTTGTATGCTTGTAAGTGTGATGCAAATGACCCACAGTGGTACAGGTAATTTTTCTTTACATTAACATGAAAATAAAAAAAGGAAAATAATCTAAAAATTATATTCTGTAAATTTAGAGCTTACACTATAAAACCGAAGGATACAAATACAGTTACAGTATTCTTGTGTGATTATGGTAGTTACAGAGACATAAATATAGTTAATTTAGTGCCTTTACAAGACAAATTTTATGAACTTCCTTACCAAACAATTTATGCGGAATTATACGGTAAACTTAATATTATCCATAAATTTACGGAATAAAATATGAAAAAATATATATATTTTTTTTTACTTTTCATTTGTAGGTATTAAACCAGTATCTAAAGAATGGACAATAAAAGATTGTTTAAGGTTTAAAGATTTAGTTCATTCAAAAAATTTTGTCTGCATGGTTAAAGGCAAAAATGATATAAGAGATAAATACAATGACAATCTACCTGTGACTATAGAGACTGTTTATAGGCTGGAATTAATTGATACAAGTACAGATGAAGATATTTTTATAAAAGACATTTTGGTTAAGGAGAAATTGGCGTTATCAACTCAAAATTTATACAAATAATTCTAATATTTGTTAGTTTATAAAAGTACATATTTTATAAATTCAAATCATAAGGAGTCAAAGGCTCATTACATTAAAAATGATTATTGTTATTTTTTGTGAAATCTATTTATGAACAATTTAACAATAGATTTTGTTAAAGTATGATAAAACATATTTTTTTATGTTAAAATAATATTTTCATATTTCTTTTTACAAAATGAACAAAAGTACTATAGAATGTAAATGATAAAACTTTCAATCAGATCATTTTCCATAGGTGTTTATTGTATGTTTAACATATTTATTTATGTACTGAATCTTGGAAAAACTAAACGTGCGTAAAATTTGTATTCAACAGTTTATATTGTTATTAAACACGCCAGAGATTATAATAATAAAAATTATTTTTCTTTTATTCTGTGAAGAGTGCAAAATTAGTATGAATAATGTTAAATATTAATAAATAAAAAATTTAAAAGAAAAAAGTTTATTTTAATAATTAATTACTTCATTTTAAAATAGTTATAAAAAGTTATATTTCTATTGAAACTGAATTTATTTAACAAAGAACACTAAGTACCTGCAGTTATTTAATGTAAGAAAATGTAACGAAATTTAACACTTCCAGAACTGAATTTTTTCCTACAAGAAAAAAAAATTAAAAGTGATTTATGAGCATTTTTTAATTAATTTTTTCAATTGTTGAATATTTTTTTCCTCAACGCTAATTTTTTTTCGTTCTATTACTAAACATAAAATAATTTTTAACTTCATCACGAAATGGGAAACTATTTACTTTAATCTAATTCATAAGTTTATTAATAGTTATCATGAATTAATTTTGCGAAATTTAAAAAAAAAATTAAAGAAAAATATGTATATTGAATCTAAAAGGGTTAACGATTTTTAATATTATTAATTTATATTTGTAAGTAATTAATAGAAACCTTCAGAACAAAGTACTTTGAGTAAGTATTTTTGAAAAAATTTCTAATCTGCTTGATTTCATGACCTAACTTTACCTGTAGGTGACGTTTCTGCTTTGCACGCTTCGGTCGGCATTGAATGCTGTTTGGCGATGGCATGATGTGATGGCATAGCTGCGTGGGTATAAGACTATAAGGTAGTCGAAGGCACAGCGGTAGAGCCGCGAAGATTCGCAAATAAACATGAAATGTTTGGTAGCCAAAGATCGAAAATATTTACTGAGGAAAAAATGAAATTCAATAAATTTTGGATATATTTATAATTGTTATTTTTAATTGATAAAAGATTTAAAAATGAAACTGGTAAGTGATTGAAATTATTAATATTTTGTTTGTATTTAACACTTGTGTTACTTTTCTAACCTAAATGTTGATATTTTCATATTTATATGTAAAACGTATAATAATTTATTGATTTTTATCAAGTTTATTATTTCTTCACTATTCCTGTATTAAACATTGAATTAATAATATTTTACAACTAAATTAACAAATTAAAAAAAAGTAAATCTGCTTCTGCTCATAAAATTTTTAAGTAAAAATTTGAAGTGTAAATCTATGTTATTATTTGTAATATAATCTTAATGGTTTATTATTTTACAGTACTGTTTATCAAGTGAACCAACAAAACCATGTTTAGTTTTGACTTTCAAGGGCATTACATTAATGCTCGATTGTGGTTTAAATATGCAATCAGTATTAAATTTCATGCCAATGCCTATGGTACCTAGTGCCAAGTTTAATTCTTTACCCAATTGGACACCACGTGATAATTATCAAGATTGGCAAATCGAAGGAGTAAGATTTAGAGATTATCATTGATATTTAATGCTCTTAGATAATGTAGTAAGAAGTAATAAAGATTAATAAAAAAATATTTTAAACTTTTAGGAATTGAAAGAATGTTGTGGAAGAATATTTGTGGATTCAACACCAGAATTTTGTCCACCTCTGGAAAAAATTATTGACTTTTCAGAGATAGATGCAATACTCATATCAAACTACACATGTATGTTGGCATTGCCATTTATAACAGAAGGTACTGGTTTCAAAGGAGTAATTTATGCCACAGAGCCAACTCTACAAATTGGTCGATTTTTTATGGAAGAATTAGTAGAGTTTATTGAGCAATCGCCAAGGGATACAATGGCTAGGTATTGGAAGGAAATGTTACATGTGCTACCTCCACCTTTAGCTGATGCTCTAAAACCAAAGTCTTGGAAACACATATATTCTATGGCAGCTGTAAATTCAGCTTTGGCAAATATACAATTGGTAGGGTACGATCAAAAGTTAGATATTTATGGTGCTTTGGCTGTGACTCCAATAAGTTCTGGTTATTGCTTAGGAAGCAGTAACTGGTTAATCTCAAGTGACCATGAAAAAGTAGCTTATGTAAGCGGATCGTCAACTCTTACAACTCATCCAAGACCAATGGAACAAACTACCTTGAAACATGCCAATTTACTTATACTTACTGGTTTAGCACAAATGCCCACGGCAAATCCTGATACTATGTTGGGCGAACTATGTATGACAGTTGGTAAGTTACTATGGTTGTAGCCACAATCACTACTTTTGAAATAGTTATCTGTTAATTAAAAAAGTTGAAAATTATTATTATTATCCTTTCACTTATTATATCATTTATTTTCATTTTAGCTATGACATTGCGCTCAGGAGGCTGTGTATTAATACCTTGCTATCCATCTGGTGTAGTTTATGATTTGTTTGAGTGTTTAAGTTCACATTTAGATAAGTCAGGCTTTTCTCAAGTTCCTTTATTTTTTATATCACCTGTTGCTGAGACATCATTAGCTTATTCAAATATTTTAGCAGAATGGCTTTCTATGAATAAGCAAAATAAAGTTTATCTTCCAGAAGAACCATTTCCTCATGCATTTCTTGTTAAAAATGCTAGATTAAAATATTACACATCTACTTATGCTGAAGGTTTCAGTACAGACTACAGGCAACCTTGTGTTGTATTTTGTGGTCACCCAAGCCTTAGGTTTGGGGATGCTGTACATTTTATACAAATGTGGGGAAATCATCCACAACACACAGTTATATTTACAGGTAAACTTCTATTATATTTTTTTAAATTATTGAAAATCATTATTTTTATTAATAATTAATAAATTTTTTTTTATTTCCTGAACAAATACATTTTATTGTTTCAGAACCTGATTTCCCCTATCACGAAGCTTTGGCACCTTTCCAGCCACTGGCTATGAAAGCTGTTCATTGTCCAATTGACACTTCACTAAACTTTACACAAGCAAATAAATTAATACGAGATTTGAAACCAGAAAATCTTGTAGTACCTGAGCGGTATATTCAAGCGCCGCTAACAGCGCCTCATAGGACAGATCTTGTCATTGAGCCAGTAGGCGTAAGTATTATTAGCCTAGCAGGATATTTAAATTTAAAAACATAATTTAAAAACTTTATTAAAAAAATTAATTTTATAAGTTACTTAATTTTTCTACATAAATGTATACAGATTATTTCAAAACTATTTAATCGATAATTTTTAAAATGAATTGATAAAAAAGCGTTATATAGATTGAGTAGTATTAATATTATGAATTTTTAGGAAAAACCTTTGATCACGTTTAAACGAGGTGAGGTAATCAAATTACCAATGAAGAGAAGAAGAGGGAGAGTTTTCATTGAGCCAGAATTGGCTGAAAATATTATTCCAAGTGAAATCAGACCAGGTTTAAGTTTGGCTTCAGTCAGTGGAGAGCTCGAAGTCAAAGATAATGTTTATACAATTAAGGTAATTCAATTTATAGCTAAATTTAACGCATACCATCCGTCTCGCAGTATATTCATTTTATTCTTCATTAATTTTTGTTATTTTTAAAATGAATATTTATAATAAAATAAATTAATGAAATTATCATTAACACAAGTTGATATGTTTTATAGAATATTGGAGATAGGTCTGGTGGTGATAGGAAACGAAAAGCTTCATCAAGTAATCCAATACCAAGCAGAGAAGATGTACTAAAGGAACGAAAACACGAATATGGAAACATAGATCCTCAAGAACTTCTTCAAAAGCTTGGCCAAGAAGGTATCACTGGGGCTAAATTGCAGCATACTCCAACATCAACCAGTATTCATTTGGTATGCAACTTTAAAATAAATTATTAGTAAATTTTTCATTCAATCGAAACATTGCATAACGTTTTTTATTTTTGCAGCAAGAAGATGATACGGTTATTCAAATTGGAGACAATTCGACTCACATATTTTGCAATGGCGACCAAAAAATACGACGAAGGCTTAGAAATATAATAATGCAGTGCCTGAAAAGATTTTAATTAGACTGGTAAATAACTAAGACAGATGAATAAAGTTTATTTCTTTTTATACATGATATATAATCATTGTTTATTGTGAGTTATTGAACTAAATATTGTTTAATATCTTGTTAAAGCACAAGATCATCATTTGATCCAATATACAGACTTTTTGTTTAGATGCTACATCGTAAATACTATTCAACAAGTAGTATCCTGAGAAAGTCTGGAACTTTCATTTTTCTCATACATCATTTTTTCGTTGATGTATACAATATTCAGGTCGTTCTGTTATAATTACTTTTGACAAGTAGAATTATATAAAGCAAATTACATTAATAAATATTAAATTAACCGTTTTTCGATGACTAAGTGCGTGAAAGCTAGTGCTGACCTCTCTTGCAAGTTGAGATTACAGATAATACAATATGTACACATTGAACAACATTCCAAAATGCAAAATAATCTCAAAACAAGCCGCGATTGAATAAAAATCAAGAATACACAGAAAAGAAAAAGTTGATTAAAAAAAAACGAAAAAATACTTATTGCTGAGACTAGTTAACTGAAGTACATACAATAAAAAATCATTTTACAATGAATTAATTAAAAGCTTATAGCTACTGGATTGTTTCAATAACAGTTGATGAGTAGCAGGTTTGTACGGTCTAAAAGTACAGTTACTAAGATACACTTCCTTCTTCTTTTCTCTTGTTTCTTGATCGTGCTACATTTTGAACATAAATACTACACTTCTGCGATTGGTTGATTTTCAACTTTACCGGAACGACTCTGTTTTTCAAATTGTAAAGATTGTAATATTGAAATATTTCAAATACGAAATCACAGACTCGACTATTTGAATTATTTAAATATTACAACAGTTCGAAGAGTTTGTTAACGTTTCCTGAGTTGTTATATATTACGTTATTCTCAGGCTTTTCATGTTTATCTTGAGGGAATTATCGTTACGTACATTAAATAAGCAAAGAATTAATTATTCTTACTTTAAAGAAATAGAAGTTAAGAAAACCGCGGATAAAAATTGTTAGAAAAGGTTTCTCAATTATAAAAAATTATGAAAGTAGTATAAAATTCGGCTGAAAACAGTAAGCTTATCAATTAATCTTACTATTTTCACTGTCGATCGTTTTCTCATTGTCGCAAAAAAAATAAACATAGTTAAAAACGCATTCGCAGATTGTCATGTCCATAAATATGAACAAATTAGTACATTAGTTTCCCATCAATTAATAAAACCCTCTTTCGTGCAAGTTGGTCCTCGTTGCAACAATGCAATGCTCTTCAATTCTTTACAATCCTCGTTCGGCGTATATCGAAAAGTCATTCCCCTCGTCTTCAGAAGTGCGTGTTTATCGGCAGCAATTGGGACAGCAGCGTGTGATGTTGAAAAGGTAAATCGTCTTACCAGTTCTCACGCACCCATGTCCTGCAGCTAGCCCTGAACTCGTAGAAGTTCGTCTTGGCCTCTTCGAAGATGGCGGTCAGGGCATCGACAATGGTCTCGTCGACACCGCGGGCCACCTCCTCGACGACCACTGGGGCCGCGAGCTGCTTGCGCCGCGTATTTATGACCAAAGCGTAGCACTCGCTTACCTAGTTGGCCGAGGCCACGCCTATCGCGAGGCCCGCGGCGAACGAGACCAGGAAGAAGTGGAGCTCGCGTGGCCGGAAGGTGCCATCGGCGCTGGTGCCAGTGAGGTTCTGATACCAGCGACGAGTACGTGACTCGCCATTCTTCAGCAGCTGCTCGGCCTTGTCCAGCTTCTTGTCCACGTACCTCTCCATCTGAGCGTCCGGGAAAAAATTTTTTATATATAATTATATATATATATATGTGTGTATGTGAGAAAAAGACTACATAGTTTTGAGAAATGCAACAAATATGAATATTTGTTATTTAAACATTGACTTTATAGTTAGTTCTGCAGCAAAAAGCTAAATCAAATTAATATATATATTTTTTATTGATTTTGTACATATTGAAAGCCATATACTGCATTCTCTAGTAGTAACAAACTGACATAAATAAGCACCTGAATTTTTTATTTTTAATTTGATAAAATTTTGTTAACAATGATTTGATTTAACTATTAACATAATATTATATATTATTTTATCAATAATATATAATTATATACACATTTTTTCCCGGATGTTGTCCGAGACGGTTATCTTTTCAGTGGAATTAATAAGACGAGAATTTTTCAAGTTGAAAAAATTTTCTTTTTATTTCAGTAACTTTACATAAGACAGTCTTATGCTTCTTTCATCTATGATAAATCATCAGATCATTTCTTTATAAAATTCGTGTATACATACATCAGCGGCAAGTGTCTTAAAATGGAGAAAGTTATTTATATAGTGACTGATAAATAAGTTAATGAGTAAAAAATTTTACTCAGCGGTGTTCTTTTACAGTTTTTATAATTAATTTATAAAACCACTCAACAATACTGCTTTATAGTAGTACTCATATGAATTTTTGGATTAAGGTTAAACATTTGAATAATTTTTTTAAAAATGAGCATTATATTTTTATCAGTCAGTATTAAGTAACTTTCAGGCTCTCAAAAGATTCTATAACAATTCACTTGATATGGCAAAAGTCCTTAGGCAAAGTTCTGGCGCACTCTTTAGTATTTCTAACAATATAAATACTATCACGTTCAAAATTTGAAAAATCAATATTTTCAAAATGTAATTTACTGAAATTACGATTCTCTTAATATAAATTTAACATTACAATAATATTGAAAACATACTTAACATTTCATTTTTTTTTTAAGTAAAACTTGAATTTGTAATTTTCACAATGATTTGTAATAAATGTTGAATTTTTCAAAAATCAAAAAGTTTTTAAAAAACCAAGGGAAAAAAATAAAAATGAAGTTATATTACGGAAGTTTTAAAATTATTCGGTAAGTAATAATAATCTAAATATGCAAATTTGTACAATTGAATAAAAAAGGAATTTAAAACTGATTAATTATTTTAGAACATGTTACAATTTTCATGTTTAGGAAGCTAAGCCGATTATAAAGCCACCAAGAAAACTAGTGGCCAAAAACGTATTGGTTTTGCAGAATTTAGTTACCTGAAAATCACAGAATTTGGTTCTAATATGCAATATTTATTTTTAAAATTTTATGCCCACTTTACACTAGAGGATCATGTAAGGTCAAAATCTACAACTATTAATTAATTTAAAAGTTATAAATGTAACAACAAAAGCAGTTAATTTAAAATAAAGGTTTCAACAGTTTAGTACAAGCATTATTACACAATTGTTATACACATGTAGTACATATAGAACAAATGCATTGAGTTTATAAACTTTTTGATATAATTTTAATTTTAGAGCAGGAAAGTAAACAAATAAACATTTATTCATTATCAAAAAGTTTATATAAAATATTTATAGTAAATGTTTTGAAGCCATACACTTATATGAATCTCTAGTATAAATAGAGCAGTGAGTATTAGAATAAGTTCTAAGAAATCAAGTGCTTACCTTGTCCATCAATTTGGGACCTTCGCCAGTTAATTTTTCTTCCATCTTATCGCTGAGTTTGTCGGCCTTCTTTTGAATCTTATCCCAATTAATCTTGATATAGCCTTGATTTGCTGCAATTTGCAGCATAATGATTCCGCCTCCTACTGCAAATGCTGCAACTTTCCCCACTTTCATTGTCACAAAGCCAGTTGCCCTGTAATAAAGTAAGCAGAATATTAGTTATTAAAAGTTTTTGAATTTGTTTTTAAAATAAAAGCTCTTTCTGTTACCATCCTGATGCAGTTCCGATAACTATCTGTTTGGTGGCCGATGTTTTACTGACATCACCCAATATTTTATCGATGATGCCTTTGGCATCTTTGGTAATATCTGACACTTCACGATTGGCATCATCCTTGCCCTTCTTTGAACTGGGAAGACTCATTTTGATTCTGCACAAAAATAATAACATGATTAATATAAAAAGACAATAATTTTAAAATATTGTGGAATAGATAATTTATATAAATAATATAATAAAAAGTTTTTAATGAAAAATTTTATATTACTTCTAAAACTTTAGAATTAGAGGGTTTCTAAAATGAATACATTGATTTTGTATTAAATGAAATGAATATGACCCATGAAATGAGTATCAAATCAATAAAGTCAACATATAAGTATACTCTCTATTATACAAGGATAACTTGTGATCAAAATAAAAACTATAAAGCAGAACTTGACATGAAAAAAATTTGTATTAAATTGTATATTTTTATACATGAATAATAAGCTTTAGACTATAGATTAATATTAAATCATATTTAATTGATTAGTTATACTTTTTTCAAAGTAATTATCAAATTCTCTTATTAGTTAAAGTAAAATTGCATAATTTTCTTTAAATACATATATTTAGCTTTTATAACTATATATATTTCTTATATAAAGGAGATATTTCAGTGCAAATACCAAAAAATTGTTAAGTTTCCTTGTTTTAATGGTAGACAAAAATATTGGATTAAAGTCAGAAATTTAGCTATGTGATAAAATGACTCCTACTTCTAGGTAATGTCAAAATTGTAGAAACAAGCTGTCTCTCATCAACTTGGAGAGTACACACCAAGTGGCTTAGTAACTTGTTAAAATAAAAATGACAGAATTCAATGATGAAATCGGAATGACTAATAACAAAGACATAAAAATGAAGGTTGCTTTTTGTAAAAGAATGTATATAAGACTGAGAACCTTACTACCAGTAAATAACGGAATAATTACGCACTGTTATTTCAGTAAAAGCTGAAATAGACAATTGTTTATACTATAGATAGACGAAAGAATGCAAAAAGTTCACAATGAATTGAATTCACGTCGCCGTTCTAAATATACCCAACGGGTGTGTGCGCACACCGCAAACCGCCGAAAATACCGCGAACAAAGCACAAAAAAATTGCACTAATGACCGTCTTATATTTGCTTTATACCTCTATATATTCATCCACGAGAGAAGAGTCCAACGATAACAACACAACAAAGAGAGAAGGAAAAAAAGAGTGCACGAGCACGAGAATCAGAGCAAGGGAGCACACCTAAGCGGGAAAATCAATAAAGGAGAAGCGCGACCGCGTTTTATCAACTCTCACCGAAAACCACTTTTTTTCCACTACGAACGAAGAAGACGACGACGACGATTCCGTAAACGACTACACACAGACACAGCTAAGTTCTTACTCCTGAAGTAGGATAGGCGAGAAAATATCGATGAGCAATGTTCGTCCGTGCGCGCGCGCGCATATACTATTCTCTGCTATATACTGGCTCGACCGCGACGACGGAAGTATGCGCGGGGAATATATACCTATAATGTGCATGTATATGTACGTGAGACTAATGCAGAGTCGCTTATACATGTATATTGTATGATGTAGGAGAGTCTACCGTTTCATGAGCTTCCCCGCTCCGGCGGGCACGAACTTCTTTTTCCGCGATTCCGACATATATAGGTATAGGTGCACGTAACAACCAAGTACAGGAGCACAACTTTTGTTACATTTATCTACGATATTTAACACAAAACAACAGCTACTGCGTCGTTATAGATATATATACGTATATAGGAGAGGATGTGTAGAGGCGTCGGTTAGTCAATCACACACACACAGACAGAGAAGAGATAAAACGCGGAGAGTTGTTACCTATATATTCGTCACGGTCCTCTCTCTGCACGAGCTAGATTTCGTCTCTCTTTCTCGTATTATATATATACGTATATGTAATATACGGAAGGGAAGTAAGCGACGGCCACGGGGCGCACACGCACTCTGCGCTGCTGCCTCCTATTTTTTGACAGATCGAACGCGCGGACGGCAGCTGCAGCAGCACAGCACACTAACGCGCAGGATCGAGAAAAGAGAAGGAGGTGGTAGAGTGGGTGGGTATAGGTAGGTAGTGGTAGGGGATCGATTTGGATTGAGTTCGCGGTCGCTGTGTGTAGGATTGAGGATAGGAGGTGGATGCTCTGACTTCTCACTGTATAAAGTATATACTTGTGGAGGAAAATGAGACTGTGCGATCTGAGAATTGAAGGCCCTGTTTTTTAATCGACGGGTGGTGGGTTGTATAGGAGGAAAATAACGCAAGGATTTTAATGATATAAATAGCGAGGTGGAGAGGAGTTTCTACCTTACCGATGGTCGCGTGATCGAGTCGTTTTTATATACTGAGGTTTTTCCTAGAAAATGCTGCGAATGAGGACGGAGAATTGTCGGTGTTGTGAGATATGTGTGGTAGCTTTTTGTATAGGTAAATGTTTGGAGAGGTAATTACTGTTATTATTAATGTAGGTAATTATTATTAATATAAAGGTTATTAATAATAAAAGTGGAGGGTTTAAAAGATTTTATACTTTGAAATACATAGAAAAATAACCTACTTATTATACGTGAACTCCAAACGCTTCATTTATCAGCGAAGGTTATATTGGTTAACTTGCTTACCTTTATTACTTTTAAAGAAAATTAAAGCTGAAAACCAAACAATTTAATGTACCAAATTGTGATTTACCTAACAAAATATACTTGGATGTTAAATGATAGAAAAAAATTTTTTTAATTTTGAATAAAACTGATAATTTAGCGAACGAATAATTTCCAACTGCGAAATGTAAAATTTGTATGGTTACCCCTTACCCCAGCCAAATAAATTCACTTGTTTAACAAAAAAAACAAGATAAAATCATCATTTTGAAAATTCGCGCCATAGAGGGTCTCGCGCTTGGACGCTTACGCCATCTGTAGCATTCAACAACGTCGTCGGCTTGGAATTTGTATAGGTTAGACCGTCCTAACCTCTGAGCGGAGTGTACGATCTCGCCGATCGGCGGCCGATATCAACGTTCGTGGCTTGTGTGTCTCTATGCGTGCGCGCTGGGCCCGACTGCATAGGCACGACACACCACCACACAAACAAACCAGCCGCTTGCGTTCGTCGTCGGCTCTCTCTCTCTTTCGCCAACTCTCGCTCCCACACAAGTACAAGTATATATCTCTCTCGATCTCTCCGTACACTCTCCCTCTCCTTTAGAGCGTCCGCGCGACCGCGTAACCCTTTATTCGTCCTTATACGCGACTACGCGAGTGTTTCTAACAACGTCGTCTTCGTCGTCCTCGTCGTCGTCATGAGTTGACGTCTCATCGCGGCGCGTCTCCTGCTGCAACGTTTGGCTTCGCATTAGTGCCGCATTTTTTTTTCTTTTCATCTGCCTGTAAGCTGATAAAAGAGATAAGTGCTACGATGCCGCCGTTGCGTTGATCGTGTATATATATATGTGTGTTTGAAGACATTAAGAGAAGAAACACAGTGAGAGTTTATTATTTTCATCGTCGTCGTCGTCGGTGGTGAGGAAGCCTGGAGGTAACACCGCCGAGAGGCGGTGGCGAACTGTTGCGAAGATGGCCCAGGAAACGGATGATATTAATCTCACGCCCCAGGAGCTTCAGATATTATCCGAGTTGGACAGGTAAGAGAAGATATGGGGGTTATATTTTTTGTATCCTAAGGGTAGCCTACTGACATCCTTGCCTACATTTCGCGAACTGTAAACTCCGGGTCGTGATAAGTTTTATATGGAGTTTGTTGATGGTACCCAAAACTAGTGTGCTGTGCTCAGTGTAGTGTATAGAGTTTTTTTTGTCAATTAGTAATAGGCAGGAAGTAATTTTTTAATGTGGTAAATTGAATGTTAGGGGATTAAGCGTATGTTTAATGATAAATGGTAACAATTCATGAATGAATTGTTGAATGTTTATTTTGATTGTTAAGTGTATGAAGGTACATTGTACATTACTATGTGTATTGGCAAACTTTTAATTGGCTTCCTATCATTACTATATTGTAATTATTTCTCTCGAATTTTTTTATATTACTTGACGTTTGCTTTGGTGACAGAATTTGATTTTTATTTTTATTTTCTAAAAACATCTAAAATCTACCAATTATTTTTTCATTATTAAACTTTTTAACTATATACATCAACTTTACAGTATAAAATCTTATTGTGATAATGAATAATACTAATGATAATGAGTATCATACTTTTATTAAAAGCATTTTTATTATTTTGTGTTGCAGTCGTCAATTTGGTTTTTTAAAATTAAATTCACCAGAACAAGCTAAAAAGAAAGCTTTGGTAGTTCGTGCAATCAAATATTTGGAACGTATGTTAGTGCAAGCCCAGTCAGAGAAACAACGTAGAAAAGCTGACAGCACAAAATCAAATTTAGAAGGTTCTAAAGATGATGATGAAGATGATGAAGATGAAGAAGATAAAGGAATCAGTATTGATCCAAAAACATACTGTAAATTGGGCCATTTTCATTTATTACTTGAGGATTATACCAAAGGTAAACAAACAATTTCTTCTATAAAAAATACTTCGAAAAAAATAAATTTATAAAACACAAAAATAACCAAATCATATTATTTTAGCTATGTCTGCTTATCAAAAGTTTTACGAGTTAAAAGGTGATTATTGGAAAGATGCATCATTTCTCTATGGACAAGGACTGGTTTATTTTCACTTCAACGCATATTCATGGTAAGTCACCAAGTTGTAATTCTAAATTCTTAAGCAGTAATACATTTGTTTGAATGTTCTTACTAGCAAATAACATTAAAAAAAATGTATCTTGTTTCAAGAAATGTTACCAAAAAATACACCTTGATAGTAAATAAAAACTACAAGCTCAAAAATGACATTCTTGTATTCATACACATCATTATCATAACTTTGTTTCAAAGGCTTGAGACTTGTGTATTTGCCAAACCCATACACACGCTTGAAATACTTTGTATTCAATATCAGGATTGTACATCTTAAACATTGAAAAAGCTGACCGTCAAGTTTTAAATCCCCCTTCAGCAGCAGCATACACACCACATACCATGTACGCACATATACATTTTTAAATCCCCTAGCACTCGACATGCCCATCCACATACTCTGAAAAACATTTTTCTCCTTTTTGCCTACTGCCAACGTTTACAAGTCCTCTCCTCAAGTCATTTATTTATGCAAAGCAACCGTCGCGAGGAATTATCTAACTCTCTCAACCTGCCTGCTTGCTTGCCTCTCACGAAAGGGTTGCAAGGGAAGAAGGCAAGAAGAGAAAGAGAGAGAAAGAGAGAGAAAGAGAAAAATATGCTGTAATCTCGCGAGTCGGCAGGAGTCGCTCACCTTGAAAAGGGGGCGTCGGCCCCGTCGCGGGGTTCGTTCTCCTCTTCTCTCCTCTTTTTCGCCCTTTTTCGAGTTCGCGCGGAAGTGCCGCGTGCACTGTCGATAACCCAAGCCCTTGTTGACCAGATAGGAAACTTTGTTATCGACCGAGTAACTAAAAGAGAAATAGGGAAAGATGGTCGCCAGATGGCGAGGAAGGGCTGTATACAGGGGTTTATACGTACATGTATATATGTATATCGGTGTAAATTACATTTTTGGTTCTATCGATTACCTTCGCAGCCCGGGGCTCATCGAGCTCGCGGGTAGTTACATTGCCGCGTTCCTTTTGGAAAATTTATTTCAAACTTCAAATTTAGTTATACATTTCTTATACACTTAAAAAAAAAATTAATTTTCTCTTCCAAACCCTAAATCCCAATCGTTATACCTCAATTACTTCCATTTCCTTTTTACCTCAAAGCCCCCCAAAAAAACGCATACATAAACGATAAAACAATCCACATGTAATTGTCTGTAACCACGAAAGAGAGAGAGAGAGAGAGAGAGAGAGAGAGAGCGAGTGAACTATTACCCAACAGAAGCATACACACACGCGTGTGCGACACTTTATATCTCCTGCGTCCCACATAATTCACCGCCCATAGAGCATCGTACACATCGGAGACACCGATTCGCGCAGTTCATCATAATATTAACGACAAATGAGACTATATATACGGAAAAGCTCGAAGACACATGCTTACGCATACATATACGTATACGCACATGTATGTTGAAAATATCGGAGAGGGAGTAGTGATATCTTATCGGCGACCTGTAAAATTGATTTATTAACGCGTTCAATTCTTCCTTTACCCGCGTGCGCGGGCTGAAAGATCTTCGTTATCGCGGGGGTAAATTTCTCGGCGAGAGAAAGCTAACGAGGTCAGATAGAGAGAAGCCGACGTCACCCCGTGTGTATGTATGTATGTTATTATATGTATGTGTGTGCAAAATGCACTGGACGGGGGAGAGATCAAAGGTGCCGGTGTATTATGTGTGATTGGGAAGTGTAAGATTATTAATTTGATTTGGCATGAGAGAGTGTAGGAGTGGGAAATTGCATTGCTGTTGTTTATTTTTTTTTATTTTTAAAGTGACGAGAATGGATGATGAGGTTTTCGGAATTGATTTATCAGCTGATTTCGCGTTGTTCGCAGTATAATGGGAAGAAGAAGAAGAAAAAAGAAACATTGTAATCGATTTCTCGTAATTGAAGGTGATTGTTATGAACTACGTAAAATATGGTTATTATACAGGCTCGTGATATTAGAGTTAATAGTTTGTACAATAAATCCATTGCGCGTGGATATTGTAATCGAGTTCTGAAATGAAGTGAAACGTTACTTCCACTGATGAGATTTATCGCGGACAATTTATTAAATTTGTCGAAACGAGAACTTGTAGCGGTATTAATACTAATTGCTTGTATATCGTATACAAAATCCTTCTTAATACTTTCTTGTAAATAAAGTAGACAATGTATTTTCGATTTAAAATAATGGTTTTTAAAATCGCAATGATACTGATATAGCTTTACATCAATACACCGTAAAATCTCTTTCGCAAAGCTGTAATCTTTTTCGGTTCGAACAATAAATTACCGTTAATAACTGTTTACTCTTAAGATTTAACGAATTGAATGAGTATTTATTTATTTATTTATTTCAGAATATACACACAGTACACGTTTATTGTAACACATATTGACGTATATATAGAAATACAAATTACACGTTACATTGGAGCAATTCGTTGCACAAATATTTTCCTACTTTCCATAGGAAAAACCTATTTTACCAATCTAGCAGAGTACGTATATACCCAACTCTAATAATTTGTTTTTAACCTCCTAAACTATTTTTCTTTTTTAATATAAAACCTCATTGCTAAATTAGCACACCTTTTATTACATTGATCCCCTTTACTATACTGACACAAATAATCTCTTCTAAATAACATATGTACTACATCAACAATCCAATATTCGAAAAAAAAAGAAAAACAAATTTTCAATGCTTTCCCAAATACTTTTTTTCTCTCTCCCATGCGGTATAATTTTTCCTATCCACCATTTCTATACATATATACAGATATTCTTCTCGTCCCTGTTTAACCATTCATTTTTACTAAAAACTTTTCCCAAGGCCATCTCGTCCCAATACACACACGTAACGTGTACCCCACCCCATATACATACATACATACATATACCAATCTTCCAACCCCTTTCGCTCGATGCAACCCCTTCTATTCCACATAACCCATCTCTCTCTCTATATATACCTATATATACATCCTACCGCTACATACAAGCCTCTCTCTCTCTCTCTCTCTCTCTCGCATGTGCGGCGCGCGCGCGCGCGAGAGCTACGTGCCTGGCTGGCGCGGGCGCATGGCGGCGGCGGCCTTTGGGGCGTGGGGGCGCGCCGCGCGCACCTAGATATATATCCCTCTCGCTCGCACGCGCGAACGATGCTTATGTAGTATATAGCGACGAAAACCCGGCTGCGTGCGTGTGCATTGTTGGTCCCCCCCTCCCACCCACCCAAGTGTACGCGTGCCTTGGATAGGCTACTGCTGTTGCTGTTGCGACTACTATATATATATATGACGCGTGGGAGAGAGGATGCGATATTATATAGGTTTTTTGAATTTGGAAAATGTTTTCGTGGGATGTAAATATATAGTTATGCTAATAATTGATGTATAGTGGCTGTATGTGTATAGCCGTTTGATTTGTTGTATGTATACGGTGGTTAAGTTATATGACATTTACTTGATTGTTTATATTCTTTTAATTTTTGATGAAAAAAAATGATGTATCCTTTTCTCGTCTCCTGAAACTCTGTAAAATATGTGAAAAATTTCATCTATTTAATCATTGCGCGACTATATAGATTAAATAAAAACTTTTATTAGCCAAGACTCAAATTATCTAGTATGTAAAAATTGTAATTTTTTAATTTAGCATCTAATTTTATCAATGCGTAAAATATCGGGTATACAAAGCACTTACGTTTTCAAACCAGATTTTAGACAAGATTGAAAGCTTCGGTGCTATATAACTATACTTCGTGCTGCTGGCTAAATTACGAGCTTTCCTTTTCGCATCGCATACATATACACACACACACTCTTGTTATTTTAAACAGCCTGCAGCAGATTTTATCATCGAACTTCCTCTTTCACTTGGCAATTTAAAACACATAAAATTTGCAGTGTCATTAAACATTGACCTTGCGAAATATTTACGCGGTATGTGTATAGAAGAAAAAAACTCAATAAACTGCAGATATTAGTTTCCTCTGGGAAAAAATATTGCTGCCTGGCGCGAGGATAAGAAATGCGGTATTTGTCTGTAATTTGAAATGTAATAATTGAAATGAAAATAAATGTTCTGGTTGTCCAGTAATATATTTCTATAATGTTTATGGAAATCAATCGTTTAATAATCTATTTACATAATATCCAATAATTACAATCTAGTATAAAATTATACCGTGGAAGCATAAAACGAAGATAATATATCTAATCAATCCATCAAATTTCAGCGATTCAAAATTTCCCAAGTGAATAATAAATTTTTCAGTCTCTTATATACCAGCAGCCCATCTTATAAAATCGACGACCGCACGCGCAGCGACACACAATTCATCAACCTACATGAAAACGCCTCATTAAACCATATAAACCTCGCTCGATTTATTTCGATACCTATATATATATATACATGTACGTTTTTTTGATCGATCGAACTACAACCATTCACACGCGGCTCGCGCGACTTTCTAATCACACCGCGACTGTGCAACGCTATGCAACGGCAATCGATTTTTCGCAATAATAACGAACGAATTTGTCGCACTTGCACGTATATATATAGATCTTTCCCGTGTATATAACCTACGTTATTTCGCCATTATACATTGCAGCAGCAGCAGTAGTAGTAGTAGTAGTAGTAGCGAAATGCTGCAGCCGGATACAGCGGGCGAAAATACCCCGCGCGAATCGGGTCATCGGCTTCTGCTGCTACTACTAAGCGGCTATGTGCGAGCTGCTGCTTATACTCTGCGTGTATTATGCGCGCATGCGCGCGTGTAAATATAATCGCGAGTGACGGTTCCGCAGGAGTATATAGTAATGTGTCTCCCCCTTCTAATCGGGTTTGTGACCGAAAAACGTGGCACGATATCTGTCTGCGTTTTTTTCTTTTTTATGGCCTTCCGGTGCGCAGTGACGGTTCAAGGTGTGTATAATATAAGGCGAACGGCTGCGATGTTATATGCGTTTCTAAGAAATTTTTATAGCTATTTTTTTAAGTGTAACGTGGTTTTCCTTTTTATTTTTCGGAGAAAATAAAGTGGTGCGGTTGGGGTTCAAATTAATTGGAAATCTACGTTGGAAATTGTTTAATATATTGTATTCGAAAGTAAATATATATATATATATATATATATATGCCTTACAGTTGTTATTAACGTAACGAGAATTATTTAATTGTATAGTATGACGATATTGCATGCATATTGGATCTTTACTCGGCACCTATACAGCTTTCAATTTTTTTTAATTGTCTTGTTCCCCAGGAAGTAAATAAAAAAGAAGTTATAAGCAATGAAAAACTTGAAGTAATAAAAATTTAACCGTCATTCTCCATACCGTTCGTATAATAATTTCATATGTCAACATATACTGCGCGTTTAATGTTACAGTTACACGAAAATCCTGTTCATAAAATCAATAACATCTTTAATTATATAATAACCCACTACACAACAGCTCTGTAACAATTATTTATCTATCCTTAAACTATACATCACTGTTACAATAATTTCTTTTTCCCCTTAAACTAAACCCTAATATACCTCGTCTCATTAGCTTCCCATATACAATGGCGATCAATCGTTTCCTTCACCTTCTTCCCTCAAAAAAAAAAGAAAAAAGAAAAACAAATCGAACAACGCCGAGAGAGAACAGCAGCGACTAAAAACGAAGACGCATATATCTAGCCAAGCTGCGTCGTCTCGTCGGAATATTGAGAGAGAGAGAGAGAGAGAAAGAGCAAGAGAGAACAATACCCAAGCGTATATATAGAGGACAACAAGACGAAGATGAAAAGAGTGAACGCGAGCGGAAGAAAACGCAAACACGGAGAGAACGAGCGAGCGACTTTCCGCTCTGGGAGCGAAGGGAAAAAATATCGATTTCCGGCTGCTACTGCTGCTGCTGCGGTGTGCAGTAGTAGTATATAGCAGCCCTCCGTCCCTCTCTCTCTCTCTCTCGCTCATTGACCCAGATGGAAAAGGAACGGAAGGAGAGAGAGAGAGAAGGGGGGAGAGTCTCTTTTGAGAGAAGAGGTCGTCTCTCTCTAGCGTGCACCTTCTCACGAGTACGGCTCTTCCGCAATCGCCCTCTGCACACGTTTCTCTCTCTCTCTCTCTCTCTCTCTCTTTCTCTCTTCTTTACTCGGTCTCGCGTGCGATCACGTTTCTTTCTTCTTCTTCTTCTTTCTCCTTCTCGTCACCATTCCTGCCTTCTTCTTTTTTTTTCTGTTCACCGTGATTTTTCTTTTTTTCTCTTTTTTTTGTTGCTTCGATGTATTATTGCTGCTGGGTTTGACGGTTGATTGACGAACTGTTTGTGTGCTGGGTAAGCGATCTGGGGGATAAAACTCACGGCGGGGGAGTACGTATGCGATTACGAGTTTTTTTTTGTCGCCGCATTCTTATATATAAGGCTCGTTGTCGTTGTGTGTTATCGTCGAACGTCGGTTATTTGAACAATCATTGGATTTCGGAATTGCAGGCTTTGTTAAATTGGATGGTTACAGCTGGCGATGTTGTTTTCGATTAACCGTGCGGTAGCAAAAAAAAAATACACGTATATTAAGATATTTTTTGCGATTCAAAATACAATTTTTTGTATATTCAATTGTTGCGTTAGAAAACTAAAATTTCACATCTTTACGTGGATAATTCCAACTTCATCCGACCTGAAGAATCAACGTAACCCACTTGCTTTCACTTCACGTTCTTACCCTATTATTCACGTACCGTACTTGCTGTTCACTTTAGCATCGATCTCTAGACCGTACCACCGTCTGTATTCTACCTTAATCAAATAAATTTCGAGATCTCACGTTCACTGCTCTACACTTCTTTTTCCCCGTTTCATTATATACGTTTTTCGCTCTTTCGCAATCCTGCGAACTGCAACCCCTTGACGACTTGCCATCCACTTAAACCAAAATAGAGAGAGAGAGAGAGAGAGAGAGAAAGCTCTTACCAAAAAAAAACATCCCCTCGGGTTTTCCACCGTCGCACCTGCAACCTGCAAGATTGGGGACAATATGTATGTCTGTTTCGGTCGGCGAAAAACTGTGTCAAAGGCACAGAAAGCAAGATAAAAAGTTGAGTGAGAAGAGAATAGTCGTAGGGCGGGGGGTGTTTTGACAACTATTTGAAAGGTGGTAAAATAAGGCGTTTAGTTTGATGGAGAGCATCGATTTTATTTGAACGTATATAAAGAGAAGGGACAGTAAAATACATTATAAAAATATGAGGCGGCATTCAGTTATCGATATTTCATTGCATCTATATATATTCAACACGGCATGGTTTCTTTATATCTTATACTTTTAGCTATTCCAATATTATCCCTGCCACCTTACACTAACGAATCATAATCTTGACAGTACCCCCAGATATATTATCTTTGTCCCATCGCGAGCAATCAGCATAAGTAAACAACAGCAACAACAACTGCGCGTCCACTTAACCAATCAACATATACCTGAACCCCAACCCCGGTATACACCATCATTGATTAATTTACCTATATATTCAAAGCATCTTCACATATAATACATCCACACCAACGATACCCATTTTATTTTTCTCTCTTATACTCTCTGCAAAGACCACGCGATATATAAGTAGAAGTTTATTTTGGCAACGTCGGCAAAGTCTGTCGGCAAACAACACACACACAACACGCAGAAAGCGCGCCGCGCATGCCGACGCCGTCGTCGTCGTCGCTGAAACTAGAGCAGGTGGCTCGATACTCGCTGCCGACGTCGCGTTGATATCACGAGCAGCGAAAAATGTGGGACTTTGCGCAGCAGCTATATCGTGTGTATGTGTGTGTATAGCGCCGATGTGCTGTGTGTGAAGTTATATCTAACGCGAACGTATATAACGCAACGGAACGATGAGAAGAGTTTTGTATGTATACTACACTGTTGTTCCGTCGTCGTTGTCTCGGCGGGTAAAATACAATTGCGATGTTATATTATATATATTGTCGTGATCTCGTTCTGAGGAGATACTGCGTCAATCTGCGGGTTTCGTTGTTCTGTGAATATAGTATTGTAAAAGGCATTTCTTTCCTACTGGGAATAATAATAATTTTTTAAACTATTCTATTGATAATATATTGCCATGAGAGTTCATTGATATGTTGGTGTGTATATATATGTATATCAACTGTTGCTATGTGCGGTCGCGACTCTTGGCCTAATATATAATGCGCGTCTGCATATATACCACTTATTTTGCGAATGACGCACTGATAGCTGATAATATAATGATGATGATGACGTTTGAGAATGAAGAATGAACTATACTGACCCTATATTGAACCTTCCGAACTATTGTAGTCTCTAATACTTATATTCTCTAACTTGACGAGTACGGAAAAAAAAATACATTTGCACGTTTACTTCTAGACCTATAGACGAGATTACATCCGACGGACGCATGCACGCACGCTTGTTTTATATGGAAGTCGCGCCACGGGTCAATGTAAAATAATGCTGTGCACCGATGCACGTGTGCTATGCAGTTTGTTATATATGTAGGTATATATGTACATGTGTGTGTGCATACAAGTGTGCAGTAGCAGCAGCAGCAGTGTGACCCAGATCCACCAATCGATACTCCCTGGCCCAGATACGACGACGCTGCTGCTTCCTCGGATTCGCCGTTGCTGCTGTAGCTCGCCAACCGACGTGTGTGTGTATGTTTTTTTTTCTCACTCTCTCTCGTTTGTGTGTGTGTATATGCGTGCGAGAGAGTTTTATGTCATTCCGCGGCAATAGCAACACTTGCCCTTTCATTCAGCTTTATCGATCTCTCCGACTCTCCCATGACTCGGTTCATTAAGAAAGGATTTCATTGATCGTGGGCTCTCTGGCTTTTTGTACGAAAGTTTTGTATTTTATGGTAATGGTACGGTTGTGTGTTTACAATGGCGTTGTAAAATATTAGGCTGTTACTGTGTTTGAGGTAATACAGTGAGTTGGAATTTATTTTACGTTATGATTGAATGTAGTAAAAAAATTTTTAATAGTTAGGTTTTCGCTATGTTTGTCATTTTTTGTGTTTTGAATATAGACTGAATATTTTTTATTCTTGATCTTATTTAAGATAATTCAAATTAAAATTAGTTTTAAAAAAGTCAATATTACGTATTAACGATAATAACTTAAACGTTGTTTTAAAAATTTTTAACACTTATAATTATGGATTATTATGCTTGTGTAATTATTAGGAGATCAATAAGTCATATTAGCGCTCGAAAAAAACGTTCTTAATTATTATCTCTCAGTACAAGGGTGATAGTTGGAATATAAACATGTTAGTTATTTCATTCAAATAAAATCGTACGTAATGTTGCGTAATATTTTTGTAGCAATAATTTTATTCAGAGTATTAGAAGGACTGGAAGAAACTCATTTTCTTAGAAATTATTCAAGTTTAGATTCTCTTGGAGTTCTAGCAAATCAAGTTGTGCTGCGTATGAACATGAAAAGATTTGTTTTTTTAACAAATTATGAAGATTTTAGCTATGATAATCTCCTGTTAAATAAAGTTGTAGAAACGTTTGAAATCAATGTTTCTGGTTTTATACTCAGTTACAAGAGAGGTGAGTTAGTTAACAGAAATTTTCTTCATAGATTTGTGAATTTTACCACAGGTCAGGAAAAAACCTTACACATTGTAACTGATTTAAGTGAAAATAAAACAACTTTGTTTTTTTTACAAAATACCACGGTGAACTTAATGGAACAATATCCATCAGTTTGTCAATCTTATATCATAGTCATAGTATTTCAAAAATTCAAGCCTTTTGAAATCCAATCAGTCCTTGAAGAAGCTTGGAAACTCAAAATTCTACAATTTACTATTCTGGAATTAGTCAGAACAGAGATGTGTCCAACAGATATTATTATTAATATTTATAATCCTTTCACGAAACTATTTACAAGGAATTGCTGGTCCTCGGAAATAGATGTCTTTCCAAATAAACTAAATAATTTAAATGGATACTATCTTACAGTTGCTTTGGTTCATATGCCACCAATGGTAAATATCGAACTGAATCCTAAAACAAATTCATACGTCGTCACTGGATCTCACTACAATGTAGTAAAGATTATGGCGCAAAACATGAATTTTCGGATAAGTCTTAGACCATTCTTTGTAGATGACGATAACATACCATTAGTATATCAAGCAATGCAAGATATTCAGATGGGCCTTATAGATTTTGTAGGAAACTTGATTATTTATATTCCAAACCTAAGATTTAGCGCACGCACTACGGTTATGGTAGACGTAGATGAACTTGTCGTTCTTGTTCCTGTCATTGCAGGACCTAGAATCATGATTATATTTTTACATATTTCTGGTATTATAGTATTTATTGTAACAGTATTGATTGCTGGTTTATTTTCAAAAAAGTTCCTAATGTTCAATGCGTATTATTGGGATTATATTAAAATATTAGGTATCATTTTGAATTCACCACCTGCAAAAAGTCCTGTAAGAGTTTCAGAAAGAATCGTGTATGCTTGTATTTTAACATTATCATTTGTTTATTCTACTTCTTTTCTCAAAAGTCTTACTAGTTATGAATTAACTGGAGGAGATGCACTTGCGTTAAATACATTTGAGGATCTGAATAAGTCAAATTTTCCACCAGTAGTACATCCTGTATTAAAAAGTGCAGCATTTGATATGAATACTCAAATTGGTCGTGATTTAAACAAAAAAGCAATCGACGGTTCCTATGAAGAATGTATTGAGTTGATGTTAAAGTATAAAAATAGGAGTTGCATTATTTTTAAATCAGTAGCAATTTCGAAACTGGCGAATACTGAGAAAGTAAAATCGTCAATGAAACTCCTTAGTCAGTCTTTGTGGACGGCTAGCACAACAATGTACGTGGACCGTAGATCACCATATGTTAATAAATTTAATGAAATACTGATGAGATTAGCAGCAGCTGGTTTATTGGATGAAGTAGGAACAGATCAAGTACAAAATAAAGGCAATGAAGGTAGTGATTCTAACGACGCATTAACGACAAATTTGGTTATTATAACAATTGGTTTGTCAATTGCGTTTATTATATTTATCGCTGAAATCATGTATCATCGGTATAATGTGCAAAATTATATAAAAAGAATAGTCTTCAAACGAAAAATACAAATTTATCATTTTTTAAACGAAATTAAAAAAAATCTCTTCTAAAATAATAGTTTCTATAATTTAATTTAATATATTTAAAACTTGAAATACAATCACCTATTAAATCAATTAAATTAAATAATTAGTAAATTTCGATAAATGGAATTTCTCTGAAGATTTATTTTTCATGGTTGACTTACTTTAAATATAAAACAGTATAATAAATGCACAAAAGATTCTTTTAAACTGCCATTTTTAGGAAAGAAATAAAAAAAATTGATCCCGTAAAGCTACCGCCGACTGTAAAAATTAAAAATATTATTAAATCACCATACTGTGTAAGAAATTTAGTTACACTGAGAAAAAGTTTTGATCGACTTAAAGCCATATTTGAATGCGGTAAATTAAATAATTTTGATGTCATAGTAGGCGTAAAGTAGTCTGAAAAGATTGTGTTTTTCGGGCGTAAAGTAATACTTTACGCCTAGGAGGGGAAAGTGAAAAGCACTACTTTACGCCCTCAAAACGCATCCTTTTAGGCTACTTATGACGAAAAATTTTTTGTAACTCGGGCGTAAGACCCGACGCGCTTGATATGAAAAATACTATATTAGACTCAATATTTGTAAGAAAATTTTCCTTGTAATTTTTACTGAGCTTTTTTCCAATGTGGTATCTATTTTTCGGTTGCTGTGATTTCGTGGAAAAAAGATTGAACATTTTTTGTAAATATTTTTATTATGTAATTCAGCGTGTGATAATAAATTCTATTATTTTCTCTTTTTTAATATTTGTATACATTTCTCATTATTGCCTTGCATCCTATTTGCTACATAGCCGTGCAAAACATCAATGATATCGTTTTCTACTGTCAAAACTTGATCAACACTGGTTATTTTACCTAGTAAGTTCATTCACCTTTTTCACATGTTTATTTCAGTTTCTCGGAGAACATAATCTTTGTATATATTTAACATACGTATTGTTATTGTAATTTACCCGAAAAAAATCAGTTGCCTAGATCTCCCAACACCTCTAAAAAAGATATTCACTATTATACTCAAACAGCCGATGACAACAGATTATTCCGTATCTTTAAGGTGGTTTCCGCATGTGATGGCATATTAAATAATTATATTTAGCTCTGAATTATTTAGAAAATCTTAAAAAATCCGAGCATTTTTATTACTCACGTGTTTGTTTACTCTCAATGTGCATGCGTAGAAACTCATTTGCAACGTTTATTCCTATATCTCCTTAATTTGGCCGTTAACTTAGCAATGTTAGAATCTTCGTTAGAAAATAAACTTCAATTTGATATTTTACTTCATAAAAGCTACCCACTTAAATTGAAATAAATACAAAATGAATGTCCTTTTCCGGAAAAAGAAACATTATACAAACCTCTAGGTTTTTCTAAAATAGGTCCGTAAACCTTACATTCTCCTTACCCAAACGACCTGTTCATTACTAAAACAAAATATTTCTAAAGTTTACGATAACTAGCGACCTCAACTCCTCTAATTTCATCCAAACTGTCTGCTCCCTTCAACGCACAACACAACCTTGCTCTCCATCTCACACGTCCGCATTGCACGCACTTGCACCTTATCAACCCAGCTTCTCTCTCTCTCTTGCCGCCGCAATGATCAGCGCGTTACGTGCTTTCTCCCCACCTCCTCCTTACGCGTCTTCCCGTTTCACTTTGCGCGCGTCGCCAAAGGTCGTTGCTTTGCCACACCGTCGTCGTCGTTGCTCTCTCTCTCTCTCTCTCTCTTTCGCTCGCGTTCGTATATATGCTCTCGCGCAGTGCCGAGGTCATGGTCAGTCGCTCGCTTGCTCGGTTGCTTGCTTGCTTGCTTGCTTGCGCGCGCGCGCAGAGCTGAAACCGAGAGTCAACAAACTCTGTGCGCGGGCGGCACACACACACATAGTGTATTTTACGTCGTCTACACGTGTATGTATACGCGCAACGGTGGCAACGCGCAGGGACAGTGACCTCACCCGCACTGCGGACCGGAAGAGTCTTTGGGTGGTTTAGAGGTGGTAGCAGTGTTGGATGAGTTTCATGTATTGGTATAATTACAGTGGCTTCTGTGATTGAGGAATATATAACAAATGAGTTTGCAATTTAGAGGCAATGAATATTGTGGAATGTTCATGAAAATATTGGTAGTATTAGTCATTGTATTTTATGAGGATGGGATTATTTTCAGATTAAAGTTTTTATAATTTATCATGCCTGAGAAGGTCGATGAACCCCAAGTCGTTAAAAAAAAATGGCTTATCTTTTTCAAAGATTGATTCACATAAATTTACGTTGAAAACATTGTCGTCTGCAAAAAAAATTTCCAAGGTTTTTATTTCGGTGAAATACAAATGATTCACTGTTCGTAATGAGACAAGTGAAGCCAAAAGTCATTGTTAAACCTCGCAACTTTCATTAAATGCTATATCATTTACTTATCCAAGAGAGAGTCTAAATCCTCGCCAAGAACACAGCTTTAATCCCACCAGTCGCTCCTTTGTAATATTGCCTGCTCAAATCCATTGTAGTAAATAGTATTTTCAGTGTTGACACTAATACGCAGTCGTAATATACAACGTGAAAGCATCCAAGCGATTTGCGATTAAAATCAGCTGATTATTCATTTAGCCAAGCAACGCTGGACTTAAATCCTGATTATATACCAAAGCTATTATAAAAGCTGCACATATTAAAGAGACTTCGTACCAAAATACATATATATAATCCATTCCCAAATTATCCACGCATACGAATCATGCGAGAATTTAAAGAAAACCAGTTCCCCCAATCCTCAACCATTTCTCTCAAATCCTTGACGACTGCCAAACTGCATTCCTATAGCAATATTCTTATACCTCTTCTCAAAAATTCTTCGCACATCTTCTACATACCACATATCGAATCGTCACCTCATCATCCTACGAGTATCACTCCTCAGTTCAAACTTACGATCACTAGCCAACGACTCTCCTTCGTTCCTCTTTGTTATTCGCCAAAACCTAATCTCACACACACACACACATAGACGCTTGCACTCGTTATTTATAACGCACGCTATAGTACAAGTTCACCTGCGTTACGATCGAGCTAGATGTATACGTGCGTGTGCGCTCCGGTTTCCGGTCTCTCTCGTTCTCGCGGTGATGCATGAGAATAGTCGTTACGTAAGCTGGGTCAGGAGCGCGATTTTAATTGTCGTCTATAGTAAACTCGGTACACAAGTAGCGTCGAGGTCGCGTGTGCGTGAGTATGTGCGCGATGCGAATGATATATATAACGCATTTGAGTCCGAGCTGCATTGTTCGGTTCGGTTCTTTTTTTTATGGTAATACGATGGTTGGAATTGAATTGAAGTCCTTTGTAGTGGTGGAAATGAGAAGGTATGGGAAGATAATGTGGTTCGAAGTTTATGTGCGACTTTTTGTCCTTGGATGTATTACTTTGCTAACATTTCGTTTTGATGCTATTGTATGCTAACTTTTAAATGTGTTGTGTTCAAAAATCAGTTGTTTAGAAACTTTTTGAAATTTTGATCGCATGGTTAATTTACCGAATTCCAGGAATATGTGAGAGTTCAGAAAGAACATGCCTATTTTAAGATATTTAGGTTCAATGTTAGGTTTTTGATCATAGCAAACGTAGAAACAACTATTTAAAAAAAAGCATTAAAATTCAATGTTATAATGAAAAAACTGAGCAATTATTTGCCATTATAATTGAAAATTTGTAAACAAAATTCAAAGTTATGACACATTTACTTTTCGAGAAAAGCTAATGTAAACTTTCGAACTGCATAAATTATTTGAGAAGAACAGGTTCGAGAGAAAAATACATAAATCTGTAACTCATGTAACTCTACGTGCATACATACATATTATTGTGAACTCAGATTCTCCGACACACATGTGCTATTATTTTTTAATCCTATTGCATATTAACTGTAATAGAAGAACTCTTAGTTATTGCAGACAGGATACAACACCCTTGCGATTAAAAGATAGCCTATACTCATGCTTAACGTTGTAAAGGTATTTTTATTATAACAAATACATACATTTCAATAAAAATATATAGATCGATTGAATAAGACTAAATATAATTTTTTAATGATACACATCGTACAAAACTCCGTGACAGACCCCTTTTTGCAAAAACTTCAGTTATCTTCACAAATTATCCCACATCAGGAAACTCGAGGTCGCACCAGACCTCTTCATACCTCTCTCTCTCTCTCTCGTCAATTTCGCCAGGAAGATAAAGCACCCCGCGAGCGGAAATTGCCGGAATTATCGGCAAGCTTCGTGCTGGTAATCACACCCGCGCGTGCGCATCTCTTTCTCCAATCGCTACCGAGAAGCGCGTTTTACGCGCAAATTGTATGTATATATCTATATACCTACAGTTGAACATCTTCGCACACGCATATATATACAAAGAGAGTCCAGAAGGTGAAGGGATGAGTGATTGCTAATGCGAAGTGTGGAGAGATGTGTAGGAAGTTATGCTGTGCTCGCAGAGAGAAGCTATATAGACGTCTGTATATACTTATCTGATGTTTTTTTTTCATGATTCGCTAACCGACTGGCTTCTGTTTGCTGCGCTGCGCGAGGTCGCGGATGAGAGAGAGAGAGAGAGAGAGAGAGAACGAAGGTCGCGCGAGTGGAAATGAGGTTCGGAAATGCAATTGTAGTTGAATAGGAGGTGGAGCGAGGTAAAAATGAATAAATGAGGGAATTGTTTTGATGAGTTTGCTGGTTTGATGATGTCTTTTATCGAAAAGGATGATGAAGGATTGGAATATGAGATTTGTCAAATGTTTCGATTAAATATTTGTTATTTTTTTTTAATAATGTGAAATTAGCGTCTCAGAACCTTATTTTTTATTTACCGTTGAAAGGTAAATGTGATAAAATTACCTGTAAACTTTAATTTTAGTAAAAAGATTTATGCTTATAATTAGTACAAAGAATTTTACAATTTTCTTTACAAAATGTTTATATTTTTTTATATGATCTGTCCAAAAACCGAAGAATCAGTTTTAAGAATTGTAAATCACATTTAAGAAAACACGTTAACTTTCCTTTAAAACATATTTAAATCATTTTTTTGCAATATATTTAATCGGATAAAATTTAAGAGTTGTGTACATATAAATTTCTGTGTTTCTGTGTATTTATTTCAATAAAGTAAATAACTTGGATTTCAGAGTTCACGGTCAATTCAATACCCCAATGAGTAATGATCAATATTTAAAGACTGATAAAAATCATTTTCGTCGATATTCAGATTAACCCGTTCCATATCAGTGGCACAAATATAAAACTGCACATTCGAAATACATCATTTTATCATGATTAAAATCAATTAATTCCGCGAGCACAACCGTCATAAAACGTTTTGTCTTGCTTTAATTGTGAATTTTTCATCTCCCTGCGGGTTTTAAAGTAATCTTGTGATAATATTTCATGCGTACCATAAAATATGTTGAAGCACCACGTCGAGCACATATTTAAATGCCTTATAAGAGTTCGTTGTTGTATGAATTAACAGAGTGTAGGAATGAATGAATTTTAATTCGCGACATGAGCTGTAATACGTTAAGTCATTCTATTTCATGCGTGAAGAAACACGTATTTCTGATAACTGACATGTAAAATTGAAAAAAATTAGTTTTACAGTCGTAATCAAGTCTCGATTTTTCTTTGCAAAGAAACTGTCCTGTATCAAAGTTACACGATCTTTATATAAACGCAATACCTTTCGTTAAATTTTATATGAATTAATTATTAATATTATGTTTTTCTTTGTTTGCAGGTGAGTTTGACAAATCAGCATTTTATTGTATGATCGTACCGTAAGTTTAATCGTATACAAAATTACTGTTAATTTATTTTAATGAAATCATGATTATCAAAGTTTATTTTATATTAGAATTCAGTACATTTTTAGTTTACTAATTACATACTTACCAATAATATTGCATAATAGTCAATTTTCAGAGCAAATTATCAATTTCTTCTCTAATTTGAATAATTAATTTTCACACATTAAATAGAAAATTACATTGACCTAATTTCTGTTAATTATTTAGTCGAATGCAAATATTTACTAATTAGTTATTTAATTAAATTTATCCGGTTATATATTAATCAAACAACTTTTTTATCCTATTTCGTAATTATTTCATAATTTATCGAAGTGGATATTTTTGAATAACAACTTTATCAACCTCTGGAGCCAAATAATTTTCTACCATAAGTAGGTTTTACAAACCTTTTGTAAAATTTTCATCAATTAATGTTTTAAATACAATTACAAAAAGAGAAAATAAAACTAGGCGAAACAAGCTTTCATTTTCAGAATTAAAAAATGTCGATTCCTTTCGAACTAATGAAGTTTCAAGTTTAAAAGTAATCAAAATACATTTTTAAACCACTACAATGTACAGTTTGAATCAATACTTTTAAATCCATAAATAGGGAATGGCAACTGATGTTCTTTAGTTTTTTTTTTTAATTTTTGTCAATGTATTAACTACTTTCCTAGACTAAATGAAAAAGGACGTACAAAAACAAAAATATTTCAACATATGAATAGCATAGTCGCGTTCCTCAGGCCTTTGACACATACTTGCATTCGGAGCACTCCTGTGCTCCTTGATTATGGTTTTAGAAAACAAAAAAATTTTTTACAAATTTTCAAACTAAAAGTACAAATAGCCGATACTTGAGTGCTAAATTCCAATACTGTACTTTTTCATATATCTACAATCAAAAACATATTCCAAAATTCGAACCGAATCCACAATTCGGATTTCGGACGTTTTCTTAGCAAAAAGAGAATTGATAATGCGAAGAGATAATTACCTTGTTTTCTTTCTGCGAACGACGATTGCTGAGATTTAAATTACCATCATCCCATGACCTTGAGAGAGTGAAAGCAAATATTTTATGCTTTTCCATTCAATTTATTTGTTATACTTTTATCTGCGGCAGTCTTAAAATTGAGAAATCTACTGAATAGTGAAGGATATTTTAAAAGTCATATATCGCATTGAACGAACATATAAAAAAAGAATTTACAGTACAGAAAAAATTACGTTTGTTTTATATTATATTGAAATTGCTACATTTATTTTTTACACGTTCCAACACATTTCGATACATTCTAGTAGCTTTACTGGACATTTTATGTTTACTCAATTATTATACTTTCTTCGTGTTCGCGTAGTCCAACAACTACGAAATTATTTGTTTGAATATTCTGGCTTAGAAACCTTTGTTTAGTCATACAAACAAGTGAAGAATTAATCAGAAAGTGTTCTGTATATACCACATGACATCAGTGTATTTTACATCGAATTTACGCGTATCAGTTCCATAAATATGTTTAAAAAAACAATTTATTGTTTCATTTATATTTTTCAAGCATCCAGCATTTACTGTATTAAAATACAGTTAAAAAATAACTTAATAACTTTGCCACCTCTTGATGAAGCGTTGGATATAACTGTAAAGATGTATAACAAATGCCTCAAGGATAACATAATTAATCTTGTTTTGGTCAATAGAGAAACCGATGATTCTTTCACAACAACTTTATTGTTAGATTTCTATTCACCTTTTTATCTATTTGACATGAAGAATAGCAGTGTTATAAGTGAATTTAAACGGATTCAACATTTTTACCAATTGAATGAAACCACTATTAGTCAAAAGAATTATCCGGCTTCTAATGTGATTATAGAGACCTCTAATATTAAAAATTTTACGTTAATATTGGACGAAATAAAAAATTCTATTTGGTGGAATAATGCAGCACATTATTTTATTATTAATACAGGTGTTAATAGTTGTCAGATGGCAAACTCTTTTTTCAGTAGAATTTGGGATTATAAAGTTTTATCAGCAATATATTCCTGTAGAAATTCCAATGGCGAGGTATTTTTGTATACTTTTAATCCTTATTCAAATTTAGCCTCAAAATTTTGGGATGATATTTCTACAAACAATTCAATAAAAAAGAATTGGACGTTGTTTAAAAAATATATAGCAACAAACGATTTTGATATTCTTAATATTTCTGGTAAGTATGACGAAAAAATTATTAAAAAAATGTCTTCTCTTTAGAAATTCATTTATATTTCTTTCAAAACAGTTGAATCATTTTGCAACAGCTTATGGTTTGATAAAACTAAAAATATAGGCGGTTATAATTTAAAAGTAGTCGTGTCGAAAATCAGACAGAATTACGAAAAATGCATAACACACGATTTTAAAATAATGTACACAATGTTTAATCAAGTAAATGCAACAATTACTGTAAAACGATCTGGGCAAGTTGGTTTTATTAACGATAACAATGAACCTAAAGGTTCAGTGAAAGATGTATTTTCAAATTTAGTAGATGCTCAAATGAATATGTATCTTCAAAGTGATTATTGGAGGTCGCAACTGTATCCTCAGCTATCAGCACGAATTAAAATGATCCATCCAAACACGATGGAAAATGATGCTGAAAACCTTTTTGCTCTTATTAGTGTGCACATTTGGATATTATTCATCATAACATCTGTGGCTTTTATAATCCTGTTGAAGTATACGTCGAAAAATACTTTTTCCTCAACTTTCCTAAATTTTGTGAGAATTGTTGCGAGCACTCATTTCCTAAATGCATCGATGAGGCTTTCTGGGCGAATGTTTTTGATTGTAATAATTATTGCAGTATTTTTAATCAATACCTTTACGCAATGTTTATTGAGTGCTGTTCACACTGTTCCTAATGATACCATAGCAATCGAAACGATCGAAGATTTGATTAAATTTAATTTTACAATTATCGGTTATCCAAGCTACAGACATATGGTATTTTCAGACGTTATTCGCAAAAAGTTTCATAAGCAAGAGAATTTAACTGAATGCATTAATAGTATTGTAAATGGCAGTCACAATGTTTGTATATATTCCGAAAGAGCAGTAAAGTGTCAGATTTATGAAAATTCTAATGTTTGCGCTTCAAAAGGTGATTTATTTGAAAGAAGAGGAACGTTTTTTGTCGCGCCCGATTGGCCATTGCTGAAAAGGTTTAATGAAATATTCTTTAAAATGAATGAGGCAGGATTGATAGTATTTCTTAGCGTTCGCAATTATAGTTACTCTGTGGAGACTTACAACAGAATTTGTAGGAAAAATCTTGATACTAATAAATTTTTTGTTCATTTTTCGTTTATCATCAGCGGCTGGGTACTGGGAATTTGTGTGTGTACACTTGAAGTGATTATTCGAATTATCAAACGTTTCTGAATATTAAAAAATAATGTAAATAAATTATTCATTTGCTATTATGAATTACTTTTTTATAAATATATTTTTTTAAATTAATAAAATTATAACTAATAAGATGAAGCTCATAAAAAGGAAAACAACATCGACTTTATTTATTAAAGTAAGTTCATAGTAACCTCACAAAACATTACACAAAGTAATTGAAATTCAATTTATTGATTATTAATCTTTTTTTTAAATAAAAAAAATTGTCTGAAATATTTCCGTCGTGTGTATATTTTAATTGATTTTACAATTATTTTTATTTCTTGCCTTTATGTAATCAGCGAGTTATAAACAGTTTTATACTTTTTTGCATCTTACAAGGAGAGGGTTTAACCTGCGGGAAACTGATTTTAGCGGGCATTGGAGAGTTGATTTCTGGTATCTAAAAATGAAGCCCAGTTCTGACAATTTGATCCAATAGACCCTTTTTCTTGAGGTATGGGCAATTTAATCTCAATTATCCTCTATTTCGTTAAAAAATGATGTCTCTTCTATTGAGTGTGACATTGCAAATATTTATGATATGAAAACCAACAAAAAATATTATAAAAATAGATAGTAAATTCTAAAATTCAAACCCTGATTCACTAAAAAATATTGATTTTTCAGGAAGTTACAAACAATTAAAGGTAGCGTAAGAAAATGGTTTTTCATTATAACCGATTAAATGGACCGTATTTTTAACTGTTTTCTTGCTTTGGTGGATATAAATAAATATATTTATTTATTTTATTTATTTACACAATTAAACGGATTAAAAGCCCTCTATATAAAAATATAAAAGTATATATAATGGTGTACATAGACTGGCATGAGAATTAAAGTTTTGCAATAAAACAAAGATAAGCACATTTACGAAATCAGTACTTAAAAACAAGGGAACGCAATGTAGATTTAAATGATGACAAAGCGCATATACACACACACACACACACACACGTTTACGCACAATTACTAATATCTTGTGGTATTTTCCCTTGTCACTCCAATTCGTCAATTCTTACCTACATACTAACAAACACCACGAGTGTAATTCCTCACCTCGACCCTAAACCTCACACCCTTACGAAAAACCCCTACAGAACCCCTTCCTCCCCCAAAAAATCCTCCTGCAACCGCGCACAGCATCCTCGCTTACAATACAGATACACATCAACTTCCTCAATCCTCCTTCCGCGTGTGACGTCGCACACGTATATTACATACATACAATCCCGCTCTAACATCTGACCAACCAGCGTCTGCCACGTCACCGTACCGGCCCCCGGACTCTCTCTCTCTCTCTCTCTCTCGTGTACATCTGCATCTAAAACCGTCTCTCTCTCTTGGTATATATATATACGCTCGCTCACTCGCCCGCGCACACAATCCTGACGTCACACACCGCGCAAGCCCGAGTTTAACGACCCCGCGATCCGAGTTCAATACACTACTATATACTCGCGGGGAGAGAGAGAGGAACGCGAGGAACTGGGAAAGTGCGCGGGCGGAGGAGGAGGAGGAGGAGTATGGGAAAGCGAGAAATAGAATGCGGGAGGAGGGAATGTGTGTGTGTGGGGGGGGGGGGGGCGAACAGCGGTGTGGAGGCTGAGCGATCGATCGATGAACAACGGATGGATGGTGTATAAGAGAGACGGTCCGATAATCGTACGGGTGGTACGCTGATATGTGTGCTTGGAGGATTCTGTGTGTTGTTTGCGATTACCGAATTTTCAGCGGTTCGGGATTATTTTAGGTTCTTCTTTTATTTAACCTCCTTTATATCCCTTTATAAATTGCTCCAATTTCTATACTCCATTTAAACGTATAATAGCTATTCCATTATACCGCACTCCGCGTAGAGTCGTGGTTTAATAGAATCGATCGTCGCTAATGAATAAAAGATCAACAACCTTATACGACGTTAATTCTTGTACGTTCCTCTATACACCATGAGCGCAGCATCTTTAAATCCAGTTTCACTCGCGCGCGCGCGGTTTCTCCTCTCTCTCTCTCTCTCTCTCTCTCGGTACATATACAAAGTATACTATAACCCGCGTGTTCGGTGAATCATTCCCCATCATCTATAAATTACCCTACCTCCCTTCTCTCTCTCTTCTTCCTTCTTTCTCGATATGGGTATATATATACGCATAGCTTAAATAAGAGTATATGTATATATAAGTGTACGATAAGGAGAACCGCGAGCGCGCGGCAGTAGCAATTGAAAACCGGAACAACCGCGCCGTGCGTATAGAGCAGCAGCGAAAGGCCAAACATACATACTTCTGTATATATAGCTTTTTCTTTTCTTTTCTTTCGTTCTCGCGAAGCAGGAAGTTGAAGGGGGCTAGAAAGGCTCTTCCTAGAACGGGTTTTAGCTGCTGCTGTTGCTTTGCGAAACGCAAATATGTGTGTGTATGTGTGTACGGGTCCAGTAGGGATCGAAAGGAGAGATATGCGCTATACTGCTGCTGTGTATATGTGTTGCAAGGGGAGGACGATTTTTTTATCGCCGTCGTTGCTGCCGCCTGTCGTTGCGGTGTATAGTATGGGGAGGAGAAAGAGAAGGCTTGAAGGGTCCTTTAAACTCGCAGTTCTCTCTCTCTCGTTCTCGTCCTTCGTCTCCGTTTTGCTCATGTTTACGCACGCGCACGCGTGTGTATAAGGCTCGCTCTGCTTTTTTGTGTGCTTCGTCGCCGCTGCTGCTGCTGCTGCGTGTCTGTTGTTCTTCAACAAGCGTTTGCTCTCTGCTCCTTTACGCTCAAGCATGCGCGTATGTATAAGTTTAAAGGTTAATTTTGGGCTTTGTTGTATAAAGAATGTAGTAGTTTTGGGTATATCGACGGTAATAGTAAGATAGCATATAATTGATGCGTTTTTATTGTAGGTATATATATATATACGAAGAAATTGAAATAGACAGTGTTTGTAACTGCTATGCGTATATATAAGTGCTCTGTTGAAATGGTATATGACGATGGTTCAGTTTGAAAGGTCAAGTGGTGTATAAGCCTAATAGAGAGGGAGTGTATATGTCTAGGCGTTGAATTGGAATCTCTAAAAATAGAAAAAAAACGTAATATACACGGATGATATAACTTGTATATATATGTATACACGACGCGGTGTTGTATTTACGCGCTGTCATAATAGAAAAAGCACGCGTGCGTTATTAATAGCGTTTCCATTCAAATGAACTTTTTTTCTCTTTCATCGCGCGTATACAGTGCGTGTGTATATATATATAGCACGAGTGTTTGAACGCTGACGCCTACGCGAAGCAGCGCAAAAAATGAATGCTATAATTGAATTATCCGCACGGTATATAAGCTGTCATATCCACGTGTCATTGGCGTCATGTGATGCACTGTATGTGTGTGTATGTATACAAAAAGGGTGCTAATAATTTAATATCGACACGCATATACATTGAAAAAAATCAAGATTTTAACTACAAAGTAACGCTATATTCGCTCTCAACGACGGCGGCGGCTATATCCATGGCTCTTTGCTCGTATAACGCATTTTTCACGAGCTCTCAGCGTAACACACCCTTGGGGGCTGCGAAATCGGTCTTAAAAGCCACGATAACCCGATCGTAAAAGACTCCTGGCTCGCTGCATGTATATATTTTTACCTCTCTCTCTTTCTCTCTGTTCCACTACGAAATTAGACTCACGCCTGTCTTCTTGGGTTCTCCGAGAGAGGATTTAATTATGCGCGTATACGCGGCACGGGTTATTCTCGACGCGCGGTTTCCTTATCCGTCGCGCGACTCTTCTTTTCTTTGTAGTATAGACCCTTTGGGCGTGTCGCTGCGGCTGCTGTGTGACTTTTTGCTGCTGCTGCCACGTGCGGCGGATGCTTTGCATACCGGACGCGTGTGTGTGTGTGTGAGGGATACGTGAGGTTTTGGAGAAGGTTAATGGTGATTGCGAGATATACGGAGCGATAATAAGAGGGGCTTGATTGGATCGATGAATGGAGAGCAAGGTGATATGGTTATTCGCTTTGGTTTTTAGTGGTTATGTTGATTGGGTGGTTGCGGGGAAGTGCGTTATAAACGGGGTATGGGAAAGTTGTAAGGTGTTGAACGGTGGTGTGATGCATTTTGAGGAGTTGGTATAGTTATTGAATGAAGCTGCGTGTATACAGTAATAGTGAATCTCCGGATTTCCGTGTTCATTACGCGTTTTTCGGTTAACCGTTTCGCTTCTCATATACGTTTAACGACTATATATGCGCATATTATCATACATACCGCGCGCGCATATATATAAATTTCAAGCTGCTACACTTCACTTTCTATATTTTTTACACTATGGAATGTTTTCTGACCGAGTATGCATAGAAAACCTAAACTTTCTAAAAGCCAATGTACGTTCTATAGACACATTCCACGTACTTTAGAGCATCAAATTATACACATCGTCTATACCTTGAAATGAGAAACAACAATATTCGACCACAATCTGCTTCATAAAACACCCTATATAAAAAAAAGAAATAACCACTTTAGTATACATGTCAAGCCATCAATATACCTCACATTTGTGTATATACATCCGTACATACTCAACACCTCTTAAACCGTATATATATATATATACAACACGACAATGCAAGCGTGCAGTCGATGTCCGTCGCTGATAACCGCACACATACACACTGCACCCTTCGCGATAAAGACGTTTCGCGCACGCGGAAGCAAGGCGGCACACGTGCGGCATCTGATAAAAAAGTTAAGGAGGCGACGTGGTCGTATAGATTACCTGCACTGCCTGTATGTCTGTGTGTATGTTTTCGTTTTTAAACTCATGCAGGCGATTTTTTTAAGAGATATTATTATATTGGCGTGGTGGTATGTGTTGAAATCGTTTATTAAAGTGAATAGGGAACGAGGCAAATTCGTATACAATTAGAACCGTTATATATCTATACGATATATATCGGCCAATAAGATATTTCTATTTCTCTGTGTAACTGAAGAGACTAAAACTATTACTACGATAGAGCGTCAATTATATACCATTGCATGACGTATATATTTCCATTGCTGCATAGTATATAAGCCTATCGATATGTGTGTATATGTTTTTACCTATTAACGCAAACTAATTGATAATCATTACAAGAAAAGCTAATTACACGCGTGTGCATACACTACTGGTAATGCAAATATACATAATATACCCGCGACGCGTGTCTATCGATCAAGCGCGCGACGTCTTATCGCTTTTGCTTATTTATTAACCAAGCCAAGGCTACAATTAAATAACCATTCACATATATATATAATAAATCCATTAGATAACGCGCGTGGTTTTCCAATTATTTCATCTATAGGTATATAACCAACATCAATATATACGTATACAAAGAAGTGTCAGCTCACGCGCGTATTTATGAAAAATCTCTCGATACATCGCTATATATATATAATACACGCACAGCGAAAGCGCTGCGGGAAATCGGTCAACGTCTCCGCTCGCGCTGCGCGTTGTCTGACATAATAACTCCTCGATTCGGCGTGACGTAAGGTTATGTGTACGTATGTATGTATGTATGCGGAGAGGAACGAGAGAAAGTGTCAAGGACAATGCGCGAGATCTGCTGCCGGCATCGTCGTCGTCGGCATACTTTTTTGCTGCGCGCGAAAGCAAACGACGAACGCGCGGTAGTATAAGTGCGGTGAAGAGAGTGTGCGGTTGGTGTATATATATGTGTGTACGTAGGTCAGTAACTGTATTAAATGCCGACACGAGAGCAACGCGCTCTCTCTGTATAGAGATCGTGGACATTTAAATGTGTGTATGTATATGTGCGTGGGTAGGTGTGCAGGGACGGAAGTCGCGTGAGAGAGGTTGGCGCGAGTGGGTGGGTGTATTTGTATTATATATGGGTGTAACTGGTTGGGTTTTAAGAAATTTTTGAGGATTGGATGTTTGTTTAATTTTTTTTTTTAAAGTGAAAGAGTTGGAAACAGTTGTCTGTGTAAAAGTTTAATAAAGTGTAATAATATATTAATGAAGGTTACTTAACGTGAGAGCTATTACTTTACTGTAAATTGGGTGAAGGATATTTATTTGATTTTTATATACTTGAAAACTATTTTAATTGTTTACACTGGCATTTTCAAGTGAACGCGCCGTAATACACTAAAAAATGTACGTGAATGTTATATACCTATTTGAAAACAAAAGTAAAATTTAAGAAATAAACATGAAATATTTATAAAAACTTTTAATGAAAAATAAAAATGATGTTAATTATTTGTGATTCCACACAGTTATACTCGTATACCGTGTAATAATTGTTTTTCTCACTCGTATACAGCCTCGACTAAACTTTTTCAACCACCCATGATGATCACCTTACCACCGCGTATATGTTTCAACCCCACACTACGTACCACACAATTAAAAACTTCGTCCCACACTTAACTTATATCCCAACCACCTTAACGCAGCACCTACGGACACTCAAAGAAACATCTCTTCTCGTGCGAGACGACGCATATACTCACCTTTTTCGTCGTTCTCGCGCGCCTTGAGAAAAACCCAGCGGCTCGTAACTTTTCTCTCTCTTATATATATATACACATATATGCTACGACGTCTGCGAACCAACGGCGCGACTGTCTCGTGCTTATACGCTCGCGCGCTCGTGCAATTTTAGAAGAACCGTTACGCGAGCACACATACATATATATATACGCGTGTGGAAAAAGTTTATATGCGCGCGCTCGCGCTCGTTTGCATTGACCTCTCGTGGTACGCCGGGACGACGCTGTGTGTGTGTGTGTATGTTATGCGCATGTGTGAGTCTGGTTTAGTGCGCCGTTTGTAGAAGTAATTGTGCTCTTTTGAAGGGACTGTATTATATGGGAAGAACGCACGTGGACAGTTTAAATATATATGAAATGAAAATTTAAATAAAGAATGGAACTGTGGTCGTAGGATGTTTGTGTACGGGACAAAGTTTATATATAAACCTTTCCTACAGGAATGAGCTGTAATTTTGTATTTTTTTTTAAGGGGAGGTAGTTAGGTTTAGGTTTTGACATTTTACACTGCGTTATTTATCATTTACGATAAAAGACGATACATAATATTTTTTTTTTAAATAGTAATACACTTTTTTATGAAGCCTTTTTAATGATTATATATTTGGTTTCCAATTATGAGTCACTAATATATACATATTTATACGTTCACGTGACGGTAAATTTTTAGTCTCAATTCGCTAGTTGAACTCAAGTGATTTTGCTTTTTACGGTAACTCTTAAATAACGGTTGTTTATCTTCATTTGCTCAATACTTTGATAAATTTCTTTGAGTTGAACTGTGCAATTCTTAATGTTTTAAACAAAATTCCAATTACTAAAGATAAACTAAATACTTTCAAAATAAAGTATATGTCTATTGAATTAACTCAAAATTTTAAAAAGTAGAATTACCCAGCTGAGCAAAAACTACTCCTCTTATGATAAATTCTGAACTTTACACAAACATACATAATGATGTATAACCTTTACTAAACGTCTAACTGTCGAAGTGATTAAATTAAATTGATGAAAAAAATGAAAACTGCTAGTTAAATTTAATTTAAATTGTATACAATCGTTTTATTTCCCTATATAAATTTGAATAGTATTATGAGGTAACCATAGTCGGTAATTTAGTTTATTGCAACCTATTCCTTCGTACTTTTAAATAGCACAAAAATGCAACCTTTTTGTAAATATATATATATCGTATAGTAATAGTTTCATTTTTCAACAAAAGCAGCAACCACGTAACACAGAGAGTCTTGCACAAAGTTAAGCGAGACGCGTAAAAATTTTAACACTTCTTATGAAATAAACAGAGTCTCACTTTACAACAGCCCGACAAAAACCAGAAACATTCGCCATAGCCAGACACATTCGCTCCAAACCGTTAACAAGTCACTTTTAAGCGAATTAACTCTCCTGGCGCCTTATACACACGTCAACATTGTCCAGCCGTACATACACATACATATTTCGTAACGTGCCAACGCTAATCCTCACACTTTTGTCTCTTTCCCTGAAGTTATTTCCTCTTAAATTGCTTTCGCGTTTAGCTGACAATTATCATATTGCAACTGTGGTTTTTATTTCATTGCTTTGACGCTAATGGAACGTCGATTGTTTTCTGGAAACTCCGTGAGATGCACTCGAGTTATCTTATATACTTTTTTTTTATTGGTGAGCGCTCACGAGCGATTGGTAATAAATTAGCGGCGCAGGTGAATGATTTCGCGGAATATTCTGATGACTTCATTGAATTTAATTACGAAACGGGTTTTGAAAGTGGCAAAAATAGAAGGCGATGCTATTAATAGTATGGAGACAGGCTTGCTTCGATCCGTGTAACACGCGGTATTACGCATGTAAGTAGCTTATATATTCATAATCGAATCCGACAATTAAATTTGCATCCGAGATAAAAGTCAACATTGATTTGGAAAATAAAGAAATATTGTAATGGCGTACAAGTTGGTTAAAGATTTGTAAAATACATATACATACCGTGTAACTTTTATGAGTTTTCTTGGTAAATAAATTTTGAAAGCTATGTAGTACCGGAACTTCGCCTACGAAAAAGTTTACAGTAAAATTTCATTCTTTTTGCAAAAAATTTAACGGAAATACCTACGTCAATTTGGTTTCTCAATATTGCTTTGGCTACGTGCATTTTTTAAAACCATTTCTGTATTCTGAAATATTTTTCACATTGTAACCGAATTTCAAAAAGGTAAATTGAGGAAAAAGGAATCTAACTGACACATTGCATCTGCGTCAATTCATTTGCTGAAATATTCTCGGCGCTGTACAATGTAGAAATAAAGACTTCTTCAAATTGTTTGAATTTTTTATCATTGTTTCAAAGGTTGTACACTGAAATGCATCATATAAAAAATTTATTTCTGAATATCAATTTTTAAAATCCTTATTTACCCACGAAATCTTTAAAAAAAACATGAATATTTTAAGCGATATTTTAAATGCACACCTATATGTTCCTATTTTATTGGTTTTTTATTTTGCATCGCATCTTCTGCTTTATCCCGTATTATCTCGCTTTCGTGCTCACTAAGTACCAACTGCCCCACTCCTCGACAAACCAAACTAATAACGAACATTAAACAATCCACAACCATTATACAATCCCTTTATCTCAATACCCAACCCCATCACTCACCACTAACCATTTCTTACATTGTTTCCACAAACCACCATACCACCACTACACTATCTCCTAAAAAAAATAGAGAAAAAAAGTAAACCAACAACTTTATCTTCAACTACACCACTCACAAACCTAGCCCTCCCCTCATAAAAAAAGCATACACCCTGAAGAAGAACAAAAAAAAATCGTGCGCGCATGCGCTTATACGATCGCTCGTTAAAGGGCTAAAACTCGCGCAATAAATCGCGCCGCGGAAAAATCGAACACCACCGCTGCCGTCGCCGCAAAAACCGATGAGCGCGAATTTTACGATCGCGCGCGCGCGTGTAGGGATAATGTGAACGTCAGGGGATAGGCATTCGTGTTAACCGTAAAAATTGTGCACAGGTGTAAGAAGAACGCAAGCCTTTGTTTCAGTCGTGTATGTGAACGCGTGGCTTTGTTTGTAGGCTTGCGGTGTGTTGTGTTTATGTGTGTTTCTATTTGTTTGTTTCTTTTTTTTTGGTGGAGGGGTTGGGTGAAAGAGAGAAATAATTCGCGAAGTCAGTGGTGGATTGGGTGATGGATATGTGGTTGAGCGAAGTGTAATGGGTTAGAAATAAGTTTAAGATCTTCGTCGCGTGGTATAGTTTTGAAATTTTCTGCACTGTATGAAGATACAAATTTTTGGATTATCCAAGGTGTACTGTAAATGGGGATTTTTTGAGCGTAGACTTGGTAAATGGTAATACAATAAGTAATATTTTAAACTAAAATAACTGCTTTATAACTATAAGTATATAGAATAGTACGTAATGTTAAAAAATGACGTAGTGCAGTCGAACAGAGAGTAGAAACAAGAGTCGCTATTCATAGGCACTGGTTAAAAAGTCTGCATTGTTTAAAAAATTACGGAGAATTGCATACACAAAAAAAATCATGATTTCGACCTGAACCATTATAGCGAATAAACTACATCATTTAAATTTTTGTTAGTACTGTAACTTTTTTTCTAAGGCATAAACATGTATATATACTTAAATCGAGAAATGAAAATGCATTATAATTCCGTTTCCAAGGTATCAGTTGTATATTTGAAAAAAAAGTTGAACAAAGAATAGAGTTTTCGAGCCAAAAAATGGTTAAACTTTAGTTTCTCGCAATCCTAGAGATCTTATATGAGATATTACAAAATCCCAACGCGATGAAGCAAGTCTATACCTCCGGATTCGTGTTTAGGAGGCGCACACATATATGGAGACATGGTAGTTTAGCAAACGGCACTTTTTTATTTTTGTCTAAGGTCTTTGCTGTTAAAGTTGTAATTGAATTTTTATTGGAAAATCACTGCTATTATTGAAAACAAAAATATTGTTTTCTACTATAAGATTGCAGCTTATTTACGTTTATATAAGCTTATACTCGGAGAAGACAATTATGAAAATTCAAGCCTACCTACTTTCAGTATAACTTGTAATTTTCTTATGCAAGTAATCATACATTCCTAGACCATCAAACAGAATACAGAAAAGAATTTCAGTTAAATTAATAGCGAGGCATAATTTATATGCATATAATTATTTTTATGTCCTTTGGCTTTTACCGATGAATCTTCGTACAGTCTTTGTCCTCCTTATTTCAATTTTCGCATTAAAAATTTTTACTGGACAAACATTTCCGTACACTAATTTTCTTTGACAACAACGAAACTACTGCCAAATTTTGACAACGAATTTACATTACAATTTTTCATTACCCCACTTCTATTTTTCCAACAACACACACCGCTACATACATAAAAGCATTCCGAAATCAACAAGCCACACTATAACCACACTACTGCATTCCCTCTACACTCGCACACCTCACTCAATCCATCCTCAGCATATATATATGCAGCTGCAACCATCGCGTACTAACCTCGTTTCACGTCTCTACTTTAAATATATTATTTTCTTAAACGTCCCATTTGCCTTAGCCCATACCTAAACCGAGGGGGGGAGGAAAGGGGGGCACGCTCAATTTTCTTATCTCCGTTATGCAATTTAGCCACTCAAACGTTGAATAGCGCGCGGCGCGTTGTTCATCCGACAATAAGCTCTCACCATCACTATATATATATACCAACTGCACCTACATAATGTACATGCGCATACGCGTTCAATTCTTTTACCGTTCCGACAAACAAGATCTACTTCCAGACTATATATATATATAGTGATTTGAGCTCTTGTCGGTCATGTGTGCATGCAGGTTTAGCTCTAAAATTTTGTACAGAGGTGGCATAGGTATATAAGCAGAATGATTGTAATCTCTCGTGTTATTGGTCTCTCATATCGAGGTTCATTACCAGTACGTATATCTATTTTCTCTCTAGATAAAAGTGAGAGAAATGAGCTCTCCGAGGCTGTGGCTTCGTTATACCGTTATTACGACCACCATCACTGTGTCAATCGTCATTATTATTATTATCGCGAATTGCAACTCTTCCCTTTCCTCTCCTTCCTCTTTCTCTTTCGCACGTTCTAATTCGCTCGCGCGCGACGACTACCTGTTCCTCTTTCGCTCTCGCTGTGTCTGCACTCTGCAGTTTGCATTATCAATCATCCGTGCTATTACGCGCACCTTTATCCGCTTGTGCTTTTGCTCTGTTCGCATGCAACTCTCGCTCTCTCTCTCTCTCTCTCTCTCTCTCTCTCTCTTGTGCGTATGTCGGTTAAATGTCGCTTTGGTTTTGTACTATGATAAAGAGACAAGTCGTGTTGCACATTTTACAAAGGTGCACGTTTAATAAACTTTGCTTGAGTATATTTTCTAAATTGACGTATGAATTTTTTATCTTAATTCATAATAATATATTAGCTCCGTTTGTCTTACTTTTCTGTAAATTTCACTTTCTCTCTATCCCTATAAAAAAACAAAAGAAATTGTTTAACTTGTATAAAATTTTCCCATAATATCGTTCACGTATTGCCACGTAATGTAAAAATTCGATATCGAATATGTATAACCCCTAAAAATACTGTTTCATAATCGATAACTGTCGAACTACGTTCACTTTCAGTTTCTATATTCCCTCGTACATGCGGAAATGTTCATTGTAGCGGATGAAAAAAAAAGAGCACGCGTCAGAGATCGAACTGTTTTATAATACCTCCCGCACGTGATACTTCCATCTGCATTCCACTCTACTATTATTAAAAAACAATGTAAATCAACAATTTTTATTTCTCCATCTCGTTGCCAAAAAAGGAAAAAATTTGTGTGACCCAAGCCGTCGGAGTGCAATAATTTTACGACTATATCGATTAACCTTCACCCCCCACACATACAGAGACTTACACACACTCCATATCCAACTTATATTACACTACATTACATTCGTTTACCGCTCATAAATCGACTCTCCTCTCCTTTTCATCCCGAAACATTTCTAACACATACACACAGCCGGTCCCTTTTTACCTCGCATCGCCTAAAACTCACGCTCGCATGTTCTATATAGTCATCCTCCCACCGTATACTCATATACATATATACATACATACATCCACAGTCACTCGCGGCTCCGACGACGTGCCGCGCAGGGTCACTCACCCACCAAAACACTTTTCTCTCTCTCTCTCGCTCTCTTCTGCACATCCTTCTTCTCTCACCAATACAACTCTCGCTATCAATCCCCCATCTCTTTCTTTCTCTCTCTCTCTCTCACCCTCGTATCAATACTCTCTCTCTCTCTTTTGCTCCCCCACCAATGCTGTCTCGGTCGCTCGCGCGCGCCGTGCGTTCCCCTCTATATAACACACATATACATGCTACACACATATATATATATACGCTCGCGCGGGCGCGTATGTACGGATCCCTCCCTCCCCTGCAACAACACAGAGAGCTCGCGCGCGCGTCTGCGAGCGCTCCGCACCGCTGCTGCCTGCTGCTTGCTTGCTGCTACTACTGCCGTGCACGTCGCGTCAGTCGCGCGAGAGCCTTCTGCGGGGGAGGAGCCGCGCTGCCGCTCGCCTCACACTTCATATTATTATTCACTCACCCACCACCAGTTTCTATCTCTTTCTTCTCCATAAACTCCATATACATATATATATACACTCATCGTATACATACTTATATACATCTTCGTATATATATATATACGCTGCTACTTTCATCTTTATATTTCTGTGCTACTGCAGCAGCAGTAGTAGTAGTAATATAGCAGCAGTTGTGGTTGTTCATCGTATGTGGCATTCAGTGAAGAGTTACATTCTCGTACAACAACAACGAGTAATGCAAGTGAGTGAGATAGAGAGAACGTGAGGATTGGTAGCAAACCCGTGCGAGGAGTATAAGTGCTGCAGTGTGTGCGACATCTACATATATATATATATATACGTGTGTGTGGTGCAAGCGCGTCCTCCCCTACCGTCACTGCCGTTGTCGATACACCCGCGCACGTGTGTGTATCTATAGGCTTGCTACTAGTGCAGCCGTAGTAGTAATAATAATTATAATAAGGGTATAAGTAATAATATTCGCAGAGAGAGGAGGGAAAAGACACTTTTCGCTTCTCTATACATAATACGAGTGTGTTCAACGTGTTCATCGTCGATCGAGATTATATACATATATATTGTATACCTGTGTGAGTTCATACGTAATATACCTATAGGATAGAATATATACCTAGAGAGAAAGCAGGGAGAGAATATAACATAGAAGATACGAAGCAGCAGACGAAGAAGAAGAGAGGAAGTAGTGTGCGTTTCGTTAGTGTGAGGTGAAGAGGAAGAGGAGAGGAGAGGAGGAGAAGAAGAAGGGGGATTTCGACGTAGTCGTCGTCGTTGTCGTCGTCGCCGGTGCAAGTGCGCGTGTGTGCATGAGGAAGAGAGAGAAGAGAAGAGAAGAGGAGAACCGTGTATACACATATACCGTGTGGGTAGTAGCAGCAGCAGCAGAGGGCCTGGGAGAGAGCTACGCTTGCAACTTTAAATTCCACGGCACGCCGATGACGACAGTGGAGAAGATTTAAATGGTGAGCGAGAGAGAAAGTGCGTCGACCGATGGCTATTTTTGGGGAGGGAATGTTTTTTCTTTTTTTTTTAGGTTCAGAGAAAGAAAAAAAGGGTTGTGTATGTGTGGTTTCGAAAGGGGTGAGGTTAGGATTTTAGGTGTAGTGTGTGTGGTGTTGAAGCGAACCGTGGGATGTGGTGAGGATGGAAGATTGATGAAAGGTGGAAGAGGTTGAGAGTGATTAGTTTGCGGAGGTTTGAAGGTTAGGGTGGTAGGTTTGCCGCAAACCCGGTGGTTTTTGCGTCCACACGGTTGGATAATGAATGTTTAAATCAATACGAGGAAAGATTGTTGGTATCTGTCGTTGACTTTTTGCCACAGGGTTTATTGGTCTCGTTAAAGAACAAAACGACGTGTTTAGTATTTTTTTTTCTTCTTCTTCTTGAAATTGGAAGTGTGCTATATCTTTATCGTTATCAATTCGCAGCGATTGCTATAGAAATTCCGATTCAAAATCTTTATTTGCCAGATAAGTATACAGCTTTCGAATGGTTACAAGCTATAGACCGTGAAAAGAAAAAACGTTGCGGAGAGTTTAAAGAGCCAGTGATACATTTGATTTTCCCCGAACTGCAATAAAACTAATAGGTTGCAGAAACGTTAAAAAAAAAGTCTCGTGAAAATAGACTTTTATTAACAATTAAAAATGAAAGTAACTTTTAATACCTACTTCAGGAGGGGTATATATACTGCGAGTGCAATTTATCGCTGGTGGAAACATTCTTTAACTGCGGCGAGCATTCTCATGACTATTACAAAATAATTAGCTGCTCCTTTTTCTCTCTGTGCAGCGCTCGTATACCTTTATCGCAATATATATATATATAGCTGTTGCAGTTATAGTGTGTTTACAGTTACTCAGTATTAACATAAATTTACGGTAATCGCTAGTCTAAAAATAACCGGTAATTGATATAGTAATTACATTAAATGTGTGCAAAAGATGTGTATTTCATGCCTAATGTTATATCTACGACGAACGTTATATACACGAAAATAAGCGAACCGTGCGTCATTATATATACGTGTGCAACGTGAAATTTCTGCGTTAATTAACTTTACTTGTATACTTGTTACTGATATTTACAAAGAATCATTTTCTCGCAAAAATTATCATAATGCCTTTTGACGTCATGATGGTACTCAAAAATTCCTATAAAAATGAATATAATTTGCAACGAGAGAAAAAAATGTCAATCTTCGTTAAAAATCAGCGATATTCATGCAAATTTTAGTATGTCGCAAGTTTAAAATAAATTACGGTGTAATTCGAAAAAAAAATTATAGTAATTTTTTCCCTCTGCTTTATTATTCCTCGTGAAATTACATTGTAAACTATAATGTTGCCTCTTATACTGGGCTCTCTCTCTATACGCTTTCCTGACCAGCGCGGCGACTGCCTAAAATGTTTTACGAGGATCGTTAAAAAGGTGCTTGTGTCAAAACACGCCCACGCCCTTTCTAAATATCAAAATTTATGCATTCAAAATGAATGAACGTGCGTTATTTCGACTATCATTCAGTACAAACTAAAGTACAATTTCTTACCATCAGCGTACATTAACAAGACAATCAATTCAAACGTTCCCAAGTACATTTCAACTATTTCTCTTCTTCTTCTTCAAAAAAAAAAACTTTCTCAATACCTACAACCGTGACTATTTTTACCATATACACATATAGATTCACTTAAGCAACCTTTACTACTTATTCCAAAACCAAACAAAACTTCACCTCGTCTCGGTCACGTCTCTCGCTAAAAACGACGCAAACAAATCTCTCTCTCTCCGCACTCGTTCCCTTCTATATACTAAAAGAAAAAAAAACGAAGAACTACTGCAGCACATACACACACATACGTACATACTCACTGTCATCGTCTCTGCTCACTCGCTTGCGCGTGCACGTGATTATCCGCGTTTTTGCCTGGCTCGCACTCGCGCTAGCGGATAACCTCTCTCCTTTCTCTGTCTCTCGACTCGCTCATATATATATATATATATACATATGTGTATGCGTGCGTGCGCGCACACACAGGGATCCTCTCTGTACCTCTGCGGTCGTTGCTCTCGTGCTCGCGCAGGTGAATCGCTTGCGAGAGCGGTAGCTCCGAAATGCTAGCGAGTAGCCGGAGAGACACATATACATATATATACGCAAATGTGTCTCTTTTTTTTCTCTCTGCATGAGACGTGACTTTGTGTAACGGTGGATCGAAGAGATTCTCTCTTTTTTTTGAGAGAGGAGATTTTTTTCGTAGGTGTGTGTGCGTGGATTTTGCAGGTTTTGAAGAGAGATTTTCTTTTGTGGTTTGCTTTGTTCGGATTTTTCGGAAAATATGGGAGTGGTTTAGGGGCGATGATATGGGTGTTATGAAGCTTTTGTTGTTGGTATGAGTGGAGAAGTAAAGGGGTTTTAAATTTCGGAGTAAGGCGCGTAGTAGCGATATTACGTCTAGTATTCTCGTTGTTTAAGACGATAATATATTTTATTGAATATTTGCAACTATCCCTAGTCTTTTTTTCAAAATAAAATACTATGGAAGAGTTTCGATGATATTTCCATACTTGTTGTGAAACATTGTTACGCTCCTTGACCTTCAAACTATAATTTTTGTTTTGACTTTGATGATTTAAGTTTGAACTTTTTATTTCTTTCTATTTTCATAGTAATGTTTGTTCAAAACTAAGTTAATTTTCATTGCGTGAATTTATAAAATCTCAGTTATCTCACTTTTATTACAAACCTAACAACATTTACATTTTTCATTAAAAATCTAAAAAATAATACTGACAACGTCAGCATCAAATTACAAATTCTGCAACCCTACTCTTAACTCTTTCTCTCTCTATCTTTTCTTTCTAAACTTTTATTTGCCGATCAAACTGTCTGCACGATCGGCACGCCCTTACATCTCCTCCTTGCATAAATCACATGGACATCCATCGCAGCAGCAGCAGCACCAGCAGCATCTCTACAATAATAAACGCGGCGCCTAGAGCCACAATCAACGTCGACATCGTCGTCGTCGTATAGTCGCGCACGCGACGAGCGCCGATTAGCCCAATTTCAACGGCTGCTCGCCGCGCATGCACGCATGCTTTATCCCCGAAAGGGGCGTACGAAGGGCACCCCCTTTAATAATAAAAAGAACCGAGTGTGGTCTGGGTGTTCCGGCAATTTGCCTAATTCTGACCTGTCTCGCGGCGATGGCTGAGTAGATTTTTTTTGGTATATAGATGATAATTCGCCGAATGCGAGTTAAAGGAATCCGTGAATTTCGCGGTCGCAGTGTGTTATAAACAATGGGCGGAACGAGGGTTTTATTCCGTAATTGGTCGTATTTTGGCGCATAACGATGGTTAAACTGGCTGCTTGAGGTTAAATTTGCATCTATTTTAGACTGTTATCTGGTTAAAAGTCTTTCAATTTGAAAGAAAACAAGGTGGAAAGAATATTCTTGTTAACTGGTTAGAGAACTGTATTTTACGGAGTAATTCGGTACCGAAAATATTTAGGTATATGATTAGGTATAAGTTCATTATATACAGAAAAATTTAGACGTATCTTTTGATAGATTTTATTCATGATGCTGTAAGTTGAAACCATTACCACAAACTAAAGGCATAAACCTGACCTGTAGTAAACCATACCTAAACCTAATGTAACAAATCTACATTTCTTATCAAACATATCCAAAACAAACCTTAATCCTCACGACTATAATTTCTATATCAAAATCGCTGACTTTATCAAGCAAAAACCACCCCAACCTCGACTCTCTTAGTTTTTCCTTGCACTTCCGTGTCGACTGCCGTATTTCCATAATAATAATCATTACCGCGAGTAGGTATAGCAAGCCGCCAGCAGCTCACACAGCCTCGCGCGCGACTTGTTGCATTGACCCACTCGCGCGGGCGCGTGCCGAGGGCGAGCGTAGCAGCAGAGTCCGCACGCGCGCGTTGTGTAGTCGCGTGCAGCGAGAGAGAACTGGAGCGGTTCGAAAAATAATATCTCGTCGTGTCGTATTTTTATCTCTCTGCTGTGCTTTTTTTAGGCGTCAGCGTGTGCGCGAGTTCTTGTGGGTTTTGTGTGTTGCATATATATATATATATATATATATATATATATTGCGCGCTGGATTGTTATAAGTTCTTGCTGTGGTTGTGCGTGATAAGGTCGTCGCGATAAAACTAAATACCTGGAATGGTATATAAATTTCAAGGAGACTGTATATTCGTATCGCAAAACAAATGATAATTTCGTTATAACATCGGGAATTCGAATAAACCGTTATAGTCGCATCAATCGATACATCGTAAAATTCTCACCGTCTAAAACACCTCTAAATCCATAATTTATTTCGTGGAAGTAACATTCCCGTCGAGAGCAATTCCCATACGTCAAGCTACACACGACAATCGTATGTATGCGTGCATATATACGTATACCTTTGAAGTCTCCCAACACATACACGCGTCACTGCCAAACCGCAATAGAGCGTCTCCGCTCAAATAAATCGGCGTGCGACGGTAGCAACGGCCGCTACATATACATATACAGACGACGGAGAAAGAGACCGAATTATCGCGTCACGCGTGTCAATGCACTCGTACTCGCGCTCTCTCGCATATATATACAGCTGACAAAATAAAGAGCAGGGAGAGTTGTCGACGACTCTAACGTTGCTATATGTACGTATGTGTGTGTGAAGCGCGTGCGGAAAACCAGGTCACGTGTGTGCGCGCTCAACGCGGTGGGGGCTAATTATGAGCTGTAATTACCCGGCACACGAAAATAGAATCTAATTGTCCTCGTTTTGCCTTTCGTTCTTACATGGCGGCAGCGCGGAGAGGAGCTGCTGCTGCTGCTGCTACTGCTACTGGCTTCAAAGCTACGACGTTTGCTTTGAGTTCAGCACGAGCTTTTATTTCGTTTTTCATTGTCTCTCGTTCGCTTATACATATACATATACGCATGCGTGCTGTATGTGCCGGTTCTTCTGCCCTGGCTCGAGAGTAAGCCGGCCGCGCTCGTTAGTGCCAGCACGGCAGTATAGCAGTAGAGAGAGTTTTTTCCAGGGCGTTGGAAGCTTCTTCTCTTTCGCTGTATGGCTGCGTGGTGGAGATTCAAGTTGACGCTGCCGTCGCTGCTACTGCTATATGCTTTTATTTTTGCGATGACGAGGCAGTGCTTCTTTTTACTTTCTTCCTTTCGTTTTGTAGGTTAGGTGCGTCAGGTCGAGTTCAGGTATCTTGTTTTGTGGATTCGTACACGTGGGTGTTTGTTACAGGATGTTCTTGGTTGTCTTGATATGATTGTTATCGAAAATTTTATCCAGATTAATGTGCATATATGGCGTGGGGTTGAGAAAAATTTCACGTTTATGGGTTTGAAACGCGCTTTTATGCATTTAGCAATTATATATTTTATTATGTTGATTATTACAATTTGGTATTTCGTATGAATTGTTATTTATTATTTAAACTAAAACATTTTAATTATTTACCAATTCGACTGAAATTATTCTCAATAATTCACGTTACACTGGCACATCAAATAATTACGCTGAAATTTAACCAATTCCCCAAAATCACGAATAAATTCAAACTCTGTTTTATTCAACAATGTTCAATTACATTAAACCGTATCATAAAAACACCGATTTATTCGCTGAATCCCACATAATATTATAGTCAAAATGAATACCCGAATTATTTCAATCAAACCCCATATCTGTTTTATAAAACGCAAATCGAAACCTCCGTTCACGCAACAATTATTACTCATTAATTATAATTAATCAACGCGAATCCATACCACCAATTCAAAAGCAATCGGTCACTGTCAAAAAACCAGTTTTCTTTCTTTTTTTTTTTTGGTCGGTGACGAAAGTACCACCACCCCACGCGTGTACCGCGAATACCAGTCACACCACTTACAACAAGTGCCGTTGTGTGTTGTCATTCCCCTCTCGTCGGCGTCGTTGTCGTTGGTGGCATATACCTTATGGAATTCGTGAGCTTGCAGAAATTCACGCACAACGTCGCGTCGTGCAAAATTACATACTCCCACGTAGCCCCTGATAAGACATATATGCACGCACACATATATATACATATACTTGTAAATTGAGTTATCGCACCTTAATATTTCCGGCGCGCGCGCCTATATGCTTATCTCCGCGACGGCGGCACGCGGTATTTAATTTTATTACCCGCGCACGCGTATGCGATGGAGCGGAGATTGGTTCGACGCGCGCGGTCGATTAATTAATGCAAATTGCACGAGAGGTGATTGTGAAATATGGCTGACTTTGTTGCGAAAGTATATATATGTGTGTATATGTATATGCACACCTATATATAACAACAACTCGGTTGATGAAAATTTCGTTTTGTAATTTTCTGTCGCGTTTCTTTTTTTCTGTATTGGAGCCAAACACATACATAATGGTAACGAAGGAGTGTATATATATATATATATATATATATATATATATAGCAAACGCGAGTTTAGAATTGTAAATCTCGCGCGCCATTACGACGACAAAGGGGGGAGAGATCTGATTACGGGCTATTTATGGCGGTTGCTCGCGCGCGCGCAAGCGCTCACGACGATTTAGTGCATCATTATGACCATTTTTCCTTTCTTTGTTTCAGGTGAGTGTGTCTGTCGCTAACTACTACTTTCACTGTATACGTGGCTAAGCCGACGATGTCGTCGTAACCGTAAGTGCCATACGAGTGTACGTATGTATATACATATATGTACAGCTCGCAAAAAAAAATCAACATATATTGCAAAACGTATTTGGATTTAAATAGTTTTGTGATACCGCGATTAATTAATTATACCTTTAATTAGGAGCGATTTTTTCACGCGACCGAAGTATACAAGCGCTTATTAATTGAAATTCTCGCATGGCGTGTGTTGCGATTGTTATGACGCAACGTAACGCATGTGTGTGTGTATGGTCAGTGAACTTTTGATAATGTTAAACGTTGGCGAATTTATAAGTATATGCGTCTTGATTTACGTGGAATTCTCTTCGATTCCGTGATAATTTTATATGCTCGTGAACGGGCGATTTATTATAACTAGTTTATATTAAAGTCCCTAACAAGGTGAATAAATTAGATGCGGATATATACATGTGGTTGAAAATCATTTAGGGTTGTGTAACGTTATACGATCAGTATATAGTTAATGAATCAGAAGTTTTACCTTTTTTTTTGATGACGAATGGGAATTCGAGCTAAATAATGATCTTGTTTTATCTGCATCGGCTGCAGGGGTGATAAAGTAAAGTGAACTGTTTACAGTATCTATAAAAATTAAAGCTATTTTCTAACGTTACATATATATTTCAAGAGAACGAAGGTGACATACCAAAAGTATATAGAGTTGGATTAAACGTTACAACTCTCACGACAATTTCATTTATTTGCATCTTCTTTTCCACCATTATTTATACAAACAACTTCTAATTTCACCACCAAACACCCACCACAGCTTTCAATAAATTCCAACGCATATCCGACCTCAAATATATACATTTCCGTTTTACCTCGGTACACGAAAACGGTACACACGCATACATTTCTTTATCTCCGTGGCAAATCCCAGTTTTCGAAACAGTTTCAATTTCCGCGGGGGCGTCGTCGTCGTCGACGCTGCAGAAAAAAGAAACGCTTCTTCCGCCGCCACGGGGGCGTTCGCCTTTCTCTTCTCTTATTCTACCGTACTTCCACAGGTTTCAAAATACAAGCGCGGAATTTCTAATTTCGTTTGCGTTCGCTTCTATATATATCTCATTCCGTTTTTCACGTTCGTTGTTTTTTTTCCCCCCCAGTCGACTGATTATCCGTAATCGTTTGTTGTTCCGAGCTCTGACGTTTTTGCTTATTAAGTAGATCTTTCGCTCTATGGCTGCTGTGGTGTATATATGTATATAACGATGCTGCTGGTCTCGGGAGCGTGAGAAAGAGTCTCGCGCAGAGTGCGTCGATTAGCGAGTTGGTTAGCATAGCGAAAAGGATTCTCTTGTCTTTTTAGTTCTTTTGTCGGAGGAATTTGCCATTGGTTTGTTTGCTTTGATAAATTGTCTGCGAATAGTTATATAGCAAGAAATGCATCTTTTTCTTACACATAAATTATTGTTATTTTTTGGTTCAATCAATTCTTATAATAATTGTGAAACTACATAACAAAAAATATTAATATTATAATAGCATTGCTAAACAACAAAATCAAACAAATTTTCACCAAGTTTCTTCAATTTTTTTATCGTTCACCAAATCTCTTTGATAAATTTGTAAGTAGAATGGACTTGATAAAATTTTCAATAACGCTATGTACAAATTTAACCGACTATTTGATATATAAACCGTCGATTAAATGTCTGCGCGTGAAAAAAAAAATGCACCAGAAATGAAATAACACGGTCATTGCCGTCGTGTTCCCTCGTGCCAACTATTTCCCGATATCTATATACCCTGAAAACCAATATAATTCTACACTCATTACTTCGACGAATCAATATATAACGTATATATACGCGCCGCCGCCTCGCTTTTTCACGCATATTAACACACGGACACGATGCGCGTCTCTTTAAAAAAAAATATATATATATATCAATCGATTCGCACCTCTCCCTTTCTCTTCTTTTTTTTCCTCTCGTGCCTTCTCTATCTATGTATATATACACACACGCACGTATATGCAGGCTTGATTAAATTAATCGATTTTCGCGCGAACGCTAGCAGCTCTTTCTCGCGCCTAATATTTATTTCGGCGCTATCAACGTTAAGGCTTATCGGCTGGCTCTCACTCGCTCGCTTTAATATCGGACTCGTTTTGTTTTTACTTTGTCCCTCGTGCGGTATGTTTTTCTTTTTTCACTTCCTCTATTTCTCTCTCTCTCTTTCCCTCTCTTGTTTCGCATCGTCTCGATGAGTATATATATATGTTTCTCCTTTGGCGCGCGCGTGCATCTGGCAATAATTTTTTAGCGGTGCTATATCGGTATACGCCGAATCACTGAATTTCGACGAGTGCAATTGTTTTTTCGTATACGGCTGTCGATATAGACGCGGTTCATCCGGTTGTTTCATTAGCATATAGGGGAACTCGCGCGATTTCACGGTATACCGTGCGTTATTTTGTAATTTATGACAAAAATGTTATAATTCTTTTAAAATTTTTGTATGTATATATATATATATATATATATATTGTTTTATTTCATTGAGCAAAATGTATACACAAAGATTTTTTAATCACGCCTTCTTTATCGTTCTACATAAATTCGAAGCCAAAAAAACGGCACATCGATAAGGTGACAGATTGAAAACATAAGCAGCGAAATTGTCGTCGCGCGCAATGTATATCCGAATGATGATGTAAGCGCCACGACCTTAAGCGCCAAGAGAGATAACTGGATTTTAAAGAGCAGAAAAGTCGTGTTATGGTCTCTCACTTATATATCGAGTTTGTCGACATTCCTTTTTAAGAAAATAAAACGATCGTTTCGTCGTTGCCTCACGGTACATATATATATATATACGCGTGAGTGCAAGTACATTTTCATTCAGGTAATATTGCATATATATATATTGCTCCATTAATGGAAATAAAATAAGGAATTTCGCTGATTGTCTCTGTATCGAGTTGATTAACCATATAGTAAACGACAAATCATTTAAAATTCTTCACTTCTTTTATTCTCTTCACTTTACAATTTACGTGTCCTCTCTCGTTCTACACGTTGTTTTCAATCCCGAGCTAAAAACCACCGCGTCGTTATATCTTTACGAAGCCACTCATCATTCAGCAGCATCCACCCACCAGACGTACACACACACACATATATATATATATACGCACACCCCTCGCCATGTCTCCTATTCTTCTCTCGCACTTCTCCTCTTTCGTCGAGTGAAGACCCCGGCACCGATAAGGAATCATTCTCTCATTCCCTCCCATACTCTTACTCTCTCTCTCGTCCCCGAGGGATAGATGCGTTTTGATTACGCGAGCTCCTGCAGCAGCAGTAGCAGTAGCAGCACACTCCCTTAAACGTCTCTCATTCTCTCTCTCTCTCTCTTTCTCTCTGTCTCCCTCGCGGCTTGCCAGGCAGTCGAGACTAATTAAACTGGGGGTACGTCGTCGCTTTTATTTTCTCTCTCTCTTACTCACTCTCTTTTGTGCAGCTCTCAACTCGCGCCTCTGCTTTTTTTTGTCGCCGTAGTAGTCGTCGTCCCTCGGCTTTTCGCGTAATAATGCAGGGATGCCCACAGGGGGAAGAGAGGAAGGGGTAGTAGTAGTAGACGCAGACAGACGTTTTTTTCTCTTTTCTGCACGTTGGCCAATTTTCGGGGCTTAGGTCGTCGTCGCGTGGTCGTCGTCGCAGTGAAAGGTAGGGGGGATGACGGATGGGTTAGGTCGTCGGAAAAGATATTAGCAGCAGAAGTTTGGGTTCGTATGTAGGTTGTTTTTATGGGGATTGTTTGGAGGAGAGGTTGTTGTTTGAATTGTAATTGCTGGCAATGAGGGGGTTTTTGTGAAACGTATATTTTCATGCTTTAAGAGAGATGCTGGAATTGAGTACACTGAACTGTCGGTAAAGTGTCTTTGTATAGTTGGTGTTAAATTGTGTGAATGCTAAATCTTCAGGGTAATGGAAGTTACTGAATATTAACGTCATATGAGGGTGTATTAATTTTTCTTATAGTAATTTCGTTTTTGGCATAAATCGTCTACAAATTGTCTAAATTGTAAATAAAAATAACAAAAGAGTTTATTTGATGTCCATGCATAGATAGCAACAGTTGCTATATCTTTCATAAAAAAAAAAACACGTTCATACCAAAATACACGACTATACGATATAACCACATATCTACGGGCATGATATACCTCGATTAAACTAAAACCTTCCCAACGTATAACCACCACCACCGCAAGAGAGAGAATCACATCTCATCTTGACAAATAACTCACCGTATAATCGTTTGTTTTCCTACGGCTCGCTACCTCCGCTATACATCAACACAGCTCTTAATCAATCTATATACAAATATAACTCGGGCCAAAAACGACTATGCCGCCACCACTGCTACCACCGTCGTCGTCGTCGTCGTGACACTTGTCGATTAATAGAATTACAAGCCGTCGCGCGCGCGTATATACGAAAGAAGCCGGCAGCCGTCGTCGTCTGACGGGGCGCTTGAAAATTTATAGCTCCGATTTCAAGATTTCGCGTATATAACGAGTATATATAGCGCCTATACCTACACTGCCTCTCTCTATACCGTGCGACTGGCAAAACCCGATTTAATCATAGATAAATAAGGTATCAATTCTCGAGTGGATTTCAATTAAATGCAGCTGATTACTCGTCTCGTATACCTCGAGCGCGCGAAGCGGTAGCAACAGCAGCAGCAGTAACAGCGTTGCTCGGTGGTACATTATAAGTGTGATAAATTAAGTCAATTAGAGCACCGCGCGAGCGGATGATCAATTTTTCACCGCGCTTCATGAATTAAACATCAATCGTGGTCTATTCCCACGGGGATTTTTTTTTGTCGATTACATCTATATATCTGTGTGTATGTGTAGATCAAAGGTAGCGAGAAATAAATAAGTATATATATGACGCTATAAATTTGCTGCTTTTATAAGATCGAGAATCATCAGAGCTACATATATATATGCATTGAAAACAATTCAAAAGAACGCGCTGACGTATATAATATACACATATAATATGCATGCACGCGCTGCTCGCGCACGCGTAAAGAATCTCCTCGACTCGCCTCGAGCCTCGCTCGCCGAATCCCAATGCACCTGAAGCTCGATGCTCGTGTGCTCGCGCGCACAACAACCTTCTTCCTCCTCCTCCTCCTTCTCCTCTATTCCACTCTAATTCCGTCTCCCTCTTTCTCTCTCTCTCTCTCTCTCTCTCTCTCTCTCTCCTTCCTCCTTCGACTGCAGCAGTGGCGGCGGCGTGCGCGAAAAAGAACCTCGGCGACGGCCAGAGAGAGAGAGAGAGACGACAACGAAGACGACGAAGAGAGAGAGAGGCCAGAAAAAGAAGGCTCGCGCGTATACACGTATGTATATACGTATACGCGTGCACTGTGTTGTGGTAGTAGTAGTAGTAGTAGTCCGGGTCGGTGGTAGGTCAGGACAGAGTAGGGAGAGAGAAAGAGAGAGAGAGACGAAGAAGAAGAAGGAGGAGGAGGAGGAAGGCGGATGATACTGCGCAGGACGTTGAACTCCGCTGTATAGCCGCGTGCACGCGTATAGGTTAGGTTCTTCTTCTTCTCGTTCTCTCTCTCTTGCTCCTTTCCTCCCCCCGCTCTCTCTCTCTCGCGCGCGCGCTGTAATTCGTCGGAATGAAATCACAAGCGAAATTTCCATTGATTCGTGCCCGCCGCGATGAATAATTCAACCACCGGCGGCGGCAGCAGCGATGCTTCTTCTTCTTCTGCTGCTGCTGCTGCTGCTGCTGCTTCGTACCCGTCGTCTTCTACTACTGCTGCTATATACACTGCCTATATGTGCATGCGTGTATCTAAACGCACAAGGGGGAGAGAGAGAGAGAGAGTAGAGGTGCCTTATTTGTCCGTTAGGCGCGCATAATCCGCTTTTTGCAACCCATAAGCGCGTCGTCGCTGCTGCTGTTGCTGCCATAGCGATTTATTGGTGGATTGAGAGCGCGCGCGTAGTAGTTTTTTTTACGCGTGCTTTATCTCAATACACACACACATATACAGGAATGCGAAAGAACTTCACTAGGTGTTTTGGATTTCCTTGGAATTCTGGACGTTCGATTATTCGTGTATATAACACCTTTGTGGTGTAGTTTCGATAAATCGTATAGACGTATAGGTATGTGTGTATATATATGTAGGAACTCGAAGGAAGAATGTATGTATATGTATATGTGTAAGGAGAGAAGCAAAGAATGTCGCGAGGTAAAATGAGCTGCTGCTGCTGCTGTTGCGGGGGAACAGTTACTTTCTGTTCGCGAAGCCGTTAAACGTTATGGGACCATAATGTTTTTGCTGAAACCATTGCCAAGGCATAACAAATGTGATTCACGCAGCCTTGCTCGATTCAAAGAGTGTGCTGCAGACGCGCTTTTATCAAATACTGCGTATATGTATATATCTAGTTCGTACTAGTAGTTTATTAATGCTGGAGCAAGGTTTCGTACTTGTGGCGAAGCAATTCCCCCTGTTGATTCAACTATTCCTTGGCGTGAAATCACTTGTTATCATAATAAAAGTGCGGAGCTTGAGAGTTTATGGTCACGTACTTACGTGTTCGCGATTCGAATCGAATAATCTTCTTTGGGGATTTTCAATTTATCGAAAACGTTGATGTTATTGTTATGATGTTGTTTGTATTCAATTTTGTAACGTTCCATTCAAACTTAGAACTTTTTAAAGTTGGAAACGTAGCTGTTGCTATTTGACTGTAATTTATCTTCTACAAATTGTAATACTTTTGTATCCATTTTTATGTCTAACCTATAATTACTTTACCCAATCACACTAGCATCCCAATAAACACTATAGTTTCAGAACCTAACCAGATTCGGAAAATATCTTTCTCGCGTTACCTCATAAGTTGAAACGCTCTCTACTTACTCGGTGAAACTATTTACTAGCACCACCACCACCACCACTACCACCGCCTAAATAAACCACTCCACCTCGACCCCTAACCGTGTAAAGTACAAAGATTAAGAGATAGCTCGGAAATTACGAGAATTAGAGAGGGAGACGCGAGGAGTAGAGACCTTAGGAAAACTAGTTTCCCCAGTGCAAATGAATCCGACGTTCGAGCGGATAGGGTACTGGGAAAATGAAGTTTTGGCGATTGACCAGCTCGAGTAAGAGCAATGTGGGAGAAGAAAAATCGTTCAGACGGCCAAGGGATGGTTTTGCGAAGGGATGAGTGAATTCGACGTCACGGTGTGCTTGAATAATACAGTTGAGAGGGTTTGGGATGATTGTCCGTTAGTTAGATGTGCTACTACCCGAATCTTTTTTAAGGATAATAGGCTTGTAAAATATGAATAGTATCGTAGGCAAGATATTTTTTCTATGTGGGTAATAATCTACTAAAAACTAATGAATTCTCGTAAAACTCGGTAAAGAAAAGGTAGAATAATCTATTTAACCTAGGGACCACAGTAACGCATAAAATTCCTTTCTCTGAATTTCGCAACATATATCCGTCGAAAACATCCCAATTAACGAAACCTCTTACCTCGATGTTAACCCAAAAGTTCGGGTTCCACCTTATACGGACAAAAAGCCTAGACGACGCGGCTAGGCGAAGGTAAAAAAAGGATTGCATCGAATTCATTCACTCTCTACTCGCGCGATCATTGTGTGTCCTCCGCGCGTACGTTTTCAAGGCCGTCTCTCTCGTCTCTTTTATTTTTCTTTTTTTTTTACCTCCGACCAACAGCCTGCTAACAGTCTTTAGCAGAGAGAGAGAGAGAGAGAAGAAGGAGGGAGAGAGAGTCGCTCACGTGCCTGTAAAATGGACGGGTAGACGCGCGAGTGAGCGAGCGTAGATCGGAAGGGATCTAAAAATAGAGGCGAAATTACTTGGACGATGCGGTTAATGGTGAGATTGGTATGAGGAATGGTAGGCGAATTTTTGGTAAATTCTATTTGTATGAGTAATTTGGATGATGATGAATCGGCCTGAATTTTTAATACATTTTTTTTCCTTGTACCAGTGGATGGGTTTGTGGTAAAATTTATGAGTATTTTTTATTCGTTCTATATATAAAGAAGAATACCCAAAGTTCATTGATCTGATCTTTTTCTTGCGTATTCATTATTAACAATTAAGAACTTGGATTAATCTGATGAAGAATATCATAAATTTGGATGAACATTTTACTAAGTGGAACATTTAGGATTCAATATCCTAGATTACTTCACGGTAATAGAATAATCAGTAACTGAATTTTTCACTTTTCCATATTACACACGATACCCAATACGGTGAAGAAAAATCTTCAATAACCTTATAGAAGAAAAAAAATGGAAAACTTTCAACCACTTCCATCACCTACCCTTCGTCCCAGAATATTCAATACACATCCGACGGTCCCTTGAGCCGACGGCGCCGTCGCATTGGCTTCTGAATATCCTCAATCTCTCTCTCATGCAAAAATTGGATTATGCCAAAAAGGTCCGCGCTACAACTAAGAACAATATTTGCAAAGGAACAGCGTCGGCGGCAGCCGCGAAGATTGATATAACTCGCTCTCACTCTCTCTCTTATATGCGCAGACAGATTGGGAGGCTGTGCTGCTGCCGTAGAGACATGAAAAGAAGAAGGGAGGAAGAGAGAAAGAGGGACTCATCGAGGAGGAGGGCGTGCGTTATAGACGAGGTTTAGGAGTGAGTTTTCGTGTCTGCCAGAGAGCAAAAGAGCGAGCAACAGCAACAGCAGCGAAGAAGCGGGTGACCCTGAAAGTTCAACAGCCCCCTTATATTCTTTCCAACGCGGCGCCCCCTTTACCTTCCCTCCTCTCTCTACCTCCCTCTTTTCTTTTTTTGTACGCCGGCGAACCTAACGTTTAGGCGCGGGACAAAGAGAGGCTAGATGAAGAGGTGCATTTTTGTTCCGTCGGTTTTTTCTCTCTCTCTCTCTCTTGCTTCGCTGCTGGCCCACCTTCTCTCTTTTTTCGGGTGTATAGGACCCCGGAGCAACGGCTGGATTATTTCGCGAGAGTTGCTGCTGCTGCTGCGGAGAAGAAGAGAGAGAGAGAGAGAGAGATTTTATATAGGGATATATTTTTGTTGCCCGCGCCCGTGATTGATGGTGGGTGGCGTGGTGGTCGCTTTGGACAACGATGAGGATATCGTGTGTCCTGATATTTTTTAAGCTGAATGGCAGGTGTTTTGGTGGAACGATGATGTCTCATCACGCGAAAAGTTCGTATCGTATAGGGATGGAAATATTTTGAAAATTTAGTTGTCGGGTACAGCAAAGAAAGGATCAGCATCCAGGATCGAATAAACCACGTTAAGGTTCTTTTGCTTTTGGTAGGTCTCTATTCTTACTTCTATATACTTTGTTTCCTTTCTGCCTCGCATGGTGGTATTCGTTTTTCTTTCGCTTCTGAAATCTGTATTTCAAAGGAACCACCTTGACAGTGATAGATCCGAGCGGGAATTCTTTTCGCTATATTCTAACGGTCAGTTGTGCGTGTGCCTTTCATTCGATTCTTCATAGTGCTTTATTTGTTCTTTTACGAAATTATTTTTAAGAACGCTGTGTATACCATTTCTCTCTTGTGATTGTAAAATTGAAATTTTTGAACAGATTAAATTGTTTTTTGAGAATAGAAATAGGAGAAAACGATAAACGTTGATAGCTATATATGACTTTCTTTTGCTGATACAGGTTACTTTATTTTCCGGTTACGGTTAGTGAAGCGTGTTCCGATATGTATAACGTGACATCGATCAAATTTAGAATGCACCCACGAAGGAGTTTATATAGACAGCGAGAGCTATTAATAGCCACGACGAGAACACTGACAAGTAACAACTTGAGTTACCGTTAAACATGGTACAGCGTTATACACTTCACTCTACTCTCTGTTTCAAATATTTTTACTGAAATTTCGTTACATAACCACGTGTTTTGCCCTATCCTAATCGTTTTTAAATTAACGTATTCATCATCATTCCAAAGAGAAAGAAAAAACTTGCTGATCCTCTGAAACGAAAGACATAATGACAAATTCTCACTTTGATATCGTGTCTCGTCGTCTTTGTTTCCATCATTAAGCGTTGGAGATGATTAACGAGTTATGAAGAGATAAACCAACGATTCGCCACTCGTATTGCATTATACGGCTGTCATTCGAATGCAAACTTTTAGAATTAATCATCGCGAATTCGTCATGCTCTTAATTGACCCTTTAATGATTCCGATGAATTATTTCTCATATATAGTTTTGTCTTGCAAACTCATCGACGAGTCTAAAATTCATTTGATCCATCTACGAAAGATTACTATAAAAAGAACCTATTTAGTTTCGTATAAAACAAAAAAAACCATCTTAAGCTACTGCAACGCACCGTAAAGTGTGCAATGCAAGCATCACACACACATGCACAAGTAGAGAGAGAGAGAGAGAAAGAGAGTACAAGCACCCGTTCACGCGCGCGCGCGTCCTTAATCGCGTGTTTCCGGCGGCCTCTCTTCCTGCTTGTCGTCGTCGTCTCTTCTCCTTCTCCTTTCTCTTGCGTTCTGTCAGCTGATGATTCGCCGCGACGACGATGTCGAAGGCCTCGTCCTTCGCTGCGCAAAAGGAGGAGAAGCAGAAGAAGAAGAAGAAGGAGGAGGAGGAGGAGGAGGAGGAGGAGAGGTGGTAGTAGTGGTGGTGGTGGGATGCATGAGGCATACACACATGCTCGTGCGATTACGGCCGCTCGATCAAGTGCTCGTCGAGACTGAAAAGAGAGATGACGACGACGACGGTGAGAGAAGAAGGGAGAGAAGTGAGGAAGATCGAACGACCGAGATGGGTGAATAAGAATGAGAGGAGAGAGTAGGTGGGAGGGTAAATAAAGGGGGGAGACGAATGAAGTGGGGTGAAGAAAATATATATACATGACATCGTCGAGCGTAATTGTGATGTTGTATATGGAATTTGTATTACGGTGTGGTGTGGACATCGTGAGACTATAACGTTTATAGAATGTTTAGTAATAACGTAGAATGTATAACTATAAAAATATATAAATGATACGGTGACTGAAGTTTTCAGAAGAGGTTTAGTAACACTGAATCGTACAATCAATAATTATAGTATATCGGTTTTTAATACAAGTGTTGTTCTATAAATTGCAAGGCTACTTTTAGTATGAAGATGATGAATAATAACGCAGAAACATAAAAATTCACTCCTGACATTAGATTGCGCGTTTTTTTTTAATATACCCGCTTCATCCTTACGATTTTGATTTGACTTCAGATTTAAGCGTCAAGTTAATCCACATCCCTGCATTAAAAGACACAATACAACAGCAAAGTACAAATTATTCACCGCACCAAAGAACTACACGCCGCGCGCGTCGTAAAAACAACGGTATAACGCGAGGCCTTAAAAAAAAAACAAAAACAAAAGAAAAAAAAGATGCCCTCTCTGAACCCTTACGACGACGTGCCCATCAAATTTAATAAATTGCATCGAAGCCCTAATTAAGATACGGCTCGGTTCTTGCCGCGTGCGCGCGGCTCTCTTCGCGACAACGAAGACGACGACTACGAGACAGGTACAGGCCATTAAACGCGCGCGCGAGAGAGAGAGAAAAAGAGAAACAGCGGGAGAGTAGGAGGAGGAGCAGAAGATACGAGTATGTGTCGAGCCTTCGCCGCGGGCTGGAATTGTAGCACTCATGCTGGCACAGCTCTCGTGTGTACGTGCACACACGTAATCAGCCGGGACTTACGTCACGCGGCAGTCTCACGTGCGTGCGTAGGTATGTATGTATGTATGTATGTGCGTGTCTTTACACTGCGCGGCCTCTCGCTCGCATGCGCGCGCGCGTTCGCGATGACGCTATTATTGTTATATTACGAGCTGTATTTTCTATACCGACATGAGCAGAGAGAGGGAGGGGAGAAGAAGAGATAAGAGGCATTTTAATACGTGTATATATATGTGTGAGAGAGAGAGAGAGAGGAATGGTTTTATTGGTCGTTGCACAGACCATTAGGTTTATTTATTGTCATTGACAAGGGATTGACAGTCGCTTGGAGGTCTCCTTTTTTTCTCTACTCGAACGACACTGACGTGGCTGTTGTTGTTGTTGTTGCTGGGTAGAGAGTCGATGGTGTAAAGGGACACGTTTGGTTTGTCTAATTGAGTTAATGAAAAACTTGTGTTGGTGAGGATTAGTAATCTGAGAGTGGAATAAGTAGCTTATCGTGGTAATACCGAATTATTGAACATGAGATTGTTTAATTGCTGGTGGTGTTGGTTTCTTTTGATCGATCGATACGAATAAATGATATCTGGAAGGGGGATTCCTCGAAATTTTTTTCGGTGTAACCTTGAACCGTATCGAGTTCGATTACTGACGACGAGATTTTCGTGAAATTCAGTAGCGATAACAATTCGATATCATATTTGGCTGTTGAATATATATTAATCTTTATTCGTCATGTTCGTCGACTTTAAAGACAAAAAGCATGTATTAAAGTGTTAATCAATGATCGATCTAACGTTTTAATAAAGATCGTTATTCGTTATTACTTTATTAATTCAAGTATTGTACTATGCAATTTCACGCTAATTTGCGGATGATCCACGTCAACTCGCTCAATCCCAGATAACAATCGAGTTCTCTGTCCCTAACCCCAAAATTATCCCGTCACTCTGCTGACTTGACTCTTTTTTAAAACTCACTTCTACTCTCTCTCTCTCTCTCTCTCTGTCTCTCTCTCTCTTTCTCTCTCTCTCTCTCGTTGCATACTTTTATAAATTACCATAGATATCATCAATCTATACCATCATACCGTTATAATAATACATCTTTTCAATTAATCCAACGGATTAATCAGTGTGCATTTGTCGCGTCATTCCATTAAATTTAATTAACCGAAAATAACATGTGTCCAGTGTGTCCTCCTCCGAGTTAGATAATCAACGGACGCAAATCCCGTCCAAGTGCGGTAGTAGCAGCAGCAGCATCGTCGTCATTACGCAAAAACACACGCCACTACCTAACCCAACCTCAATTGCACCGGTGCAATTACCACGACCGAATCCTTGCGTGCGTGGCACGCGTCCTACCGGAAGTTGAGTTATCGTATGTATGTGCACACACAACAAGTAGGTACTCTATACATCGTACATGCGAGACTTGAAAAACCCTTTTTACACTCCCGTCGTCGTCGTCGCGGTTGCCCGCTCCCATGTTTCCGCTTTGAATTATTTTGAGTTTCCGCGTGTCAGCAGACCCCTTCGCGTGCATTTTTCTTTGTACGCGTGGGAGCGTGGATGTAAATGGTCACGCATGGCTTTTGGAATTTTTGCCTACAAGTGGTGTCTGATTGTCTTTTGCAAGTGCAAGATTTTCTCGCAGCTATTGAGATACCGATGATAGAGAGTGTGGATGGAAATGTTGTTGAGGATGATGATAATTAATGTAAATTGCCTGGTTTGTGTAAGGGAATTTTCTGTTTTTCATGATTTTTCTACGTATTGTTAATAGTAGTAATAGTTTTGATGCTTGGATTTCTAAAAAATATTTGTATCCCATAGTTACAAAGAACTGTTATAATTGTTATCAAGAATCTTTTATCTGTGGGATAATCTGCCATGATAATAAGACTAAATACGTAAATTTGTGTTTGATTAGACAACAAATCTTCTGCTTGTTCAGTACCATGATAGAATTAGAATATTATTCATTTAATTGTACAGTATTTGGTATTAAATATATAGCTCAATCAAAATTTAAACCAGGTTATCATATAACCTGATTCACATTATTAAATTTACTTCATTTATTACGAAGCTCTTTCGAAACCAATTATTTAATTCTGATACGAAATTTTCATCCAAATATGTACTTGCGTAAATAATTCATGCCCCAGTATTCTCAAATTAAATTTACACTTAAATTCCTGATAACCTATATCCATATAACCTTTCTCAAACTCACGTAGAATCTAAAATATTTTTACATCAAAACGTCACGTATTATTTAAGAACCATCGATAAATTTTTCGATCAAAACACAACTTACACTAAATCCATTCCTCCACATTCGCAAAATAAAGTTGCCCAGAAATACGTACGCCTCCGATCTGCAATTACCTCGTCGAGTCACGCGACGTGTTGGAACATCACCACCATCACTACCACTACTGTCGTGACGGCAATGGCAGCGCGTAACGGAAAAAAGCGAAGCACCGCCTTTGGCAAAGCTCCGATGCACGCACACCTTTACACATGCATATATATATACACAGAGCTACGATGGGGGAACGTCCCGTCGGTCGAGCCCCAAGGATAACGGCGCGCGTAAACAATAATTGGCTACGCTCGCGCGCGCCAAGTCCCTTTACCTGGAAGTGATTTCCGTGCAACGTGCAATTCTTTCTCTCTTTCGACTGTGTTGTTTCTTTCTTTTTTTTTTCGTTAGGGTTTATAGTATTCGCGCGCGCGAGCGCGTCCGGGAATCGATTACTCGCAGCATTATGCGCTGACTCCTGGAGGGCAAGAAAGATGGATGCGCGATTTTAGGATTGGATGATTGGCCATGTAATGACGCGCGTGCGAGGTTCGGTTTCTCAGTCGGATCGTTTATACGCTGTACGTTTTTTGCGGGCCCCAAAGGGTTGTTAATAAATTACTTCTTCAACGAGTTACAAATTACGGGATGGCAAATCGTTGGGATTGTTAATATTGAGGTTTCAAGGGTTTGGCGGTTTAAAAAGTGCGGACTGGTGATGTCTGTATACAGAGTAAAGTTGCGCGTGGTTTATTGATTTAGAATGTAGCTACCGAGTTTTAATACCAGATGTACTTTCCGTAAATTGGTTAGAAACGTTCATTCAGCGTCTTTTAGTTAAAAGGTATATTTATCATGATTCCACCTTATATAAAGGAAAAGTTTTAAGTATGAAATCTTCGTCATTATTAACTAAAACCAGCGTTACAACAAATTTATATAGAAAAATATTTTTAATTATCGAATTTCTCGCGTTGGGAGAAAGTCTGTCGAGAGAGCCGTGTGCCGAAAAGTCACCCACGTCGACGACGCATGGGGGCGCACAATAGAAAAATCTATACTCACGATTGCCATATGGCACTGTTATTCCCTTGCCAGTATGTGTATACACCAGGCGGCTACAGTCTACCATGTACTTATGATCAATAACAATGTTCAGTCAGAAGTCAGCCGAGGACTTATGCCTCCAGCACGTCTCTAGCTTCGTGGTATTATTACAATCCATACGCGCATAATTCACAATGTCATTGCGCGTTTTTATAATTTTCTCACATAACGTTATGTTTTTCCATAGCCTTTGTATTTTACATCGCTAGGATATCTCAGACCTGTGCGCTTGATTCTCTCGGTTACTCGCTCTATACCCTTTACTTTCCTTTCTTTTGTCTTCGCCTACACGTGGACTACAGTTACTACAGCACTCGGGCCGAGCACGGAAGAGGAGAGAACTGGTTTTCCATACACCAGTTGTAGCGCATTTCGTCCGGATAGTGTCATGTAGGCTGGCTTTGAACCTGTATATACGTGACTTGACCCGGAACGCACCGGTTGGGCAATGCATACGACTTTCGAAGAAATTTCGAGAGAAAACGTGTGAGAAAATTTTTTCGTACCCATGTGTTAAAGAGACAGTTTTGTCCAAAGTCGTTTCTCAGCTTCTACGAAGTTTAAAGTTTCCACCATTCGGTGAAGTGGAATCGTGACTTCTCGGTGTACAGTTACAGCGAGGAAGTTAAGGAACTGGTTTTGTATTTTTCAACATTTGGGTCAGTGATTATTTTAATATAATGCAAAGAACTTTGAAGTGTTTTGCGTTTTTCTAGCTCTGTAGTAATTGCATGTCTTTCAAGTTGCTTTACCAGAAAATTGTAGCCAATCCTGTCACACTTTTCTGCACCATATTTACATCATTTCAAACTTCCATTAAAAACCTATGAATACAAGTGTATACGTTACCCCATTATCAAACTTCAAGGAACACTACTTACAGATACACGAGAACAATTCCCTTGACATTATTAGAACATCAAGCAGCAAAGAAACAATATCCCATATTCTACACCAAAAGTCCCTAGAGACTCTCTACACGGACACCCGAGGGACTTTTGGTCTCGAGAACGGCTCACAACCTAATACTCTCGCAAATCTGCAAAACGGCGAGTGTGTAGATCGCGTCACCTCTTCTCAGCCGTATCGAAAACTCGCCTGCGGCCCTTCTACTCCCTAATCTCTTCTGATCCGATCAACACCAACGTCATCGTAGGGATAATAATAATAATAATCATCATCGTCGTCGTCGACATCGTCATCATCGGGGAACCGAAAAGGTCAGCTGCGGGAGAGAAAGGGAAAAAAGAATGTGTCGCTCGTACTGGTCGTAATTCAGCCTATTCAATTTCTGCGTCGCCTGGCCAGGCACAGTCGAAGGGGTGAATCCGTCTGCTACTGTATACTGTTAGGAGGGAGAAGCCCCAAACGAAGAGGGAATAATACAAAACGCACGAGTTCACGCTACGGGGATAATTTATGTATTTAGTTTTGTTATTTCGAACGTATGTGTGTGTATATACTGTACACGGGTATGTAAATTACGAGGTCTGGAGGCGTGTGTACGCGAACGTCTAATTTTCGTTCATTAGACTTTTCTTCATTGCTGTCGCGAGCTTATTTGCATCGGTAATGCGCGCAGTCGTGTTTCCAAGTGATTTTCTTAGTTGAGAATAATGGATTTTGTACCGAGTCGTTTTGCTTGCAATGTTTGCAGATGGTTACTTTTGCTCCTGAAAGTAAAAAAATTGTACTCTCATGATTCATCTTAGGAGTAAAAGGTACTGTGCAGTTTAACTTATCAACTATTTAAAGACCTTTTAGTTGAGCAAACGTAACGTCACGTGATCCGTTTGCATATTCAATTTCATGCGCTTCCTTCGCTAGACTTACATTCACTTCAAATATTTGCCTTTTTCCTATAATTAATCATTTAACTAGCTACTCGATATTCATTTCAATCAATTCTATTAACCTAAACTACAACATTTCTTACCAATAATATCTACACATTTCTAAAACACACAAATTCCCATCCTTTTTTCGTAAATTTTCTCCCTTCCAGACTATAAACTTCACCCTTAATTTACCATAAGTCATAACTTTCCTCAGGCGTGTGCTCAAAAAGAGAGAGAGAAAAAAAGGGAAGAAATAACCCACGTCCGCCACCAATTACTAATTCACGCGTACACGTGTACACTTCTTTCTTTCTCCCTCCGCCTCTTCTCATATAAATACACAATGTCGGGAAAGGGTCTCGACTCTATACCTCCCACTCCCTCTCCCTCCCCATCCTATACCTTTTGCAAGAGAGAAAAGCAGAAAATATGAGCCTCTCGCAACGACGACGCGAGCGGTGTGCAAAATTAAAAAAAAAGAAGGGTTTCTCTCTGCGCGTGTTCTCTCGACTGAAAAGAAGGGAACTCGAAAGCCACCACGGCGCCGTGTGTCTAGGCAAGGGTTACGTGCTCGATCAGTCTTCGATCCAATAGTCGTCTTTTTTCCGTCGTCGCTGTTTCTCCTCCTCCTCCTCTTCTTCCTTTTTTTGCAGTCTACTATGTGTATATGTATATATCGAGTGCGGTGAGAGAAAGAAAGAAAGAAAGAAGTACGTTCGTTCGTCTGTTCTCTGTATACATTGTGCGAATATTTTCAAGCTCGATCGATCTAGCTTATTAACTCGTTGATGCGAAAGTTTTCGAGTTCGACGTATACGTGGTGGCTATCGTTGTTGTCTTTTTTCACGTTGCTGTAAGCTAAAGCGTTTCTTGTTGAGTGGTAACTAGGAAGCTATCAACTTATAGGTATAGGAAACAATGATGCCGTTTATTAATACGGTTGGGTTGCAAGTTGTTTGTAAAAAAATAACAGTTTCTATAAAAAGATGCTTTGAAGCCGTAGGGTGTAAGTACGTCAAGAGTGCTATTTTTAAATATAATCATCATAAGAAATTCATATGATGAGGCATAATTTAATAATGAAAACTGATATAATGTGCATTTAAAATGAAGACAATTACTCGACGAGGATGTAGATTCTGAAATTACTTGCCGAGGCTATAATATATCCATGAGTAAATAGTCTCTTGTTCAGCTTATGGTGTCCATTGCAGGCTTATAGCAAATTATAAAATTCCCTATATACCATTTTAGAATTTCAGGGATAAAAATAAGCTGAGAAAATCAATATTTGAAGTAATTTTTTCAGATCTCTTAAATTTACTTCTCAAAAGTAAAGATCAAACTAAAGATACAACAGTTATGTACGATATGACAGTGCTGCTGTAACGAATTTAAGCAACTTAATTGCTCATGCAGATACTACTCTCGTTTCTGTAGACCATGTGCAGCTTCAATACGCAAAACTTACTACCGAACGTGAGCATACCAAACCAGCAGCACTCTCGGCAAACTAGATCCATTCTCCATCTCATTTTCCAAACCTCTTCCTCTCCGTGTGCGTCGCGCTATTTTTCATGACTCCGCATGCATCTGCGCCTTAATATACAGCAGTATAGCAACGGAAGGGTTGTTGCACGAGGGGGGATCTCAGCTTTTATTTATGCCGCGACGCGCACCGCGTAGCTCCTTATTGTTTCCTGCGTCCGCGTTCTTCCTCTTCTTCTACTTTCGCCTTTGCAAATATTTGTTCCGAGCGCGGGGAGCTTTTTTCCTGAGGTCGGGAAGAGGAGGAAGCTGCGACTCGATAAAGCGGAATGAGATGTGCTGCGTAGTAGAGTTTCCGTTTCATATGCGCAAGAGAGAGAGAGAGAGAAAGAGAGAGAGAGAGAGAAGGATTGCTCTTTGGAAAGAAAGAAAAGAAAGGGAGGAGATTTTTGTCATTCCGGTTCTCTGTGGAATTTCGGTAAATCGGAATTTCGCAGAGATGAGTATCGTACTTTTGGAAAGATTTATTTGCTATAAAACAAATCTGGAGGCTCGAATAAGTACATATATATATATATACACGAATGTAACTGTAATAGTCGTTGAGGATTTAACCGTGGCATATAAAATGTTTACTATGGTTTCGTGTATATATATATATTTATACTTTAAAAACATTTCGCAACCTCTCATAAACATAATGCAACGTGCATGTCCTCAAAATCGCGAAACCTTGCGCGCTCGCTTTTTATTTCTCCCCATTGACCCCAAAATTCCTCGCGTGTTTATTTTTAATTCGCCTCGATACGCGTGTGTGTGTACATATATATATATATATATATATAAAAAAGCGAACGAAGCAGCGAACCACGTCGTACATCAATCACATACTTGCTTCATAAAAATTAATAACCATTGCGCTCGTGAGAGCTGTTGCACAAACTCATATAATGCTCACAATTTTCTCTCTCTCTTTCTGTTTCAGGTAAGCGAACACCCCCAGATATACACACAGTCAGTTGCGACAATTACGGTAGAAGGGAGAGGGCAGACATATATACGAGGTGGAGTGAGTTATAATTAATTCAGTCGGACGATTGATTATTTTCCGGGGCGTGTGTGTGCCCGAGGGCCGTGGTATAGTGTGAAATTTTCATGCGGCGAATCGTCATGTCGTTTCTTCGCTTCTCTTTTTTTTTGTTTTTCCTTTCGTCGGTGAGAAGGAAGAAGATCGATAGTGGTGGAGAGCGAGAGAAAGAGTGAGGGGATGTCTGAGCGACGACGCGCTGACCCTCCAGGGTTTGATGACCGGGTTGATAATATGTTTAGGAGGGGTGTAAAATTATATATAGAGCTGCGTATGTGTATGGGTCGGAGATCGTTGGATTGGAAATGTTTGCAAACACGATTGATGAATTCTTTTTTTTTTTTTTTTTATAGATTTAAAAGGTTTGATGGGTAAACAAGGTTGGTCGTTCGAAACGTTCGTTTCTATTTTTTATTTCAAAGATTTTAGAAATGGATTTTAAAAGTCAATAGTTTTATTTCTCAATGTATATATGTTAACATTTCACTTCTATATTATGGTTGTTATTCTCATTTTAGTTTTACCAATGAGTAACACAGAAACATAAGACGTGAATATATAGTACACGATTAGAATTAGAATCTAAGAGTAGTTTTAACAGGTTGCCCCACACGAACCGCCTGCTTTTCTTTCAACGCAAATATTTTGAACGTCGCATTGTCGATTCCCAACGTACTCTCGCGCGCATTGTAACTGTGGAATAATAATACATACGTATTTGAATATTTTAGAATGAAGCTATTGTCAAGCGGGGAGAATAAAAATTTTGCGTCAACGAGAATTTATTACTACTAGTCTTATGATAATGATCGGCACCGTGTCTATTAATGCAAGTCGAATTTTCAATAAAGTGTCAGCTTACCAGTTACACTAGATGTAACTCGATCGCTTGTTTTATAAGTACAATGACGGGATATGGCGCGAGCGAGATTGTGCATGTGGATCACTCACGAATAGCGATGTGTGTGGCAGACAAAACAGTATGAGGAAATCCATAGGAGTGAATTGAGTATATTAACATTCTTAGAGATATTAACTTGTTGAATGTTAACGGCTTTCGATGAAAGTATAAATATACTTTACGTCAATGTAATATCAATCATCTTAAGGACTTTATATGGCATTGATTTATGCAAATATCTTAGAGATAAATTTTCTTTGTAAGATTACATGCATGCGCTTATCACAAGTTACAAAAAAGTAAAAAACCTAAGCCAAAGTTCAAACGATAAATTCAAAATGTTTAATATAATTTAATTTTGTGGTCTAAAAACAACATCCACATGTAACCCACCGTCATCCAATACCTGAAATCACACTCCATCTCCAACCCATTGCACAACCCTTTGCTTAAACTCATCACCCACATCTCTCTAAACTTTCACTCATCGCCGCCCCCAAAAAATCTCCTTTACGCCTAATCATCTTCACCAACTCTTCCCACCATCACATTCCTCTTCGTTTGTTCATCGATCGCTCACAGTCTCTCTCGTTCACCCTCGCTTGCGAAAAACTTTCGCGTCGCATAGATAGAGAGAGGGACCTCGCTTAAGACAATGGCAGCAACGGCGCCCTATTGTTGAATATATAGCCGTGGTGCGCTCGCGCGATTGATCGTGCATGCATGCAGCGAACGACGGGGGGGAAGGGAAGGCAGCAGACTCTATCGTACACGTCAAGTATTGCACGCGAGGAGTTGTATCGGCCGTCGTACTGCTGCTCCTGCTGCATAGGCAATATGTGTAGTGGTATGGTTAAGGTACGTCTACAGTTAAACGAGGGGTTGAAGTTGAGGTGGTAACGTGACGTTTTCGATTTTGTGGTTGGTATTGGGGAAGCAATGTATTAACGATAGGTAGGAAAGTAAGATCGGTGCTATGTAAGCAGTTTAGGAGACTGTATGGTAAAATTACCATAATTAATGTGCCCGAAGGTAAATAAACAAGATTCTAAATGCGCCAATTGCTACGGTGTCCCCCCAAGTATAAGATACTATCGTGTAAATTAACAGGCGAACATCCTTTACAGCCAAGAATTTATTTCGTATTTAAGAAACACATCGTCTGCTTAAGTACACACGGAAACGAGTTCTTCTCGCGGCGCCTACGGAAAGTATAAAAATAAAACGAATGCGCGTCTAAGCGTTTTTAAAGTGTCGAGATAATATTTTCTCGTTTACACGACTATATTTCAGTACCGGATAAGACTAAATTCCACTATATATATAAACACGATTGTAAAATATATGCCGCACGATTTAGCTGTTTGCCAAGCATGTCCCGAAGCCGTCATACAGGTGTATCAATTTCCCCCTGACGTTATTCCCTCTCCTCTCGTGGTAGAGAGAGAGTTTATTCTGCTTATAAATTAATTCTGCGTATCACCAGGAAGTATAGTAAAAGTAACGTTTTACCGTAAACGCTGCAGAGCGGGAGATTTACATCTCACTTTTTATCAGAGTTTTCAGATCTCTCCGTCTCGAATTTGAATTCCAAAACATCACTAGGCTTTGATACGTGTGGCGTTGAATTTTATGCATAGATCGTGTTGCTTCGGAAGTTGTACGCCTCAATGCCAATCCATTAGAGGCACAATTGTATCAATATGTGCATACATTTTCAGAAGCGAATTTGCTTCGATAAAATCTGCTTTCTACGAATTGAGACTTTCAGTACTGTTTCACGTTATCCGATACTTTTGTCCATTCCACTATCGAATTTTTATTATCGAATAATAGTTTTTTCATTACAAAATCTAAATCCTCTCAAGGTCCACTTGATGTATATCGTGGATCAGTTGATCGTTACAACGAGCTAATTGGTACAGCGTCAGGAGTCTCACAATTAGTTTATGGCACTTCCGACAACCCCGTGAATGCGCTAACTCCGTAACGAGATGAGAGCTTTGAGCTTAGTGTCCGCAAAGCGCGTTAACAAACATTGCGTCCGCGTCTCGTAGCTAACGGTTCATCATGCGCTCGCCAAGTACGCGATTGTACTTAATTATCGTAGGCTGGTGAGAGTGCAGATGGCACGGCTGCCGATATATACTCGACCAACATTGAACTTGCCACCTCATTATTTGCTTATTCGCGCGGGAACGAAGGTAGTACACCTATCGAGGAAAGAGACAGAAATGGCTTTGCACTCTAGGCTCAGCTGTGAAGGTGAAGTGTATATGTGGTTACGTTTCTCATTAGGCTAATTCGCGTCTTGAGGAGAAGGGTAATTCAGGGTTTGGTTTAAGTGTTTGTTAGATTAAGCTTTTAACCCATTGATTTTAACTATTTAGGAGGACAGTGTGCAGGATATTCTGCAGAAACTTTTCTTAATCTTTGAGCATTTACCCTGCTTAAATAAATTTTCTATCTATTAGAGCCATTGGAATTTCAAACCTACTCTCAGAAAATGCAAATATACCATAAGATTCAGTGCGAAAGTACCTTAAGAGTGATGAATTTTCTGGTCAGCCAGACTCCTCGGCGTACTACTACTACTACTACTACGACTCACGATACTAATCGCTTGAGTGCGAGAAGGAGGCGCTCTTGACAGTTACACAATCAAGATTCAGCCGGCGGTAGGGAGAAGAATAGCTTGGCGCGAGCGTGAGTTATTCCATTCAGTCACTGGTCGTCTCCCTCTTTTTTTTCACTAGACCTTTTTTACCTTCAATCTCATTCAATTTTTTCGTCGATTCCGTGGCTTTCTTTTTTCTTCATTTTCCCTTCTGATTTATCGCTCTACGCTTGCATATCTCAGTTGCAGTTTAGCGGTTGCTTCAAATTGAGTAGTAAACATTTAGTGTCGAGGAAAGTACCTTTAAACATTATCGTTCGCAGTATTAGGTAACCAGGAGAAATAAAAAAAAATTATTATATCTGCAGATTTTAGTCATATACACTGTTGCTAAAGTAAAAAAATTTTCGCCGTTATTCAAAACTCTGAGATGTAACACCGGCGCTTCAAAAACTAATTTATTCTTCGAGTACTTAACACTACTCGGAATGCCCATTAACCCTCCCCCCTCCCCCCTTGGCTTTGAAACAAAATTTATTATGTATTCGCGAACTTTTTAATCTTTCCGCGAGCACGAAGAGAATTTTTTCATTCCACGCTCGCGATATAATTCCTCCCGAAATTTCCATATTTCTTGCGTTTATCATACTTTATTTCCCGCTTCCTCTATCTCCCTTTATTTCCCACTTCCATCCGCCTCTTTCCTCCTCCTCCTTCTCTTTCACCTCCTTCTCTCCACCTCTTTCTCTATTCTTTTGTCTTTTTTCCTCGCGGCAGTTCCGCGCGCTCACGAGCGGCTGGCTAACGGTACTGCCGTTGCTGCTGCTGTTGCTGCTGCACGGGCACATACAACACGTACGTGTACAGTACGCCAGCCTAGAGAAGCCTTTCATACAGACGCGGCCTTTTGAAAGCGCCGAGCGGATGATGAAAAAGTTTTTCAAAACGAGCTTCGCTGCCGGTTACGTCTGCATAGAGAAAGAGAGTGAGGACTTTTCTGCGCATTAGATGTCCATTTTCATGAAGCGACGAGAGTTCCCCTTTCTTCGCTTTCTTTCTCTCGCGCTTCTCATTCTGCAACGTCATTATGATTCGTAGCGTGTAATTTCGGGGAATGCTTAGAAACCGGCTTTGTTAAGTTTTGATAACGAGGTATTTTCAAGCGTGCTGCTGCGGTTTCATCAAGAAAGAAAAAAAAACCCGAGTACTGTCACTTTAGGCCCGTTAACCGTTTTGAAACCGTCTTTTGTAATCTTCATTACTGTCATTGCACGTAATGACTTGTGAGAAGTGCATAAATATATTAAATTCCTTTTAAAATTCGATTTCAATACTTTTATTTATCGACTATTATTGACATCTTTTACTGTTTGATAATTTTAAATGTCATAATATTATATATATAATAAACATTGAATTCGTTCTTCCAAGAACTTTCTTACAAACTTAATATCTCCACAAGTTCCCCGCTACAAATATCTATCTCTGATGAAATTCCATCTTTCTGCAAAAACTGGCTTGTTTATCCAGCAAACAAAAACTTTTCTGGCAATGAATAATTGGCAAAGCTGACAAATCACCAAGATCAAAGTGAAAAATATCCAATTCAGCAAGCAAATAGCCACCCTCAAAGGCCTCTAATTAACCAACAATCCCAAATGGCCCATTTTTCATATCTAAAAATAGTCACCAACCAGCTCTCTAGGCCACATTTCAGTCAAAATGTCACCACCGGTAGCGACGAAAAACAACCGACCGCAAACATAAACCTCTCCTCTCACTGAATAAAAAAAAACATACGAAGCATCGAACTTCATGCGCGTGCGCGCCCTCTAGCGCCCGTGCACGTCGTCAGCGTCGGTCCAACGTACATCCTCCCTCGGCGGGAGAGCTGCTAGGGCAAAGCTCTTGCTCTCTCTCTGCATCCACCCCACCTCTCTCTCTCCCTTTATAGCGCGCGCCGCGCTCGCTTAAAGCGGATGGGACACCCCGAGTATTGACCCGGCCGCTTGTCTTTTCGCGCGACCCCGGCTGCGGAGGGTTAGGCAGGGGTCGTCGACGGCGTTTTCGAGAGTCGCAGTGTAGTGGTGATGGTCGTCGTGCTGGGACTCGTGGATAAGATCGTTTGAAGTTTTTTTTGTCTCTTTCGTTGCGGGAATGGGATTGAATTTTTTAGAGCAGAGTCGCGCACTCAAGGGTTAATGGGGTGGAGAATGGAGGATTTCATATTTGTCGAATTGTTGTCGTTTTCTTCGGCTTAGGTGTAGCGAGATGTTTAATGGGGTGTTGTATACTTTACTGACTTGAGATGTGATAGGGATCGGATGACGATGGCTAAGAAATGCTTGGGAATTGAGGAATAGATATCCCGCTGGGTAGTGAAAATGTATACATATTGATGAATTTATTAGTAAGAGCAAATAATAATTTGTGGTTTATGTATTTACACGGTATTTTGATCAATATAAAACTGATTTGTACGAGCTTTGATTAAACAGAGTGACTTATTGAACGTCAATAAATATTGCTGTAATAAAATCACGTAAAGGGATATTACTCGATACCATTCTGTGGAAGTATATTAAATGAAAGTATTGTCAATTTGGTATCAAATTAGTTGCCATTAAAACGTCCTACGTTATTTCCAGTAACACGGAAATCCTGTTAACACATTCTAGCACCAAAGGTACCATGACAGATTAAGCTAGCTGTACAACTAAAGCTTTTGCGAGAACCGTGATAAGCATCGTCTGACTTAGGGGTCAAGGCCCTCCCGAGGTGTGGCCTGCGCAAGCCTGAAACCCTCGTTTTTTCCCTCCATATCTATCCTCGGCAAAAGGTTAAGGGTCACTTTCGCGTATATTTATGCCTGGCGTTATCCGTCTCATTAAACGGATTTACACACTTTCCCCTGAACTGTGTTTACCGATTAGCCATTGCACGAGTGTTATTGCACGTGTGAACACTTATCCAGGGTGAAGAAAAAAAGTAATGATTAACTAATAAAGTATCAAAGATCAATGTCTCCAAGCATGTGCGTTTTATGACCCACTGATATGATCTGAATACCGAACTGCTATTTTTGTGCCAGGTCGCCTGGCAAAGGTGGTGGCACAAAAACTGATAATATCGCGCGTAAAAGTAAAATGCTATAAACATCAGGGTCACGTTACTTTCGTCTGTTTTATAGGACATTCCAATTTGTACATGGTTTGCTTGTGTACGTAGTGTATGTGTGTATGCATAGATGTATGTTGAAAGAATGTTTTGATGAGGTAGAAATTGCAAATTTTCAAAGTGAATCGATGATAACTTTTACGATCGCTTTGTATTGCCAATACTGTAGCTTTGGTTACGAGGACAAACATTGCATATTTAGATTTTCATCGATATTCGGAAATGAAGCTGTTGTATACATCCACGAATGACGAATGCACATTAAAGCGTGCGTAACACAGATGCTGGAAGGAAATTGAAAGGAAATGACGATTTACCTTATTCTTCTTTTATTGTTTTGGTTTTTATGTTTCGTTTCCTTTACCATACGTAAATATTAATGCCGCAGGGTGGTAACAAAACAGTGGTGGTGGTTCGAACGGGAATACGGTAGTACGGTAGTCGGTTCTTCCAACGGAATCTTTAAATTCCTTCGTGAATTTTAATCTTCTGTCGAGGGTCAAGAAGGGTTGTTTGAGTACCCCAATCTAAAAGTCGAATATCTTAAATATTTTTACATCAATTGACTTATAAATTGGCCTCGTAATATTCATGAGATTCTCAGCTGTTAATTTATTCCCCATCTGTCCACCAACATAACTCACCACCAAAATCTTCTGGACAGTTTGTTCGATATCATCAAAGATTCCATCACAATCATTCGAACTCTTCGTCTTAAAATTACCACAAACTTTACGACACCCAACCGGAATCACATCCTAATCCAAACGGAACACCTCTATCGGAATCCCTTATACACTACCTCACCTATACGCGCCGGTAGTTGCGGTCGCGGCCGCTAAGCGCGCGACACCTGAGCTCAACTATGTGTGCGTGCGCCGAAAATCGCAGCATGTTGTGTCGATAAGCCAGTCAGCCAGCCGAGCGGCGCCGAAAGCTGCCGAAAAGTCCTGGCTGGCGCGTGTGAGAGTGAAGCCCGACGGGGAAAAATGAAAGTGCCGGCGTATAGAACGGCGGCGCGGATACGTGTCTATATAGGCGGCGAGGATATTGATTTGCGCTCCGTTTGATGTTTGCGCTTTTTTTTCCTTGACATGGAAGAGTCAGTTTGAAGGTGGTTGAGAGGAAAGGGGTTATAGATTGGTTTTGAAGATGAATATTTTATTTTTTTGCCATGGTAGTAGGATATGAATCGCGTTGGCTTCTTTTTACGGTTCAGATTGATAAAATATAGAGGTTGTATTTTTAATTGTTATTTTTTCGTTCGCGAATTGGGGTATAATTCATTAATGCAGCTTGAAGTAATCTGCACCGTGTAGTTTAAATTGAATTTCTAAAATTAATTCGAAATATCAACAAACTCTCAATTATGTGTACCGGTAAAGAACACTTGTTTATATTATTAAAAACGATAACTTTTTCCATTTTATCCCTTAATTGGATTATTTTTGATAAGATAATAGTTTAAAATTTGTGCAGTTTTCCTCCACATTTCACCCCTTCCTCCTTCCTGAACTTCTTAGTCAAAAGGATCAAGAGCACGAGCGTGGAAGTTCCGAAGCACGAAGGCGCTTCGAGTTTCGAGTACACGGGAAACTTCCTACTTCTCAAGAATTAAAATTTAATTCCCGTTTGCAAAAAGAACTGCCAAAACAAAACCATCGAAAATCGCGTTTAAATATCCGTCCTAACGACTTTTTTCTTTGCCCCGACGCCAATCAATCCTGCATCACTTATTAATCCCCTCTTACTCCCTCTCCATCTTTCTCTCTCATTGTTCTCCGCAATAACACACTGGGCTCTTTTCAAGTTCACCGACATAAATGTTCTCTCGCGTATAAAAGAAAGATCAAGACACACGCGAAGAGGGGCGGCAAAAAGAGCTCGCGAGGAGAGCAGCAAACGGTTTCTCCTCCTTCTATACTCTACCCGACGACGACGAAAATCGATCCATGGTTCCCTTTCTCCTCCTCCCCTGTCCAGTCGAGACTAGAGAGTGAGAGAGAGAGAGAGAGAGATACTCGCACGGTTACGCTAGGTTATGCTCGAGCGAGCGTCGACGCTGACGCGAAATGCCGCGAAGAGCCGACCCCAGAGCTCTTTAATGTCTATTTATAAGTGTGTACGTGTCTGTGTGCGTGCGCACGACACGATCGACGCGTGCCGACGAGGGGTGACTGTGAGCGCTTCGAGCTCTCTCTCTCTCTCTCGTTTGTTTGGCTGGACGACCGAAGCTCCTGTCAACCGAGCTTCCGACGCGTCGCGGAGAGGCAGTTTATTGGTGTGATAATTGTTTTTCTTTTTTCTAGCAGAGAGTAAAACGAAACTTTCAATGTGACTAAGGAAATCAATGCATGAATATATTAATAATATTTGTAAACTATTGAGAGAAAAGACCGTCCAATTTCTGATAAATCAGTTTTGCGTATGAGAGTATTTCCTAAATCTAATGGATGTCTGCGATCAATCATAAATTCTGCTCTTTCCAAAATATACCTCATATATTCAATCGTCATCCGTACTACTGGAAGTGGTTGCCATTTGCAAAGCCGTTCCTAAAAAAAAGACACTATACACGCACTCTCTTCTCGCAGCGATATTGCAACAAAGGATGTCCTTAATTTTTCACAACTTCGGCGTCACGTGCAAACGACGTCGAGAGAAAGAGCGAGAGAGAAAAAAAGGACCGCACCTCGTTCGAGAGATCCGCTCCACGAGAGAGGAAGGAAATACAATATTGACTTAACGGTAATCGAAGTGCGAGCCCGAAAAGGAGAAAAGAGTCCCGCAGGCTTTTAAAACCGAGTCGTGAAAAAATTGCGAAATCCTTTCCGCTTCGCGAAACTTTTTAATATTTGTAGCTATGGTGGTGGTCATGGTTGGGAGCTCGGTCTAATTAATTAGATTGCTGTGATTGATTTATTGACACTATAGAGCTGACAGAGCGCGCAATGAGGTGTACCATTGCGAGTGCAGATCATTACCCGTAGGCACACACAGAGCGCGCGCCTTGTAACGGTATAACCCCCTCCCCCCCGCTAATGTGTCTGTTCAACATTGCTATTAAAGTCCGCAATTATTTCTCAGTCCAAAAACACCACAAACGTACACAAACACACCAATTTCATCACAACCATATACCAACGAGTTCTATACTTCTCTCACCTTACAATTACCGCGAACCATCGTTGCCACAGCTCTCCGTATCTCTCAAGGCTTTACGCTCCTACGCTAAACTATCTTCCTTTTATACGTGGAACCTCGAAGAGGAGCGAAGGAAAGAAACGGCAGAGAAGAAAAAATAAAGAACGCGAAATAACGAAGTGCATCACGCGATTTCCGAGTAAACGCGAGCCTTCGCTTGCGTAACCCTCGAGACGTGAGAAAGAGAGAAAACCGTCTAGTGAACTGCTGCTGCTCGTGATTGCCGCGAGAGATCTAATTTGTCGCACGTGCCGAATTTGCATGGCGGCGGTATAGCAATGGGGAAGGGGAAGAGTGTACACGTACGACAAATGAAAGTCGGTTGGGTTGTTGTATAGGATGAAGAGGGGAAAGGAGAGAGAGAGAGAGTTTCACGTGCGGGGGAATTGAATTATCGTTTTAGTAAAGTGCGCAGGCGCGTTAGGGCTTTTTTGTTAGGATGAAAAGAAGGAGGGTTATAGGAACGTGAATTTTCCATTTATGATGGTTGAATTATGATTGGATGATAAATGTTATGGCTAAGTGATAGAAAGCTTTGTGGTTTGTAAAAGTAATAGTTATTACTATATGGATTTTTCGTAGTATATCGAGTACACGATTATCTTATAGATTGATGAAATTGTTATAACATCTATACACTTCAACGGGAATTACTGAATAATCTGAAACCTACATATACCATTAAAAGTAATCACACGGGACGGATGATTTTCGGAGTAATAATTCAGCAACACACCCTACGCACCGCGTTTAACTAAACATTACACGGTGCACGCAACTTCAATCTTCATTTCGTATTCCAATCCCACCGTCGAACCCAACCCTAGTATACGCATCTCGCGAAACTCAGTCAAGTCTCGACGTCTGCTCTTTTCGCCGCAATAAAATTTCGCGCCCCCGACGCGCAAAAACCATATTCGCGCGCGTCCAAAAGCGCATTGTGCTAATGCTAATGCGAAGCCGAAATTTAATCAAGCGGGGACCAATTACAGGATCAGAAGAGTATCGTTTTGTCGTAGTTCCCGGCTCTCTTTCTCGCGCCCTTTCGACCCTCGCATCTTAATTCTACCCATAAATATTCATAATTCCAGTCGCAAATCTTGTGTATATAATATAATTCTCGCCAGCTCACTCGGGGAGCAAAAAATTGCTCGGTCGACGGCCCGATGTATCTTATCGTCGTCGAATTTACTCTCCCTTCTTCGACGTAGTATGTATATATATGTACAGTAGCTTTATTGCGAATTTATTTCGTTCGAGCCTTTGGCTTTTGTCTATATGGGCGACCCCGACGCTTATCAATCGACCCTCTTTATGGCCCATTGTACTCTGCATAATTCGCCTTTTCCCCCCCGGGTTCGAGAGGCGCTGCGTCTGGCGAGAGGATTTGGAATGTTTCAATCTCCTTGAGATTTTGCTTTTAATTAAAGTTTCCTTTAGATTCGGATGCTGGTCTGGTGTATGTGTGGGTGAGAGCGAGGATATAAGTATTGGAAACAAATAGCTATAGGAATCCTAATTGAACTGTCTTCAAGTCTTACTTAGTATCTTCTTCTTCTGTTATGGGTGTGGATAAATAAAGAAGTCTACAGGTAATACTTAACAAGAACAATAATAAAAGTTAAGTTGAAAAAATCTACTTGGACTAAACTTTTCAATTCTTCTGTAAACTTTGATGATTCTTATAAAATATAATACACTTATCAACAGAACTTTGAAGCTATCTTCGTCATAGCAACAACGTTTTGATCTTTTATTATTCAATCACAATAACTATTGATTATCTAAACTCAGACCAGTCACCTACTGCACGAATAATGCGCGTAATCCTGGGAAAGGAATCTATTTTCCAATCCGCCCTAACAATGCAGCATCCTTCTGCCAATAAAGAATTTTGATTGGCTCGCCTCTCTTACTCTCCAAAGAACTTCTCAAAAAAACTATACCCTAAAAAAGCCTTCTTATACCGAAAACCTTAGTTCGCATCACAGCGCAAAAAGTCTATACACTTCTCTTGTAGCGAGCTATTTTTCGAGAGTCCCGAGATTCCCCGCAACATGGTGGAACGAAAAATACCACAGCTTGGTATAGTAGTAGAGAAGGTCCAAAGAGAAGAGACCGACAGGCGACCGGTTTCTCTTTGGAGGTGTGTGTATGTGTATTTCGGCAGTGGTGAACGCAGACGACGACGACGACGACGTCTCGTGAGAATCCGTTTTTAAGGCGATAAAAGCGATCTCGCGGGAGGAGGTAGAAAAGAGGGGGGGGGGGAGGAGAAGGTGAATCCTCCGGAGGCATTTGAACCGTGGACGAACACGAACGATGGGACGAATTGGAGCTGATGCGGCAACGGCGGCATGTGGCCAAGACAAAGACTATGCCTGCCTGCTGCTTCCCTGCGGCTATGTAGAGCTCTACGGTTTTTGCTTTATTTAGTATGCCGGTCGAGAGGGAAAGAGAGACAGAGATTGGAAGATGTTTTGGTGGGCGGTGTTGGAGTTACTTGTCGTAGCCGCAGATAGGACTAATAATCGAGAGTCGAACAAGATTATCTATGTTGGGTGATGATTACGTACCATTCTGTATAGACATTATACAATGTAATAAAATATCTGTAAGATAGATGATCGTTGGTCACTTGAGAGAAGCACTATCACGTTGTTTTGAATTAAAAAGTATAGCGAGGATTGTTTCCGAGTACGCACGAGCCAGGGAAAAAGCTTCGTAACATGCTTGCAAATCTGAGCCGAGGTAGATATAACGTTACGCACGTTCCTTACTCTCTCTCTCTCGCTCTCGGAACCTGTGTTTATAATATTCTGTATCATCGCAATGCGTGTCAGCTACAGTTATCACAGGATAATAATTCTTTTCGTTCGACGGTGATGCGTAAGCTACCGCAGCTGGTCATTATGCGCCGTTACGTGACGTCTTGTCGTTTATGCCAAGATATAATGGTAGTATGTAGTAACCATGTGCCGTGTGGTATTTCCATGTTATGAAGATGTTGGTAAAGGTCTTCGGTTCGCTGTGGGATTTTGATTATACAAATATTGTTATGGTGATTTCGATATGACGTTGTTGTAATTTTACCTACGTAAGAGTTGTCGAAGCATAAATATTTGAGTATAACTTTATACTAACCATCTATGGATAGTGACCAATAAATTGTTGCTTAGACTATATTTAATTACAGAAAACCGTCAGCATATCCTTATTAAAACTCTTGTCGATCACCAGATTTATGGCCTCTTAATGTGACCTAAACAACAGACCCCCGGAACCACCGGTAGTCGTTCTTTGTATATCCACTCAGCTACCTGCTATACTACCTCTCGTAGAACCTTAAGAACTCAGCGCGACCGTAACATCCTTCTCGATTCCAAAACAAAACAACAACGTCTTCTTCTTTCTTTTCAACGATCGCCACCTCCCGTCGTCTTTTGTTTTCCCAACAAAGTATACGGTCCCGAGAAAAGTAGCGTGAGCAGAACAGCATGGCTAACGAGGGATATATAGACAAAGAAAAAAAAATTCCGGAAGCTGCAACATTTCTAAAATTGCCCATTTTTTTTCGACCTCGTGGTCGTTGGTGTGACACGTGTTGGGGTATATTACGGCATGTGAGTTTTATGCAAGGAAGTCTTGGGGTATAGTATCGGAAGAGTTTTCAACGAGGGGAGTTTTCAAAATCCTCGATCATCCGAGTTACATAGTAAGGATTATTTAAAGATACTTTACGCAAAACCGGTCAGCTGCTGGTGATTGAGTGTTTACGTTTACAACACGCGCGCGCGTGCGCTTGCTTTGCATTATACACGTATTATTTATTCAACAACGAGGCATATAATAATTTACAGCTGCGCGTGAATCTTCGTAACCGCAGACGCACAAACGAGCACGATGATAAATCTCGCGCGGCTCTTCTTCTTCTTCTCTCGTCTCTCTGGCATTGCCTGATTTATTATACAATAAATGTTACTGCTCGCATAGAACTAGATACAATGTTTCGCTTGTACAGCTTCGATATACTTTTTCTCCCCCCCCCCCCCCGCCGGTTTTTTTCTTTATTATCGTCCTTCGGGTCTTTCATACCACAGGATTTCTTATCCTGATACGTCGTAATATGGAAATTCGCGGTACGGTTATTGTGCGAATGACGGGAGTGCAGAGTATGTGTGTGTGTGTGTGCGGCGGGACTATTGAATTCGATCGAGTCGGGGACCTCTTTGTTGCCCTACGTCGTCGGCATTTCTGCGAGAGTTTATGTGTATTCTCTGGTATCCGTGGTCGACATATAAATTCATACGATAAATTTTCTAATGTAAGCCTTTTTTTGCTTTAGACGTTGCTGCATTTTTACGTATTCGCTATAACTATAATACGAATCAGCACTTATTTCTCAAAGTATAGTAAGTGACAATTCAACAGGCAGTACATTATTGTCATAATAAAACTCGCATCGTTTTATATATATACAGACTAACGAAACTTACACGCAAAGTATAATACGACTGTCATCAATAATTACGAAAGAGACTTTATTCTCGTCAGCGTGCATATAAACAAGTCCTAAAACCCCGGTATTAAACCAAAATATTTCATTCCCTCTCTATTAAAAGCCAAAAGCGACACGCGAACAGCAACACGCGAATCCTATATAACCCCTGCGCGTATTCAAATCAAACGACGAGAACGAATAAAAGATAAAAAAAAGGGGGAAAAAGAATCGGCGTCTAGGGCAAAAGGTATTTCGTCGCATAACTTTCGCGCGGAGGGTATCAAAGAGCCGTTTAAACGCGCGTGGCGATAATTCAGACCAGTGAAAAGCGTTCGCGGCGATTTATATGTATGAAAACGTTGAGAGGAGTGGTACGGTGAGATTGCCTAAATTATGGGTCGAAAACAGCGCGGTGTGGACGTTGCAGTCGTATAGAAAAAGAAGAACAGAAGATGAAGGAGGAGGAGTATGAAAAGATTGGAGGGGGCTTGGTGGTGTCGGAGCAGGTTTTAATTTTTCGGCTTGCTATTTTTAGATTTGAATGGTGTTTAATTCTTTTGTAACATGCATTTTAAATTAGTGGGTAAGATGTATTAACAAAATTTTTCCTTAAGAATATAGACTAAAAGAAAAATATTTTCTGAAATATATCAATACCAAATAATTTCATTGTCTTTTATATTATATTCTTTCACGCCGTACCAGCTCGACAGCTCCCTCATTTCGTCCCTTTTGTTTTATAATAAACAACAAAGCAACCAAATGAAAAGTAAAAGCACACTGCGACTTTAAACTCGCCCTTCTACTCTTGCCCCCCTGGGGTCGAATAATTCATCCACGAAACTGCATAAATTTTTTAACATCGCACTCCCGTGTTCAGCCACATCTCCATTCCGCTTTCACTCTCACGGCGAATAAAAAAAGGTTGGTTGCCTCTCTCCCCCTCGCAAAATGCTTTTCATGTGTTGTAGTATACGTCAAGCGAAAGGAAATAAAATTCTCCTCTCTTGTGGATGATGCGTACGCGTATATGTATGATGGAAACCGACAGATCGGATGAATTAAATTGAATCTTCTCGCTCCCGCCTACTGCCAGAGTAGTCCGTAGCCTTTGATCGTTTTCTGTTTTCCGTTTTATCGTCTTCACGTGCGCGCGGGTCTTATAGGTTATATGACTGGGTTATGAGTAGGCTTGTGGGTGGGCGCAGCTTTAATGGGCTTTGGAGGGTTAGAACGAGAAGTGTAATTAGTTTTAAACCGTATAAAGTAGCAGAAATTCTGCGACTTGTATTTGGAAGTCTTTGATGGGATTTAATTTTGCTGGATGTTAGGTTAATACTTATGTACAAGCGATTAATATTTATTTAAAGAGAGGTATAATAACTTACTATAATCTTTTTATAGTTCTATCACGCGCTTTTACCAAAAATTTAACGTATACTTTCTACCAATCAAAACACCATTAACTATAGACGACATCTTTGCTAAAACTAATTTTCTACCAGTAAGTAAACTTCTTAACCTATCCCTCCGTCTGCCCAAAACCACACATTTCTATACAAAAAGTCATCGTTAACCACACATTATACCACCACCTCTCCTCCCACATCACCGTAGATGTAAACCTTCGCTCGTCTCAAGGTTACAAAACCCTATAGACACCAACACCGTCGCCACGCCTCGTGCAATAATCGAGCCTCCCTCCCTCTCTCTCTCTCTCTCTCTCTCTCTCTCTCTTGTGCTCGAGAAAACAATATAATCTCGCACACCGTGGCAGTATATACACAAAACCCACATAAAGCATATCCCTGACAATTTTCTTCGTCGCGCCGACGTTGCCACAACAGTCCACCTCTTGAGTTTCCGCTCTCACTCAGTCTCTTCTCCCCCAATCAAACGCGTCACACTCCTCCTCTTCGAGTCATACAAAGAGAGAGAAGAAATAAATAAAGGAGAAAAATTGCCGGTGTCGATCCTCGACGGAGAGGAAACGGATGTCGCTCGCTCGCGTCTCTCTTCGTTGTATACGCGTTTGGACAAGTGTATGCGGTTTCGGGAGGGGAAGAGTAAGTGTGTAAGAGAGGAGAGGAAAGAGGCTCTCTTGCGAATGTGGAGCGTAGGAAGGTGTAGTTTTCGGTTGTTCACACGCCTGAGAGAAGCAAGTGCGATGACGAAACTGTGGGGGTTTTCAATACCACTCGAATGAATAAGTGCGGTGTATAGTACGTGCACGTGTGTGGCTTTATTGTTGTTTTGTTTTGTTTTTGTTATGTAAATGGTTAAATTTTAATGTGACACGGTACAACGAAGTGGAAAATATATCCGTTTCTGTGTATGATAATGGCAAACAGAAGCGTATATACGCTCACCTGTCGTGTTCTTTTATATACCGAAAAAAATTATTATCATTTCCATTGACATTATCCGATCCTATAATAACGAAACAGGATATGAAATGGTTACAAATGTATTCTAAGATTTTCCAGTAAACACTATCCACTCTTTATAATACAGCGAGTATCTTCATTAAAACAGTAAAAGTCGGTACAAAGCAATTACCGCGCGAACCCTCTGGCCATTTCTCAAAGAGCAATTTGAAGAAAATAAAAAGAAAAACGGAACGTACGTATAACCCACATAATTCCTCGTAAAAGTATATAAAATACAAGCGTGCGTATATACGCATGAAAAGAGACACATGAAATCCAGCTCGTAACGAACGACGACGTCGCACATATGCATATATAAGCGCTGCTCGACGAAAAAAATGGGAACACACGTATATACGTATCAACACTTACACAAGCGCGCATAAACATAGCCGCATGTTCCATCCTCACGTATACAATAATGCACACTCGGCAGCTTACTGCTAAAAAATGGGCCACGTATGTATACATATATATACACGTATACGTATACCAACCCCCATAATAACAACCCACACGCGCGCCCATTTAAAAAAATCGAAAACAATGCCCGCGAGGAGAGAGGGAAGAAGCTCCTCTCTCTCTCTCCACCATGGCCCGCACGAGTAAACGCACGTATACACACGGAGAACGCAAGCGTATACCGTCCAGCTGGTGTGTGTCTATAGCCAGCAGCAGTAGCAACAGCAGCAGCTGCCCGCATCTGCTCGCGGCGGCGTTCACGTCCGATCTTTCCGTTTTTTTCAAGAGGAAAGAGAGAGAGAGGGGGGCGAAGGAAAGGAGGAGGGTTCGATCAGGGGGAGAACCGAAAGGGTTGAGATTCGGACGACGAGGTAATCGTCGAGGGGTCGAGGATCTGGGGTTGCTTTCGCGGTTTTACAAGAGGGCTGGCAGGGTTGTTGGTCTTTTAGAGGAGGTTTATATGCTAATGTAAGCGAATTCGCGATTGGGAGATATATGGTGGGTAGGATTGTTGATTAATGTGGGTGTAAATACTAATGTTCGATTGTTTTTTCTTTTGTTACAGGTAAGTGTGGTCGACAACAGTTGTGGTGTGATGATGGTGAGAGGGTTTGCGGATGTAGAAGTGATTTTCTGCGGGGTGAGTATGGTAACAAAGGATTGCTGAAGATTCTTCAATGTTTACAGATATAAAGGTTTGATTTTAAGATGTATGGTATGAATTTAAATATTCTCCAACTACAAAATCAGTTAACAAGGTTCCCATTGACAGTCAGTTAAGATAGAGACCCAATTATAATAGAATAGATCCTAAAACATTACCCAAACCAGCTATAAATTCAAATCGACCCCCATTGTAATTCTCCTTCTCTCAATCTCTCTTTCCCCATCAACAAAAACCGACTATACATACACACACACACACACACACACACACACACACACACACACACACACACACACACACACCCACGAGACATTCTATTACGTAACGCGATCCCAAAGAATCCAGGAAGTGTGATCTCGCAACAGTTAGGTTATACCAGCGACGTGCGATAATCTCTCTCTCTCGCCGAAATATGACGATACCTAAGGAGAAAGCGACGACGACGACGGTGGGTTGTGTTATATGCACAGGGACGGAGAGCTTTAATCACGACTAACGATTTCCTTCCCTAATTAACCTCGGCAAAGGCGCGTGTATATATACCACCGATGGCTATCGGGTCGCGCGCAGTTTAGCGCACACGCGTCTTATCGTGGACTGGGATCTTGCCCCGGTTTCTTGCCCGCTCTTGCAAGTAAGTAAGTAACTGAGTCGAGTACAGTCTTGTGTGTAACACACACACAGAGGCGCGCGGCACTTTTTTGGCCTGAGTTTTTGCGGTTGGTATATATAGTACGTGGTTGGATCTGATGGTGCGTGGGGTATGTGAACGTTTGGGTATATAGTGTTTGTAGAGTTGTGGAGAGTTGTAGGTTTCAGGATTTTCCAAAAGAGGTTTGGAATTTTTAGGGTAAGGTAATTATAATATAAGTAAGGAGTTAGATTGGATGTTGGATAAGTGTGGTACATGGAAAAAACTAATGGTTATAATTGGTAATTAATTGGTTAAAAATGTTATCTTGGGCATTCGTTTGTAAATACTTTATTAGTTTATCTAATAAAGCTAACTGTGTGGATTTATTCAACCAGTTGGTAAAAGTTCCGGCAACTGTCATTAATCAGGTTAACAACCATAACCAATCGCGTGTTTGCATTATGTTTTAAATTTCAAGATCAGAGATAATTCCTTCAGTAGATGATAAATCGTTGAAGGCATGTTTCTTTATTACCAGATTTTACTTTCTGTTATATGTTAACGAACCTTCATTCTCAAAAAATGAATCCAAACTTTATAACTGTTACTCTTCTATCATTTCTATCACAAAGTTCATCAGTAAGTAAACTTTTGTACGCTATTGTACATTTTTAACGCCTCGCGACGTTGACGAAGGGTCAAGCCAATGCGAGAGATGAGTGCGTGCAAGCCTATAACTCCCCTCACGTGGTCGCGAGTAATTGAATAATTTTTATACACTGGTGGAAAGGTAACGGTGTGCGTGTACCGGGAAAGATGAAAATCTCACGTATATACTTGGGATACAAAACTCTGACCACGCGAACGGTTAATTACCTAATTTGAACAAATATACGGGTCCGCCTGTGTAGCCTATCTTGATGGCTACACACGTTTTTTGGAAAAGAATTACAGCGATTTTGTAGGTGAAGATGGAAGTTTGGAGATTAGAGGGCGCTTGAGTTTTCCATTAATTATATTCTGAGGTGGGAGAAAAAAATAGGGGATGTTTTATTCATTGATTCTTTAAGTAATTAGGGATTTGAAATCTACATAATTATCCGGCGAAATGAAGTAAAGAAAAGTGAAAGCTGTGCTTGCTCTGCTCGATAAATATTCAGTGCAATTAAACCCTGAGTATTGCGTAATGACTTTGAAGCAAACCTCTATTAAACACATATGAAGAATTAGGTATTTGTTAATAATAATATGTGGAACATTTTAACTTCTATTCTATTTTAAAATCCCAACAGCCACTCGTAGCCCATCTTTTAGAACGACTGTTCACAACCGTCCGCACCCGACAACAAGCGAGAAAATTAAGATGCGGACGAATCCTCCTCGAATACTGTCTTACAGCTCTCTCTTCTCTCTTTCTCTTTGGCCGTCAGCTTGGTACGAAGAAAGAGGGAGAATGAGAGAAAAGGTGGTCGCGTGCCGGATTGCGCGCACCTGCTCTCTTCTCGCGCGCCATATTGCTATAGCACTTTGGCTGCAGCATTTTTTTTGCTCTCTTCCTCCCTTTCTCTCTCTCTCTCTCTTGCCGGTTACTTACTCGCGCGTTATTTATCCTTTGTATTCATCCTCGGCTGCTGCTGTTGCTGCTGCTGTTGCGAGGGCTGCGGAGGCTCGTTCGAGTGGAAATATGAGGAAGGAGCAGAAGTAGCAGCAGCAGCCGGGGGCTGTATATGTGTGTGTGAGCAAGCTGGGTAATATGGTGACCTGAATTTGCAATTCATATTTTTCAGGATGTTACAACTGGGGTTGATTTTTCTTAATGGGTTGTGTTTATTTTTAGATTTTGCAATTTCTATAATGTGTTGTGTTTGTAGATGATTTTATCTATTATCTTGACGTAAATCTTACATTTCTATCAAATACTTATCTATATTAGTTTATGAATTTCAGTTGAAAATAAAGACGAGAAAACGTAAGTTATTTTTTAATTAAAACTTTCCTCTCTTGCACCTTTGTTTAATCTTCCTCTCACATTTCCATCGCTACACGTTCACGCTCTGCTATTCCTCAACGAACACATTGCAAAAACTTCGCGGAATTCGCGCTGCAGCTCCTTCCTTTATTCTCTCGCGACGCGCGTCATCCTGCAGGCGCGTCACGTTCGAATTTCGCGGGGTCATCATCAGAGTCTTTCTCTCTCTCTCTCTCTCTCGCTCTCTGTCTTTCTGTCTATCTGTGTCTCTTTCCCTCTGCAGTTGTGCAAATGGAAAGCCAGCGGAATATGTATTATATCACGTTTCTGACCGGCGCGCGGCGTCGAAACGAAAAATCGTCATTGGATAATTTACCACTGCGTTAATTACAGTTTTACGAACGACGCGTGATTTATGCGAGTGCCTATAGGTATAATAAAGCGTGTGTATCGACCCCGATAAATATTTATAAATGTTTATTAAAGTCGGCGAGCTGGCGAACTTTCTAAATGGAAAATTTACAAGGGCCGTAATAAATTTCGGGGCGAGGTGAGTTCCTGTTTTGCAAAGAGAGAGAGAGACAGAGAGAGAGAGAGAGAGGAAAAGAAATCCGGGCGATTTTCGTATGCACCATGCGTTTTCACTGCGCGTTCATAACAATTTCTTCGTAACGGGCTTTGTTGTTAAATGGGCTGTATGTTCCTGTAAATTTGCTTGATGGATGGTATTTGAGTTGAATTTCAGTGTAATTGAAAATGATTTCCATGAAGTGCTACATCATTTTTATGATAACCTGAAATTTTCTTGTCTTCAATCTTATTGAATAGTTTATTATCTCTTAACAAGAATTACTAAATCACGAAAGACAATATTCTTCAACTTTACTGGCGTTTTTTTTAACAAATGAACTTTATTTTTACTTAATTATTTTTTTGTATATTATTAAATGAAATTCATACAAATTAGACATTGATGATTTTTTTGCTACGATTATCAAGGCATTTTAAAATAGATAAATAACATTTATGAATTGTCTGTTTAAGGCATAATCTACAAAACGTACTTCTATATTCAAATAAAATGAAACCGAAGAAACATAATAAGTTGAAAATTGAATATGTTAATTTTCAGAACGTTCCACGCATCCATACAAACTTTTCCAAACCCATCCGCAGTCCTCCCTTTACCTCATACCCTACCACCACCCTTAACCTCCTCTTCCCAACCCACGAGCCCTCTACTCTCTTAAAAAAATCAACAACAACCAGACACCACCGTTTAACTTGCCGAAACTCTGCCGGCAATCGAGCAAGTGAGAGAGATTTACTCGGACGTGTGGCGCGTGGCCACTCTCTCTCTCCCTCTCTGTCTCTCTCTCACCTGCAGCTGGTGGCACGTGCCACAGGAGACGACGACGGCGGCAAAAGATGCATCTGCTGCTGAGCACCTGCGCGTAACGTCCTCGTGTGTATATATATATATATATATATACAGCGCGTATCGAGCCGATTATCGGGATCGTGTGCAAAAAAAAGGTGCGCGTGAGCGCGATCGCGAGGACACGACGGTGGTGAATGCGAATGGGGTTGTTAACGCTGCGGTGGATCGTTTTTTGCGTGCAAGGTACGAGGTTTGTTTTGCCAATGGTTTATGGAGATATGGGGGAGTGAGTGGATTATTTTGGAACGAGGTAAGGTAGTGTGGTTTGGTCGTTGATGGCTTTTAGGATAATGCGAATACTGAAGATCTGATCTTTAGGTTAAATTAATGGTTGTAGTTGATTTCAACTGATCTTTATTTTGTTTGGAATTGAAATGTCGATTATTAAGATTCTTTTTTTGGAGGGAACGAAAAACTGAATATGATTACTGTCATTTACGATGCATTGTGAGATGAAGCGCATGAAGAATTCAAATGGTCTGTCAATAAAAGACTAGATGTCATCGTTCGATTCGTCAAAAGAAAATAATGATAATGCAATTCCCGAGTATTTAATGCGCATCAATCTTCACTTTAAATTCACAAATTGCCACTTGATTCTTCATTATTTTTCTTTTGCTTGTCTGTATGAAGCAACGAAGTAGGTTATCTAATCACGCTTATGCATTTTACAAGTCGCTGCGGAATCAAACATCGTTGACCTGACAGGTGACATCGGTTACGATAGGTATAAACATTGCTACATCCATACCAAAATGGACCAAACTCAAACTCCTGTACCATCGCATAAAGTATTATCTGACGTCACTTACCACTTCGAGCATGCACTTAAACTTTTATTAAACCCTTTCATAACCATTTCGTCTGGTTTCGCCATCGAACCCGCTTTTCTCCACCAACCCAAATCAATCCATGCCATCACGCCACACCGTAACAATCTAATCCTCAGGCCACACGTATATTATTATACATATATATATAGAATAGTTATCGCGAAAATCCGGATCGGCCGTACTATAACTACAACGCGGTTACTTCTTCGTCTCCTCCTACTTCTCTCCGTTAGTATTACGCCACGCTGTCTTAGTCGCGGAACGGTGCAACAATGCAAGCGAAAGAGCCTCACCAAGCGTTTACGAAAGCCTGTCGCAACCGTTCCGCGCCGAGACAATTTCAGGTTGTGCAAAAGTGCAGTAGGAGGCGGAGGTTGAAGAGGGGAGGAGGAGGAGGAGGGAACGATTTGTCGGAAACGAATTGGGGATTGTATTGCGAGCCTGGTGGTTGTCTTTTTTTTCGGTCGGCTGAGCTGGAACTGGATCGAGGTGGTTGAACTCCTTTGGCATGGGTATAATGGTTTGATAACGATTGCGTAAAAGTGCATGGGGGTCTTCTTAATTTCGAATTTTCGAGAAATTACAGTTTGTTTTATGAATTTAATAAGATATAAGATTAGGTAAGTGAAATTAATTTCGAAAGATACGTGCAGAACTTTAACAAGTAGGTAAGAAATGAGTTATTTTGATGTCGGTCGCTCCAATGAAGTGGTAATAATATATATCTATAATAGAATGTAGGTTAATTATCGATTTCAATAACTTATACCTTTAATGCGAAACCCCGACGATTAGATATTTTAAAGCAATAACAGCTCGACTTTAAGCGATATTATCATTTTTCCTAGGATCCATCAAATATCAAATCACAGAAACTAATTAAAACTTACCAACAACTCTCGTTCTCCGACCATTCCATTCGCAGGAAAAAAAATCTCATCACCGACAAATTCTACAAAAAAAAAAAAAAAAAAAAAAAAAAGAATCTCAAGCTCCCTTCATAACAAAAAAAAACCGAGGAAAAACCGAACCATCCTGCAAATAAAATAAACCTTCAGGGCAGTAATAAAGCCACCTCCCGCTTGCCAGTCTTTCATCTCCGTAGTCTGGTTGAGCACTGGCAGCAATGTTACTATATATCGAGCTCTCTCTCTCTCTCGAGTTGGAAGGTTTAATGGTCTCGTCCGTGGAAAATGATATTTCGCTGGGGAAAATTGAAAATGCCGAGGGACTTTCGCCAGTGCTGCAGTTACGCAAGTGGCTGCTGCTACTGCTACTACTGCTGTCGTTCGGGAGGTTTTGCAACTGCACGCGAGCGAATGCACATTAGCTAATTTGATTTTCGGTTGGTTGGTATTAAACGCGTGCGCGCGCACGCGGCATGGAAGAAAGGTTTAATTGGGGAGGGGACAAGAGTTGGGAACCGAGTTAATTGAAAGGTGAGCGACGAGTGCATGGTGGTTGTTGGTGGATTTCAGTTTGTACAGGGTCGTTTGGATAAAGGAGTTGGAATGGGAGTTGAAGTCAATTAAGAAGTGGATGGAGGGGGTCTGGACAATGGTTGTAGCTGCACTATTGTGATGCCTGTAATGGTGTTTTTTTTAAATACTGCAGTGTAAATTGGGTATGATTCAAAACGTTATAATTAGGTTGTAGAAATGTTAGGATTATGGAGTGTCAGTTTGTTGGTCGTGTTAATTAATATTTGTACAGTAATACATCTACATTTTTTACCTTTATATGAGTTTCTAATGTTATGATTTAATTGGATTTTATTAATTTAAAATTTTATAAAACATGCTCCTAACTTAAAACATATCAGAGCGAAAAGAAAAACAGCTGAAAAGCTCAAAACCTTTCTATTTTCCAGTTACAATCCCATACAAAACTCCGTTACCGCCTCTAACCATTTTTCAATTCAAACTTCGCTCACTACCACTACCATCGTCTCACTCGTACTCATTCAACCGGAACGGTAAAAGACGCGCGCACGCGACAGAGACAATGGCGTCTCCGATTCGCCGATACACCACCTCGAAACAATAGACAAAGCGGTAGAAGAACAGAGAGAGAGAGAGAGAGAGAGGGAAGAAAGAGACAGCGAGAAACGCAAAAAATCGCTCACGCACACATATATGTACATACGCATTGTGCAATCGCTCGCACTTTGCATTTCTCTCTCGTTCTCTCTCTCTCTCTCTCTCTCTTGGTGTTCGCTCACTTTCACGGAATTTCTCATCGAGAGAGAAATTTCGAGGGCGCGGGTCTGCCTGTGTGAGAGGGAATAATTTATTTTACCACGAGAGAGAGAAAGAGGTATATAATGGGGTGCGAGAGGTAGCGCTGACTTTGACGGATATATATTGCGCCGGGGAGTTGGTTTAGCGTGTAGGGGGGGATTTTTTGAGGATTGAGGGTGCGAAGCTGCGAGTTTATTTATGGTGCGAATGGTGACGTGGATCACGTTGCTGCGTTTTCGTTTGAGGTACACGTTTTTTTGCGTGTAAATATTGTAAAACGTATAGCTGTAGTGTATAACATGTTACATGAATCCATAGATAATGTGGTAATACATGTGAGCGATGTTGAACTACTCGAGGACGGCTAAAATAGGATATAAACGCGCGCATGGAGACGATGACGCTTTACAAAAATTATTTTCTATATAACATATATATATATATATATATATATATATATATATATATCTTGCGAAATAATACCGTGCACTCGCACACGGGAGCTGTTGCTGCAACGTAGCCTTCGTTATTATCTACCATCGTGATGAAAGTGTATATAAAACACATATCATTTTAACTGCTATAAACGCACTTATCTTCTGTCACGTATAACGAATCACAAAGCGGGTAGAACCTCGACAAAAAAAAAGCCATAACCTATGCGTTTGTCACACAACGTCATCCTATTTACAAAGCAATTTTTCTTCGCGCACATGCGCAATTAGAACCAATCTCGTGCGAAAAAAAGCTACCACACCGTCGTGCCATAAACAAAACTGTCGTCCAGAAGCACGTATAGCCATGTCTCTTTCTCTATCCCCGTAAAAAGCTTCGTAAATCACTCTTCGACTTCCACGAAGCGGTGAACGCTTGGCGACTGTGTCTTCGAGAAAAACCTAACCTCGAAAAATATCGAGAACGGCGCTGCTCCTGCTGCTGTGTTATATATCGAAGACGAGCGCACGGCGCGGCACACACGCGGCTGTAAAATCGAGCTATGAATCAATCAATCGGAGTTTCGATGTGTACACGCGTGGGTTGTAGAGAGAGAGAGAGAGAGAGAAAGAGAGGGAGAAAGAGAGGATGTACATATAAGCGGACGCGCGTACACGGGTCATTCCACTTTCACTCTATACGAGTATGGTGGGAGTGAGATAACGTCGCGAGTGTATACGGATAAGAGAGCTTCGTTGACTTTTTTTTCTTTCTTTCTTATTCTCTTTATTGACGCGATGCAACGCGCCGAGTTAGGCTAATTTATTGATGCTGATACGGCGGCATGGTTTTTGCGTAATTCAATCTGCCCGCGCTTGGATGAGAGATTTGACACGATGGGTTAAGTATATTTATTGCTTGCGGAAAATCTGCGCGCAACCTTATATCTTATCAATATATTATTGGTTCTTCGAAGTAATGCGGTAGTGGGACATGTATGTAAGGGGAAATTTTTTGTTCTTTGAGATTTATTAATTACAGTGGTACAGGAATCATATATTTTGTTGAGACCAAGAGCAATGAATTCTCCTAGTATATAATAAAATATTACGTTCGTAGAGAAATTTTCTGAACATTAGTTTCGTCACTACAAGAGCCAATTCATCATTCTCCGCGTGTAATCGAGAAATGCCATAATTCATCGTTACAGAAGAAAAATATGACTCACCGCTGAATTTCAAACTATACAAGTATAGTCCATCAAGAAGTTCAATAGCTCGGGATGAAAATTTTCTTATGGCATGCAGCATTGCAGTCATAACCAATAAAGTCTTATTGCTTTTGCTACGAGCACATATAGAGAGATCTGTTGAAGTAAAGTTGCGGTGAAGTCTCCCTTTATGGTCGAAACGAATAAAAATTCGCTAAAAAGTAGAATTCAAAGTGTATATACGGTGAAGAAAAAGTTGCTCCTTACATCGCCGTATAAAGATATTATATAGATCCTAAAAAAGATTCCGAGAAAATTCCCGGCAATAGATTCGAAAGTAACTTAAAACTTTTAACGCAAAAAGTTGGCAAGTACCGGTGTGTAAAAATATTAGCAAATATCAGCCTATGAATTTTCCATACAGCATATAAACATTCAAATGTACATAGTACTGGCGAATCCAACGATAGTCTCATCGCTATATAGTGGGAGAAAGTGAACGAGGGCACAAGTCCGTGGGACTCGCGGGAATCGCCTCGTAAATTAGGCGGAGTTATGCTAATTTATGCCCCACGTATTCGCGCGCGCGCGCACGTTAAGTAATATCATTTTCGCTAGCCACAGCAACAGCAGCAGCGACGTTTATAGCAAGCGTTCGAGGCGATTTTAATAAATGATAATAACGAGGTGGCAGTAGTGGTGGTGTTTTCACGACAATGAAATTTTAATAATCGACAGTGGACTGTAATTACGACTGGGCATTGTTTTGACTGTATGCCATGCCCATTGTTACAGGACACGCCAGGGTTTCTTTTATCATTGGTGCGCCACATTTATGTTTAAGCGTAGCGAAATTATACCACGGTGGGTTTTAGCATTGGAAAACTGGAATTGGGGGGCTTTTTGAATGTGGTGTTCGAGCTTGGGAACTAATTTATTGCGAGGATAATATAATGTCGGTTTCGCTTTTTTTTTATTTCAATGTTTATCTATTTAGGTCAGCGGTTTGGCAACCGCACCACCGAAGTTGCAATTATGAATAAACAAGAAGTGTGTGAGTGCATATAGCAAAAGAAATCGGTCGAAAGATTAGATATCAGTGTTTACCAACAATGCGAAAGTATCTAGAACCTGTCGGCATTGGGGTTATACTTATAAATAATATTAACTTGCTTTTTTTAATCGCTCGACTCGGAGATTTACTGCTCATTCAACAGAGGCGATATCTTATTTAGAGTTTCATAAGCGTTGTATTGTGCGAAAGTGTAATTCTTCCAGTAGAGGATGACCCAAAAGACAAATGAACTTTGTACACACATTTATTGTGTTAAAAGCAAATTTAAGAGTAAAACGCTTTAACGACCGTAACCTCAACAAGCATCATTTATTTCTCACCGATGTATCACAGCTCTACCACACACACACACACGCACACAAAATATTCACTATTATCCACCCAGAAAACTGCCACAACCAGAAAAATAACGAACCCAGCGCATAAGGCAAGTTTCGCAAGACCCCTGTTTACCACAACCACGCCTAAACAGATAGCTGCTGCACACCGAGGTGCTTATTTAGTTAGTCAGATTTCCAGATAGACGTAGCAAGACTTGCGAGTATCTTTCCCTCTCTCTCTCTCTCCTATGCTCAATGTAGGTCACGAGGAAATCGTTTGTCTTCCTGGCGGCACCCCCGAGCGAGACTCTCTCAGTGCAGCTTTCGCTTATCGGCTAGAGAGATATGTGCGGGCGTGTGTGTATGTGTGAGTGCAAGCAGCATGTTGCGCAACGAGCCTCTCCGCGTGTCTGGCTGGCCTTTTTCCGATGTTTTCCACGCCGGATAGAATGCACGAGTGGAGAAAGAGAGAACGGCTGGATACAAGTATATTGGGAGTGTGTCGATTGGAAAAAGAGAGGAGATGTTGGAGAGTCGTTGCTATGAAGTGCATCGGAGGAACAGTTATATCGAGTTAAATTTCCCTGTAATATCTCACTTTTAGTTAGAAATCATTCATTAGGGTAAATTGGCTAGTGAGGTTATGGAAATGTTTATATAGGTATATAGGATTTCGTGAATTGTTGCTTAGCGTGAGGATAGCGGATATCCGATAATGACTGAGTCACAGTACGACTTTAAATGAGATTATTCCTTGGTTACCTTCTTATTGCGTAAATCTTTAGCGACGACGATGGAGTTATGAGTCAATGTCACATGCCATCGGGAGAAAAGTTTATGTCAAACATGGGTGTTCAGGTTTGCTTAATAGACGTAGAGAGAGAGGGAGTTGCAACACTTCCTCTCACGCTAAGTGTATTAAGGGGCTGAATATAGTTTCGACACATGCGAATGAATGAACGAATGAATGAATGCATCTGTCGATAAATCATTCGATGAAATTTGTTTTTGCTACGTATATACACACATATTTGATACTGTTTTTGTGCAACAAGTCGCGTGCGCATGCGTAACTCGTATTGGGAGATATTGGCCAATTCTCTACCCAACAAGGATAAATTAATAGAAGAAAATATATAAATTAAAACTTTTAAGTAAAATAATTTATATTAGATTCTACAAAAATTACAGAGAATATGCAGCATCAGCAAATTCATTCTATAATTCAATAAAACTATCCCAAACAGCTCGCAATTTTTACAAACAAAAAAAAGACAGCGTTGAACATGTCGTAAATTTATGACGGCTTCGTTCTATATATCGCGTGCGTCTCGGAACAGCCCATCCGCTGACTAAACTTTCGAAGATAGTCTGCGAACGACTATGGGTCGATGGGAATTTGAATTTCAAAGTTAACGCTTCCTCAAAACTCTTCCCACGTGTTAGCACGCGTATACCGTACTTGTTAATATGCAATCGATCCTATTTAAATGAAGCTCTCGGAAGCATACGTACCTATATATACTGTCGATTAAACGTTGAGTATACGTGTGCGTTTAGTTATTAATATTCATTTGTAGGTGTTACTTTGCAATGGTAAATTATAAGTGTTCGATAAGTTTTATTCTTATAAATGGTACAATTTAAATGTGTATTATGTCCATAAAAGTTAATTATTTTCTTTATTTGCGACGTCAGTGTTCTACTACCTCAATTTTCCTTTTATGGGTGAAAATCTATTTTTTAGCTCGCTATTATACTTACATAAATTATGAAAAACGTCTTAGAATTATTGATAAGATTATTTCTTATCTCAATATATTACGACTATGGATGGACGCATATCAATATTTTTTGTCAAATCTGATACGTGAGTTTGATAGATAGGAATGAATTTTCAATTCAAAAGGTATGGAAAACGTGCTGTTTATTTTATCCGTTTTTGTTTTGTATTTTGTCACGTGATTGTAATGCGAATTTGTTTATACAAACAAAGCGAGTAATATCAATTTCTCATTTAAGCGTCGTAAAATCTACTGAATAAATAATTTGATACTTCGTACATTGACTTTTGTTTTACACTGTTTATACTTGCACTAGATGCTTAAAATCCGATCGAATGCTAATTAAAGTTAAATCAACGTCAATTTTTCTACAAAGTTTTAGCTTTAATATACTAATGTTTGCTTTTATTCGTTATCGGCATTCCTTTGTCGTGCAAATACTGATTGTTTTAATTAAAATCACTTGAATATAATCGACAGCTTTGTCACGCATTATTTTTACAAGTGTTTGCGTATATCTACATAAAGATCCATTTTACATATTATTCTCGGTAGCAGCAAATGTAAATAAAAAAATCTCATTCCTTTTCATTATTCGCCACGTATGTACGTCAGTTAAATTGTCTATCTAACGGTTTTTTTCTATTACCTATTTATTTGACGGTTTGCCTATCACTTAATGTAAACGAAAGAGATATGTTCTCATGTAAATTTTCTTTACGCGTGTAGAGGAAAATGCGTCAAAACATGACGCGTTTATATATGTATTTATTTATTTAAATGAATTTTTCTAATTTTTCCTTTGTTTGTACAATGGCATTGTAAAAATGGTTATACCTTCTGACTTGATAACAGATCGATAAGTTCTTTGAAAAGTGTTATACGCTCGCTTGAAAATCCTTGAACATTATTACAAGAATACACTGAAAAATAATATTTGTTATTCGAACTATAAAATTAGAAGGTAAAATTTATTAGTATAATAAATTTCTTATCTTGTTACTGCCTGCGTATAAATATTTATTGCTGTACACTGGCATTTTTTTTGCAGAAAATAACAAGTTTATTATAACAGTGAATAGCGCGTGCGTTTGAAATACAAAATGTACAGTTACACGCTACGTTACTTTAGAATTGTTCTACCGTACAGCTTTACCGAGGACATTTAAAAGGGTAAAAATTCAAATTATCCTATATATTAATCAGCGCTCTTTGCGCCCGCTTTATTTGTCTTTATTCGTCTCGTGATTGGCGCCATGCCAAATCCAACAGTGACTCAATGGCCTCGAAAGTACCGAAACGGGAAACGGAACGTCTGTGCGCAAAATTTCAATTAAAATTCCATATAAAACGGATACGGCGCATCATGCAAAGTTTACGTACGCGATTTAATTGTAAAACCATATATACGTGTTCGCGTGCGTACAATCATCGGGCTTGAGTATATATATACCTGGAAATCTAAAGTGACGAGCTGGAAATCCATCGGTCAGTTAACTCTGCTTCCGGTGCCGTGTGATTCATTCGCTATTACTAACTCTAATCCTTCGATTCATACTCTCAATCTTTTTTCCCCTGAATTAATTTTCATTAAACGTGACATTAAGCGGCTAAAGTCAACTTAAAGGGCCAGATTATTTTAATTTTCAATGTAATTTTTTCGTTAAAAATTATTTCTTTTCACGATCACACAGACGCACATTAATCATATCACAGCCTACTAATCTCTTCCACACGTGACAATAAGATTGATTCTCGTTCACGAGTTTTTGCCTGTTCGGCAAGAAAAAAAGAACCTCCATTCTAATCCTACCCTCCTATGTCTCCTCCCAAACCCATCGACTATACCACCATTCATCTTGAACCCCGCGTACTTCCATATTCCTCGGTCCTCCCCCTTATAGCCGTACCATCAGCCACGTATAAACCGGAAGCCCGTGTCGTTAAACCCGGTGCTCGCGTAACGGCTTGAGAGACTCTCTACTATACGCTTGTGCTCGAGGCCAGAGATTACGGCATTATCTAGCCCCGCAGCGCGATAATGCGACGCCGTCGCCCTGTGCGCATCGCGTCGTCTATAAATACAGCGACGGCTGCTGCTGCTGCTGCTAGCGTCGTCGATATACGTGGCTGAGTGGCGGAGGGGAAGTGAGCGTGCGATTGGCACGCGACGAGTCGAGTGGGTGGAGGGGGAGAGAGAGAGAGGAGAAATGTTGGCATAGGTTATGGCGATGTGCGGGAGGAGGTTGGATTTGGGTTCGAGGGGATTATAGATTGTGGTATAAGGAAATTTTAGAGCTGCGGGTTCGGAGTCGTGGATTTCTGATGTTTTTGGATTTGTAAAATATCAAAAGATGGTTTATTTAGAAAGTGATGCCCGGTAAAAATTTTTAAAAATTTCTTGAAACTATGTTTTTTTTTATGAATTAGTGTAAATTCATGTTTTATCAGATTTGCCTTTTGTACGACTATACACTTGTCATAAATAAAGTATTCCTAAGTGAAACCTTTTAAACAGAAGAATAAAAAAACGTAAAGTTACATAACACACTAAAAAGTAGCCAAACCAAAAAACCTCCTAAAAAGTAACAAACAACAATTTTTCAGACACTTAAAAACTCATCAATCCTACAAAACGCACAGTTAGTCTATACGCCGTCTAAATATTATTCCTCATCGCCAATCGCCGGCGAGCACACAAAGCAAGTAGGCCAGCAGAGCAGCAACGCGCGACTGTACACTCTTCCTCGTTCCCGACTTTATTAGTTTGTCAAAAGACAACTGCACTACTCCCGCTCGCGCTCGAGTGAATGAACGACTCAATGGGGGCTCGTCGTGCGTCCGGTTGAATGAAGTCTCTCTGTCTCTTTCTCACTCGCACACGTCGTCTCCCCCTTCCACTTTTTTTTTTACTCCGTATGGCATTGTCGCGTGACTCTTCCGGTGGGACGAGAGTTGAATGTTTTGAGAGGGGGGAATTCGGGAGGTCTGCATTCAATGCAAATGATTACAAATTCGAGGAGGAGGAGGAGGTAGGTGTTTTGGTTTCAGTTTGGGTTATTGAGAGTAGAACGATTTTTTGTTGGAGTACGTGAATTTAGAGCTGTCGTGGTATGAAGACAGAGTGTTTCGATTATCCTGGGTGGTGTGGAAATCTGTCAAAATACTGTTAGAAAATATTTAAGAATTCTCATGAGCTAGAAAACAAAAATTTTAAGTCAGTATAATTATCTTCTAAATGAAAGTGAAGCAAAAATTTCATCAGTTTTTATCCCTCGTTAAAAATTAAATAAACCTCACCGAAACTCAGGCTTCCCATCAACATTCCTCAACAATCACTCACTCGACAGTCCGCTACTGCAACAATTCCAAAACCAAACATTCGCAACCATCAGCAACTGCATCACTCATCCATTTCAAAAATAACGTACGGTTTCGTCTTCTTCTTCTTCTCCTTCTTCTATACGCGCATACGTCAGCTGACGTGTACGTAGAGGAAAAGACAGCGCTGCACTCGCGCGCGTACCGTCCTTGGGCCGCTCAGGGCTGTTCCCCTCTCTCTCTCTCTCTCGTTCTTTCTGCCTCTCGGAAAAATGCACTGGAAAGCGCGCAGCACGTGCCGCGATTGCATATTTGCGCGCGCGCACGCGCGAGAGAGCGCAAGGCCGGTTGCGCAATGCCCACGGTGCGATTCGACATGCCTTTGTCAGTGACGTTATCCGAGTGTATTTTTTTTGTACGTGATAAGGGTTTTCGGGTTTTGGTAATGGATAGATATTTTTAAACCAGAGGAAGATCGTACAAAAAAAAATATGTAAAGATTACATCTGTTATACAACGGTAGTGGTTGTGCGAGCTCGCGTGAGCTTATTCATAATGTGTGTAGTAGATGTTACGAAATAGGATTTTAAATTTAAATGATTGATGCGGAATTCTTCGAAGCACTTATACTGGAAATCCAGTTACTTATATAGTGAGAGTTCGGTCGTTTTCTTTATTTATGTATATATTCATGATAAGTATTTTTACTTGCAATTGATGGTAAATAGCAATGAGATTTTGAATTCAGTATTATTAAAAAAAACTGTATTCAGTACAGCTCTTGCCTTGAGCTAACGTAACGAATCGAAAATTTTGTGCATCAAAGAGCTGAGATTATCGTATAGTGGTAATAAATGTTCTTTTCAAGTTTTGTTGTATTCTAACGGTTGAAAATACTTATACGTAATATCTTTATATGATTTTGATATGCGTAAAATTATAAAATCGCTATAATTTACTACCAACATCAATCTTTAATACACTGTCGATTTCAGTAATTATTAGTTTGTAATTAGACACGCCATTTAAAAACCGCCGTAATTTCTCGCGGATTATCTGATAATAATCGAATACCAGGTGGAAAGTTTTCAAAATAATATTGGAATTTTATCTTGCCGGAAACTCGGAAACACCTGATTCATTAATAAAATTCCTATTATCATAGTTAATCGATGAAAACATGAATTTGTGGAATTCGGTAGACCTGATAAGCCACAGTCACATAATCCACAAAACGTAATATGTTCTTTCTCTCTCTCGCTCTCTTTGCCTACCCGGATTCAGAAAAAACATCAGAGGAAAAATCACAAATACGTATTGTAGGTTTACATAACAGAGATATACGCCAATCATTATCGCTTCACTTATCGTAACAATGTACGTCGTCATCGTCTTCGTAGCTTTCATTATCAAAACCATCATCATCAATATTACTATCGTCGTCGGTACTATCTTAGTCTTGCCGCATCCCGGAAGTACATTCGTACATACTCATTCTTCTTAGGTAACTGGTCTCGAATTTCTTTCTCTTTCGCTATGGATTGCAGAATATGCATACAACAACTTAGGAATGTGGGACGCACAATGCACACGCGTGCGGTTCTATCTTCTGGGAAAATGCCTTTTCTCCGGTCATGCATGTAGTCGTTGTTGGTTGAGGAGAACGACTCGTGGTTTTGAATTTAGAATCTAGGTTAAAGGTTGGTGGGAAGCTTCTTGAAAATAGTTTGCAAAGTCGAGGTAATTTCTGTTGGGTAATAAAGATGCAAGATCAGCCGTACGGCTGTATATGTTCAGTTTTCTCTAATTGCCGGGAGGGAGGATGAGAGATGCGGTGAGTGAGTGGATAATGCTTCAGGTCGACGTTGTGTATGAGATGTTAGTTTCAAGGGAATACTAGATAATGCTAGATAATAACAAAGTGTGTGGCTAGTTGGAGATCTACGATAAAGGATGCGAATTGCGCATTCCAAACCGTACGAATGTGTTGGGTGTAATTTTTTTGATAAATGGTTTAATTTATCGTATACGAATATAAAGTACCATTAAATCTTGAGATCTAAAATAAAATTATTGATAAATGTAATAAATGGTTAGGATATGTTTTGGTATAGTTACTATGACAAGTATAGCTCGCAGCTGTGTCATTAAATGGAAATGTAATGGCTAGATGTTAGGCATTTACGCGTTAGCATATTTCACCGAATCTCGAGTCTTCTAAATATAATAATGAAAATATGACATTTTACAAGGTGTTTTATGGATTGGTCATAACATCTTTCATAAATTCATCACATAGTTATCAATAATTAATATAAAATATATTCAATCTTTAGCAGTCACTTCTGTTACGAACGACGAGTGAATGTATATAAATGATAATGAAATCAATAAACTTATCACACCTATTACATACATTATCTACAATAATCTATTCCTATTCATGTTACAGGGCAGTGAAAGCATTTCAGCAGGTGCTATGGGTCGATCCAGGATTCTCGCGGGCCTGCGAGGTTCACCTCAGGCTCGGTTTGATGCTGAAGGTCCACGGTGACTTTGACGCGGCTCTCAAACACCTGACGCTCGCCCTCATCGACGTCACCACACCTGCCACCTTTTCCAAGCTCGAAAGTACGTTACATCAAGCAGGATTTGTTACCTCCTTCTTCTTCTTCTTTGCATATGCTCCTGTCCTTATCGTGTTTTAATTACCGGCATGTGAGATACTTAACCGACGGTTCAGTTTTTTTTTAAGTGCCGGGATGCGTGATTAATTGTATGAAGTGAGTGGTTGTTTTTTTTTATAGTGAGATAAGGGTAGAGGGAAAGGATGATTTATTTGAGATTATCTTGAGACGATCGGTGTCTACAGTTTTGACGTAAATGAGGGAATTTAAGGTTATCGTAAGTGCGACGCCAGTCAACGGATGGAAAGAGAGAGTCGTGAGCGATTGCCTGCGGCTTTGAGCTAAGGAGTTTGTCGAACCGTTTGGGATAATGACTTGGTGATCGACATTAGATGTTCTTGAGAATGACATTGGTATTATATTATACTTTATATTATACGTTTGAATTATACGCATTAAAGAATGAAAAATTTGAAGATACTTTAATAAATTAAATTTATTGAAGTATTTTGAACACAAATCTTTTTCCAACTGTATGTTTCTAATGTTGCAAATATATGATTTTGATGGCCTTCATAGCAGATGACTTTTTTGTGACTTTATTAATAAGACATCGTGCGATTTGCATATCATTCGGGGTATTATTAAAAGTGGAGCTATTTATATTAGAAATACGACGACAGTTATAACTTTACGCCAACCAGTCATAACGTATGAAAAACATGTAATACACATCATGAGTTTTCTTTTTACACAGTTATATTAACGCTTAACCTTTTTACTTTCATACCCGATACCTTTCCAATTTTTAAAGACCCTAAAATATTCATCAAATCAAACACTACTTCCTGTACTCCAAACCAATTCTTCTTCCACTATCTAAATTCACGACACACCCAACATGACTTATCACCAGAATCTATAAATCCTAAAAATCGCACCGGAAAACAAAAAAAAACTCTCTCTTCGTACCACGAAAATTTACCTCGACACACGCGATCCAATAATGTACGTAAGTGTAGCCGATGACTCTTGCGTATGCTAATAATCCCCGTACACGCGGCTGCACTCGCCGTGAATCCGTAATGACTATACGGCAATATCGAAGGCCATAGCAGCAGCAGCGGGCAGCTGTTTTTCCACCGGCCTTAATTTTCACCGTGCCAAGGCTTGCAGTCTCTTTCCGGCGTTAATTGCACATCGCGTCGGCGAAAAAAATCGATGCGTGGCTGTTCTGTTATATCGTATTGGGAAAATCGTGGTGTCGCGAATATGTCGTCTAGTGGGCCATTGTTGATGATAAAGGAGGTTGCAGATTATAGGCAATGGCCGTTAAAAACTTGTGTTTGACTTTCAAGTTCGATAATCTAGTTTATATTTTATGTTGATCATTGACGACGCAGTATCACTTATGTTTTATAAAGTTTTTTTGTCCAATTAACTTTCTGAAATTCTATGAAAATTAACGCAACTATTTTCAACAAACTAAGCACCAAACACAGTAGAGTTACTAATTGAGTTTCCTTGCTTCTCGCAATTCCGCAGTGACATTGAATATACTGTACCCTACTGATAATGACCTAGCTATCGCAACAATTAGTACACTTCTATTTACCTCACCTCGTTTCAAAAAAATCAATAACAAAATTAATAAGAAATTACAAGCTAAGTCACACGCAGCTTTAAAAAAGAAAAAAATAAACCATTCGCAAAGAAAGTTCCATCGAATTTTCAGGGTCACATCATGCGAATGATTATGATGGATGTGTATAGCAATTAAACACTGATAAGAATTTTATTACCCACGTCGCGCTATACGTGGGCGTCTAAAATCTGTTGGCGCTCTTAAACGGCGCTACACTGCCAAAAATAGTTTCACGGTCACACACTCGGGTGCGCCTTCCAATTTACACCTTATATTTACAAACTTTCCTCCCCTCACCGTAATATAGCATAACAATAATCCAGTTCTCCTTCTATACATCCATACGCACGTATTCTTTCGCACTCCATTAACCCGTCGAATTGACAATCAAAGGTGAACGAAAGCCGCGGCACGCAGCGGGAGGCCAAATTACTATTGAATCATTCCAACGCGCGTTCAAGATCGCGCGCGTTATATAGATCGTGATTCAGAGGGGCAATGATTTCATTTGCGCGATACTATATAGCGCGGACACAACCGAGGGAATTTCTCCTCCCGCAAGAGCAGGCTAAAAATAACTTATAGGAATGTGTTTTATCATTGCGCGCGCGCGCGTGAGTGTATATGTGTATATACCCGGTAAAATGAATCACGAGAGTTGTATAGTGTGAAATTCGAGACTCACAACGCGGTTTCCTTGATCCTACCGATTAGATATCGCGGCGAGCGCGTTGTTGTAATTGTTGCGCGTTAAGGTTTTTTAATTGCGTTAATTAGATTAGCCGCACATTATTATATACCCATTTCGCGATTTACTTTATCACTGTCATTAGTTTTGGTGAGTGGATAGTTTTTGACCTAACTTGGGTTCGTATTAACAGTTATTATATTTTTCAACATGATGGTATTTATATCTAAAGCCAAGAATAGACGCACACAAGTCTATTATTCCTACCGTTAATACACGCGAGAGCGTCACAACTCGACTCGTCAAAATTAGATTACGATAATTACAACTCGCGTAATCCCCACCCAAGTATATATATACGTACTTATCAAACTCTTGCTAATCTGATATATATCACATCGTGATAAAAGAACCACCGTCATCACCACCGCACTGTCAATTCGACCGCGTCGCGTTCCACACGTCCTTTTTTTACAATCCCGTAACACTTTTCTCTCTCTCATCACGATCCACCCTATAGACATTTTCTAACCTTGAACTTGAACGTTTTACAGTTAAATTTCACGTGGCACATCTACACGAGGTGCAAGGCAAGTACCGTCTTGCCAGGGAACACTACGACGCATTGCTCAAGGAGAAGGGCTTACCAGCGTACCTCGAAGCTGATATCTGCCGACAGTTAGGTGAGTACATAGAGTATAAATACTCTTGATATCAATTTATATTATATACATATACACAAGCGTGCGCGTATTGCGTCTCGTGACATATTTATACACGCCTGAGGGGATTTATAGGGCTAGCGTGAGAAAACGCGTATATAACCAGGGGTGCGCCTTACGATGGGGGTTGCTCGAGAGAAAACGTCTTTCGCACTTTGCCAAACGGTGTATAGTAGAGGGGTTGGAAGGTAGTGATGATGGTGGGAGGTTCCACAGAGTAGTGACGTTATACGTTGGGGTGGTAAAATTTCGACTCTCTTGTCGTGTCGGTTTTAAAGTCTTTTGACGGGATTTTTTTTTATTTGGGGAATATGTATAGAGGTTAGTGAGCGGTTAGGTGAGTTAAGTTGTTGATGGTTGAAGATTTTGTGAGGGAAAAGGTGTCGGTGAATTTGGTTAATTATGGTAGGTGTAACAATAAATGTGATATGGTATAGGGAGAATTCACTTTATTAAATATATGTAGTTAAACCATAGTTGGACAATAATTACCTGATCTCTTTTGATAAAGTACAAGAATCCTGTTATCGTCAGCAAGTAAAGTTATTACAATCAGAATTGATTTATCGCCACGATAAAAGACGATAAAACAGTCATTTAGACATTACTCGAGACAAAATATTTACGCGTTTTGCATTCTATACAACCCTAATTCAATTGAAATACTGAACAATAATTTGTACAGATACATAATAGCACGGGTAATATTAGTAACAATAGGTTTTTCTTCTACGCAACCTTCACCTAAAGTGGAAACCGAAGGAAACCTCGGAAAAGAATTTATGCTCTCATCGCCGTGACATTAGTTCTCATTCGCTCAATAGCTACGGAATATACCGTATAAATTGGCATACACCATAAAAAGGCATATGACCTTCCTGACGTATCCATATATATATACGTGCTCAACGTATACGCGTGGAATTCGCGCAGCGAAGGAAAAACAGTTATCGAGACTATGTTTATGCGTTCCTCAAGTTGTTGCCTTGAGTTTTTACAATATATAATACGCTTCTGTTCATGCTGCGCCGCAAATGCACGCGCGTGGTTCTTTTGAAAAAGACAATATATGTATATAATATAGTTTTTTTTATACATTTCGTATACGTTCTCACGCTTGAATTTACGGTTAATTAATATCTCTCTCTCTCTCCTCATTACACTTATTACGTAAATGACAATTTATTTAAAAAAAAAAGAAACGGTTTAACAATGCGTTAATAAAAAAAAGCAACACCGCGTCGTCCCTTGTAATTTTCCAACAATACTCTCAGGCTATTATATATCGTTTTTCATATATTACACTCGCAGGCGTTCAGAACACTTACGCACACAGCTGCAATTAAGAAAACCACGCGGCAAGCTCTTTGACCCGCATTGTGTTACATATTTTTCTTTCATATACCTTTTCTGTTCTTCTTTTCCAAAGAAGAGTATCGCGCTTCCTTCTCCCTCTCTTTATCGTATACCCTCTTTTTTCTTCACTCTCTGTCTCTCTCTCACCCTTCGTACTTTTGATCCGACGACGTCAAAGGCTTTTTTTCCAAGACGCACGCCCCGCTCGGGAGATTTTCTTTCCCGCGCGAGGGGCGTTTTATATAAACTCGATTTAAAAAAAGAAAAAAAAATTGCCAAGAAAAGAGGATTTGAAGCGTATATGTGTATGTGGAACGTGTTATGGTGTAAATTGAAATGACAGGGATGTTCGTTGTATACAGTCTAATTGGTGCTGGCTTTTAAGAGAAGATTTTTAGGTTAGTAGAGAGATTTTCATCTATACAGAGTGGTTGTGTTGATGTCAATAACGAAAAAATTGATTTTTATTTTTCATAACTTGAATTAATGTACTTAGAACATGTAGCGCCCACCTACAACAAATAACCATTTTACAACTTGTAAAAAAAATCTTACAAAATAAATTTCTGATCTCTAACGTTAAGTAGTTCTTACCTATAACTCAACAACTTTTTACTTTGTAAACCTTTAACGATTAAACACACATATTTTTATCCTACAAAGTACCGTAAAAAATATCAAATATAATATTAGAACTAATAAACCCCAGCTTCCAGCTCATCCTTTGATTATAATCACACGCTCGAACAAGCCAACCATTCGTTTCAATTGCTCTATATATAACATAACACGCGGAAGCATTTAATCCCCCACCATCGGATCATCATCGCCCTACACAGTTAATTTCATTAAAACCCAATATATCATGTTTTCAAGCTAACCCCATTGCCTCGTTAAATTCCACAGCATGAAAACCAGTACCTAACCACATTGCACATGCTAATATTTGCCAACTTACCACACCGAAATCATACCATTCCTTGCTCTCTTTTTCTCTCTCTCTCTCTTTGCCTAATTTCTCCTGAAATCAAATCAAAACAGCGCTTAATTCACCCCACATTCCCTCTTTCTTTTTGGAAACCTTGAAAAAACTTGCGGGAATGCACATCGCTGCGTGAGCGACTATTGACTCTCTTCTCTGCATGTGTTTACCCTCCCCTTTCGCGTATAGCTTTCGGCCATATATATATATACACACACGTATAAGGGTTCAACGCAGCACGCACGCATAGAGAGTTGCAGCGGTATATATACGCGCTCGCGCTCGTCGACAGACACGTGTATTGATTTATTCAGGGCGCTAGTGGTAAGTCGCGTATACGTGTATATAGTGGAGAGGGGGAACGACGACTACGACGACGACGTAGACGCGCCGGCGCGGAAACGAGGAATGATGCGCGCGCAGCTATATATGTACGATACTCCGGTATATATGTGTAATATACCCTATATACTATATGGGTACGGGGCTCTTCTTCTTTTCGGTTTCACTTTTTTTCATTTTTTTTCTTTTTTTTAAAGAGGGTGGCTCGGGTTTCGGTTTGTTTACTCCTCGCACCTGTGCGCGTACGTCGATGCGATGAATTTCGTGGTGGATATAGGAGGAGGAGGCGAGGGAGAAATAGGGATCGATAGGTTTTTAGTATATATGAGGGGATATTTTTGTAAATCGTAGAGTAGAGTTTCGAAATGGTTTTGGAATAGTCGAATGGATTAGCTTTTTTATTTGGGAGTCTCGTTTTAGCGAAATAATATAGAAGTTAATGTGCTATTGCATTATACAGTTTATATATAAGTTGATTGTATTATGTGCGAGGCATACTGCTATTTCGGTAATTAAACTCAATTGAAATAGCTCGCTAAACGATACTTCAGAATAACCTTTCAATTTATATAATGTCTATTTTCATCTGTAACATCGAGCTTTCAAATAATTTCACCCTCCCTATATTTACGAATTCTCAGTAACTTCTAAAACAGTTATATACTTCAACATCATTCGACAAAAATACAAATCTCACTAATATATATACACACACCTACTCATTTTCTCTACTCTACCAGCGCAGATGTTTCCGTCTGCTGCACACTACCTCATAAAAAACAACAACAACACTACCATCATACCTCCCAAACACCCAACCTTGCAATTTATCCCATAGTAAAATCACTCTAATCACATTCTCTCACCCATATCGTTAGCCACATCTATAAAGCAAAAATTGTCCTTCGCCTCTGTATATATATACAGTACCACCACTATACATATACTCATCGGCATAGCGTGCACGCACGCACGCAGGCAGCCCGCATTTCGGGGGCCTCGCGCGCTGCGAGCGAGCACTTGTGCAAACAGCCGCGCCCCGATTTCCCCGTCTGTCGTCCGGCGTATATGTAGCGTATATATACACGGCAAAGCGATGGGCCTGGCAGATGGTACGCATATATATGCATGTGTGTGTATATACGTGTATGCGGATGGCAGTTTAAAGACTTGCAAAACCGCGAGCGACGTCCGGTGTCGGCGTTCGTCGTTGTCGAAGGGAGTCTGCGATGTATTGTAAGGTTTTTCTCGGTTTCTTTTTTTTTGTGGAGGATGGTGAGTTGAAGATGTTGGGGGAAAGAGGGGATATGTGGTATTATTATTGTTACATTGTGGATATGGCTCAGGGTTACTTTTTTGTTTATATAGAGACATTGCGATTGTGTGGATTTCGATTAGAAATTCAATTATCTTTAGCTCTCCTCGGTTTGTTTGAAATAAATTACCTCATTCGTTTACAGTTAATTGTTTAATAAGAAATAATCATACTTACCAATAGCTTTAATCCATTAGTTTTAACATGGATCATACTTGTAATTTGTTTATTTTTATAACGACCTCTTGATGGAATGTTACTTTCTGTAAGACCTTGAAGAGAAAATTGAAGTTAAAGTTAATTACGTGCGCCTATATAAGAGCTATGAATCACTTTCATAAGCTAATTAATTCTAACAAGGATATTCTATTAATAAAAGAAAAAGTAAAGGAGAAATATTTATAGACGTACGTGTAAAACAATATATAAGTTTTAATTGAAAAATTCTCATGCTTGTAATTCAACGAATCCTTTGCTAAAAGTAAAATAAATTCATGTTTCAGTTTCTAACACTACATAACAACGTTTATCATATTTTACACATATATTTCAATGTCTTTATAAATATTAAACTATATAATTTCATCCTCGCTCGATAAACATAGCGACTATTAAGCGTATAACGTGTAAACTGATTAACCATCGCGTATATACGTTGTTTTTCTTTTTCTCGATATTCGTTAAATCTTCGCATTCGCAACATCAATTGCGCGCACGCTTTTCGAGTAAACCGATATTCGACGAAGCCAATTCCGATACTCAATGCTAACGAAGCCTTTCAACGCTGAATCCAGAGAAAAAGTATACTAGTTTACCGGCGAGTGAGAGAGAGAGAGCGCGAACTGAAAAATTGAAGTGGAACGCGTTCGGTTCAATGTTAACTTTTTCATCGAGCTTTAAAAGATTAGCAGTGATATATGTTGGATATGGTTTTTCACTTTGGAAAAAATGAAAGTCCAGCGAAATTTTTGTATTTCTTTCAGCAAAAAAAGAGTTAAATTTTAATGAGACTAATTTGTAATATTTTATCAAAAGTATCGGATTCATTTGAATATCCTCTTTGAAGTGTTGCAAAGTGTTTGAAAAAGTGGTATTTTATATATATGTATATATGCACGCGTCAACAAGTGCCTTAATAATCGATTCGTCTGAATAAAGTTATACGGTGCAGTAAGAATTGACTTGAAATTCGGATGACATCACTTTTCATTGCTCGGAGAGAGTCCAAAGTGAAATGAACTTTCGCTTCGACTGAAACGATGCATTAAACCCAATGGGGCGTGAATTCGTTTTTAAATTGATGCAAAGTGTCACTCATTGAAAAACAGTTTCCGGAATTTTTGTGTTTACATGACAGCGAACGTTTTATATTTCGAATTGAAGCACGTACAGGTCAGGTGAATTGTATTAATCAGAGCAACGGTGTCCAATAGCCTGGAATAAAATGAAATTCGTCAATCCTGTAAAAAAATGTTACATATTCACATTTATTCTTTTACAAAAAAAAAGCTAAAAGTCGCTTATTACACAATTACCTTTATACACAACCACGTGTACTTGTTATATCCTCCTTTAAATTCAACCAAAACCACTAATAAACAATTTCCATCACCCAAATAAACTTCACTCTATACCTCAATCCTTACTTCACTCACGTATTACCTGTTGTGCCAACTTCACGTCACTTTATCATACCGGCACACCACCACGTGGCATGAGCAACACCGTCGTCTCTCACGTCACTCGCAATAATAATTATCGCCGTCTCGCGCGAACGTCCTCGTATATAGTCGCGATAGCGCCTGGCGTTCACTCGGCTCCCCCCCTGCGAGCAGGCAACACAAATGCGACCTACATACTTGGCGCGAGATACGAATACAAGGGTATTATGTGTCTTTGGCTGTGAAGTTTGCACGTGGGATATGGACGAAGTATAGAGTAGGACAGGTTGAAGGTGAGTTGGTAATGGTTAAGATAGAACGAAGAGGGGTTTAACGTTTGAAGGGACGGGTTGGTTAATGAAACGTATAGATAAAGAAGTTGTAGTAATGTGGTAGGGTACACTGAGAGAAGGATTTATTTATAGTTAATATAATTAGTAACAGTTAATACAAAATAGTTGATTTTAGAGAAATAAGGGAATTGTAAATGTGAATACATTCACATTTGACTGAAATTCCAAAATATTACTATTAATATGCTTAGATAATAAGAGTTCACAAAGAGTAAATGTATATAAATTTTTCTGTGTATTTTTAATATATCTTCTTATTAACTATAAACAAATTCTTCTCTCAGTGTAGAATAACGGAATATAATGTAATAAGTCGATGGTATCCGAGAGATAATGTTGTTTGTTCCAAAGGATTTGATTTTCTGTGTACGGGAAACGAGGTTATTCACGGTTGAATTAATTACTCAAACGTTGGGTTGAATTAATTTTCGAATAGAAATTATATTAGAGTTTTTATAGTAATTGATTTTACTGCAAAAATTATAAATATCTGATCTGGTTTTACAACTGATGCTGTTTTCGTTTCAGGAGAATTTGTTATCAATTGAATTAACACGATTATATATCGAGCTAATCTTCAAAGAGAGGATTTTACTGCATATCAGGTTTTCAAACATATGCTGCAAGCATTATTAAACCCTGGATTTTATGAATCCATGTATATCAATTCGTAATGAAATATTTGTATAGGATTTCCGTTCAAAGTGATTCGCATCATATATACGCGATTTTAATCTGTTCCATTGATGAAATTAAAACGCTTGTGCCCTACCAAATCAAAATAAAATACTGCATATACAATATATCCAATTTAACCGAACACCTTTAAAAACTACATTACAAAAAAAAAACCACATAAATTCCCTTAAACCCTATACGATATCCCAACGAATTCCCTCAGTGCAGAGAGAGCAAGTTCATCATCAGCGATTCTCTTTGCACTTGCGCCGGCATCATCATCAGCCGGGTGAAGAAGCCGCCGCCGCGTATATACGGCGTTCTATACCGTGCAGCTATTTTAAGAGCCAACGGTACTTCTTTCCCTGGCCCCGCAGCGTGTGTGTGCACACGCCGAGGAGAATACCGCGCATTCTAAGCTCGCGTGCATGCAGCGCGCATGAAAGTCTACTGCTGCTGAGAGTATATAAGAAGAGAGAAGCGAGGAACAGAGAGAGAGAGGCCGGTTGAATTGAGAGGAGGGGATGGCGCTGGGGTTTGGGAACGTGAGAGATATGAAACTTGGGGACGTTTAGTGTGGACTAGTATTGATGTTGTATGTGAAAATAGTAATAATGCGGGTTGTAGAGAATATAATGGGTATGTTGTATCGGGAAATTGTTTATTTGTAGAGAGAGACTCAAGAATGTTGTACGTGCAAGTTTATCCGAATATAATGTATTTTCAAGAATTGAATGTAATACATCGTTGGTGTAACATGATTACGTACTTGTACATGATGTGTAAAGGCAAAACATTGATTATAGTTAAGGAGAGTAGGGCGTTTTCAATATACAACAGATTGGTATAGACCAGTTAGTCAGAGTCCAGCAGTACATATATAAGATAGCACTAGAGAACAAAGAATTTTATTCCAATAGTTATTTGACAGAGCTTTTAGTAAATTTTAGAAGAAATCTCATTTTGGTTGATGTTATTATACCGGTGAGACTTTATATTCTTTTTTTATTTCAAAAAGCAGTGTATATTAAAAACTAGAGCAGTAATTTGACGTCAACAACGTAGACTCTTTTTTGTTACACCGAAGTTACCAAATGGGCAACTGCACGCAATACAGCAAATAGCTTTTAATCAAGTGTGCAATCTCTAATGCACTCACTGCCACAACAACTAGTTTACGTTTTTACTCGTTCAAAATAAAAAGTCTTCTACTTTCCAACCTCGAAATCTCTATCACACCTTTTTTTTCAAACTATAATCGCACATCAAATTTTTTGCCACCTCTTCGTCCCAAAAAAAAACTCATTCATCTCCATTAACTTACGCGCATCTCACATTCACTCTCTTCCGCTACATTACCTTATACAACCAAACACACGTCGAATTTCCACAGACACACCGCCCACGCTCGAAAAGTAAAAAAAAAAACAACTTCGGTCAACGTGTGTGAGCGCGCTTTCACTTTCCACGCGCCGCGCGCGCGCGCTTCGCTATTTATTTACACTCTATTTCCACGCCGCGCTCTGTGTATATGTATATATATATTTACAAACACGAGTTCGTCTCTGTTCGCCGCCCACGCTTGTGTATAGCTGGAAAGAGAAAAAAAACCAACAGAGAACCTTTGGGGCCTGAAACTGCAATTTACGACGCATTAGGGGCCCGTGCTTGGGCCTCGCGTACTTTTACGACTTTCCTCTCTCTCTCCATGGGAGAGAAGTGGACATACAGACGTGCTGGTGTTGTGAGGAGAATGGAGCAGTGGTGGACCTTTTTTTCGGGCGGTTTTTTTTATGTGGTTCGGAAGTGAGGTTCGTCACGTTGAGCTTGACGCTTGTGTTGTTGTGCGTATGTGTGTATATGGGTAACGACGATTTATGAGTTGTTATATGGTGCATATGTATGTGTGTAACAGGCGTTTTTTAGAGTGGGAAATTGAAAATTTTTATTACGAATGGGTGGGTGGGTTTGTTGGCGAAATGAAATGGTTGAAAGCATGTGTTTTTAGAGCGTTGTAATGATTTTAAGATGAGAGAAAAACATTGTACCTTTTGCTGACTGTAATGGTTTGTGGTGTAATGCGGGTATACACGAACGGTTGAAACGTGTTTTTATCTTTCTATATGTACTTTTACTTTTTGAAGTACCAACTATAACAATTTAATTATATAAGCATATAGATCTATCCTCATTATTAATTTTTTAGTAAAAAATTATTCGTCTTGTAAAAACCAAAAAATTACATTTACAAAACTACCATCCTAACACTATACGCGAAAACTACCTTCATATTCAAAACGGAACCGCGTTTTAAAATTCTTCTCAACACAACACAGCACTATCCACTTACCCGCAGCAGCGTACCAGAAAAAAATCGTTTTTTCTTCTTCATAACACACGCATACACACACACGCACAACCATCTTTCCTAAGCCTATATACCCCCAGAGTCTTCATTCACTCATTCAACGTATACCTACCTACCTGCGCTCGCATTCACACACGCGAAATGAGAGCAGCGGCAGAACGTCATCACAAAGAACGCGCCGTAGAGAGAAAAAGAAAGAGGGACCCGAGGGCACTGTGCGTTCGTTCCAGGTGCTCGGGAGGGAAGCTGCTACTACGGCTGCTGCTACTACTACTACTGTTGGTATATACGTATTGGTGCAAGTATGTATGTGCGTTCAGTTGGAAAAATTCGCAAGTACGGAAGTCCAGGGAGCACTGGTATATTTTTGTTCTTTTTGTTTAAGTTTTCGATTGTCTTTTGGTTTGTTTTCGAGGGTTTGGTATATGGGATGGGGTATAGGAAGGTAATTGTGATTTATGTTTGTTTGGGTTCCATGTTGGCTAGGATTATGGTAGAGTTATTGTTTAGGGTTACTTCGTTATTTGAACTTTTGCTATAGGTATTTATATGTTAATGATGATTAATTTAGTTGTAAACAATATAATTTTGAAGAATTTAAAGAACACGGTTCGCTCGTTCCAACCATAACCCACTCGTTCAACACAACTTTCCTCCGCACGGCAACCTCACGCTCTATACAATTTTCTCCCAAATCAAACCCTGCGAAATGTCACTGACTCCTTTCACCCACCAATCAATAATCCAATCGCTCTCTCTCTCTCATCGCGCAATTTCTCACCCCGCTTCATCGAATTCCAACCCGAGGCCACACACATATACACACACACACACGTTACAATATCCCACGACGAGATGCACTGCACGCGTCCCGAATTCATAACGTCCGACTCGCTCGATTAACGCTAATGCGACAGAATTGTCGCGTACTCTCTCTCTCTCTGTCCCTATAGTAGTATGAGTTGAACGTCGAGCTCTCTCTCCCCTTTCACTCTCGTGCGTGCAGTTGCCGAGGAGCTTGTGTCGTACGTGTATGAATGTAAATGTGGATGTACGTTATATATGGGCGCATGGATGGGTGGAGGTTCAGTGTGGTTATTTTAGTCATTCTTTGGGGTTATCGTGTACATTTATAACTCTGATAGTTTTCTTTTTCCTTTTAAATAAAAGGAAAATTTATTATATAATGTTTAACAGTTCCATTTACTTTTATACATATGATAATATTTTTTCAAAGAATCACTTTCTAAAATTCAAACATTCTATTCGATTCTCTACAACTTCAATTTCATCTCTACATTGTGAATCAATTCATCATCCAATTCTTAAAACACAAAGCCCAATAATAACCCCATCTCGGCCCTCTCAATCAGTTTCATTATATATACCCCTTTCGGCCAATCTTAAAAATAACGAAGAGCATGCAGCACATCACACGTATATTATATCCCAAGAGATTCTTCAAACCTCCTATATACCATCCAAAATTAGCTCCCATCGCCACACACATATGCACACACATAAACGGATCGTCCCTATACTCTGAAAAACCCTGGCACATACACACACACATATACCCATCGCAATCGTTACCCCCTTCGCGCACTCTCTACACGTCGCCATTTTTCAATCTCTCTCTCCCACGCGTCGTACATACTGCACATCCACCCTTTCTTCTCATCTCCCTATACATTGCAAGAGCTAATTCTCTCGCCTACCAGTGCAGTAGTAGTAGTAGTAGTATTTTTCACCCGACTTATCCTGATTCTCTTTCTCTCTCTCTCTCTTTCCCCCCACACGATATAACTTTTCTTTACATTGGGGGACGGAGAGGAGACGTAATTCGAGATTGTTCCTGGGAGAGAAGGGACGACGACGACGACGTATTGGAATAATACTTTACACGCGTATAGGACACTTGTATATGTGCTGTAAGCTGAGTTTTGCTTTTGTACGTCTTTAGGGAAATGCAGAGACTAAATGGGTGCATATATATGATGCTACACGGCTGGAAAGACGAAGGAATGTTTAGTATGTGAAGTATTCAGTGTGTTGCATATAGGGTTCTTCTTTTCTTCGTAATGGTCGTGTCTGAAGTTGGGCTTTGAAGTAGACACGTGAGGTGAGGAAATGCAGGATTAGAAGAGAAAAGGGTACGTGATTTACGAGAGCGCGGCGCTTATCGGTATTAGTTCATCTCGGCCGGGCCGCTATAAGATGGTATCCATCGTGATTAATTTGATTGTGATGTGATACTATATATATATACGGGAATAAGATCGGTTTTTCATTGTGTCTACCGGTTTTTGATTAAATTAATCAATACTAATAACAGATTTATTGATAAAACGTTTATGTAATTGAATATAAAGTTGATAATTTGCCTATAACACAGTAAGTACAAGTTGTATTGTGTATTTGTCAGAATACAATCACACAATACAACTTGTACTTCCACATCGTTCACGTATAATTTATTACAACCATTTTCTCAAACCCTCCAAAATAATTTTTCACCAACACATCAAGTATTTCCACTCTCAAAAAGAAAAAACACCATTCCCCTCCATCTATCTTCAAAAGTTCATCTCGCACTGTCGAGGCAAAATAAAATAAAACATAAACCTCGAGATTCTATAGCGCCTGCAGTATAGACGCGTGTGTGCAGTGGTGTCGCACGAGAGCGCACGTATATATATATACACACATGCTAAACGTGGGAGTGTGTCTCTCCATACAGCTGAGAGAGAAAGAACACAAGCCGCAGGGGGAAATGCTATCCGATCGTGTATAGGGAGCGAGAGAGAGAGAGAGAGAGAGAGAGAGACGAACGCGTGAGACGAGCGAGTGGGGTGGGGAGGGGGGAGGGGGGAGAGAAAAGTGGCCACCCTATAGGGCCTGGTACTGCTGCTGCTGCTCATGCTTATACCTGCGGAAATCGGTCTGTCCTTTTCTACCTCCCCCTCTTTCTCTCTCACTGACTATTCTTTCTCACTCGGTGCGTACGTGACTGTCTAGGCTAGACGCGTAAGCGCGAGGGGTGCTGCTGCTGCGCTGCGCTAGGAAAAACCGGACGCGTGTGTTAGTGTCGCGCGAGCGCTCGAGCCCGAAAGACGTTACAAGTATAGAGGCGAGCGGCAGATGCGTGAATGAGTTCTCAAAAGTGGATGTGTGTGTGTAAGTGCTAGTGTTGTAAGTGTATGTGACGGTGGGAAAGTTGGAAGGAATTGGAGGTGGTGATAACGTAGGAGAGAGTTTAGTTATGGTTGGTAGTGATAGGAGGAGGAGGAAGAATTGAGTGAATTGTGGTTGAGGATCGTATTAAGGAAGTGTTAGTGTGTGGATGGGCTAAGGAGAGGATTCAGAGGAATATGGCGGTTGGAGATCAGAGCAGATGGCTACGCTTTTAGTGTAAGGAGGATTGAATTATTGTTGGGAGTTGAATGGAGATTTTTTCATTATTTAGGGTTGGTAATGACTGCGGTTGTGAAATTTTTCATTCAATATTTCTCGTATAACGTGTGGATAATTATATAGTGAAAATTAATATTTTGGATAGTGAAGATGGAACCGACTCGTGTTTGCTTGAAAATTATTACGATTGTTATTTTAAATTGCTATTATTTTATCATTATCATAATAGAAATATCAACATTCATTAACAATTGTTATACTCTTCATATGCAAATAGAAATGTGTGTCACCAGCGAATACGGAAATGTTTACTAGACAATTTTGTTCTATATAGAGAATGTAAAAAATTATCAGATATTATTTAAAGATTTGTAAAAAAAAATATATTTATATAGTTCTTTACTCAGTTTTTTAAATATATGATTATCATAAAAATCTTTCTTTTGTTTGAAATGATAAAAAAAAAATCAAGGTTGGAAGATACAAGATTTGATATAAAAGAGAGACTATTGATACCACTATCACAATGTTTATATTCTTTATAAGTGTCTTCTATCTAATTTTTTCTAACTCTTATATAACAATCAAAAAAAGAAACATAACGATAGATTCAACACAATCGAACGATAGGGAAACAATAAAAATGGAAATATAAGGTTAGATTAGATGCCGGCTACTACTACTACTCATCTTTAAAGTGCTATCTCAGCTGATAAGCCGGTAGCAAAGAAAATCGCCCAAAGAAAAATTTCTAAAAGTAAACCTAACCCATCATTACTGAAGAAAAAAGAAAAAGAAAAATTGGAACCCAACATCGCGACGGCAATGACCTCTCGATCACTCCCTAAAATCTCCTTCGTCACCCTCTCACCATATTACACATCGTGCACGCATAGTCGACCTATCTCTCACTCACTCACTCTCTCTCTCTTATCTCTGTTACAGGATGGATGTACCATGTCGTTGACTCGGCGGTATTGGAGGTGACGCGCCAGAAGAAACAAGCGATCGCGATCAACTGCCTACGGAAGTCGATCGAGGCCGAGCCTAAGAGCGGACAGAGTCTCTACCTACTCGGCCGCTGTCTCGCCGCATCCGGACAGGTTCACGATGCTTTCATCGCTTACAGGTGAGTACACGTGTGCACACACGCATAATATGTATATATATATCTATAGACATACACTCTTCTATATATATGTGTGTGTATTTCTTCTTCTTTTTCTTCGTTTTTCTTGTCTTTTTTTTGCAAGCTACTCTACGACCGGTCGACGATGGTATTACGTGACGTGTATATAGTGTGCAATGCGCGAGAGCGAAGAGGCGAGATTATCGCGTCGGTGCGATACGTAATAGCGCACGTGTAATTGGAAGTGGTTGGCTGCCAGTGGTTTTTGTTCGAGACATGGGGTTGACAAATTTTGACGGCTAAGGTTGTGTTATTGCAGGTCGTTGAACCGGTTGTGTTGTGCGTGTGTGAGAGGAACGAGGGTAATAAAAATGTTGTCGAAGAGTGATTAAGGGAATTGTGAGGATGTTTATGCCTTTTTTTCGGTTGAATCGTCAATTCATTAGTTCCGCGGACTGAGACGTGTTGCGAGTTGATGGGACGGGAATTGGTTGTAGTGTTTTGTTTTATTTAAATGTTAGATGGTTGAATCATACTCATCTTGTTTTACCTAATACAATAATAGTAAACGATTATTAATAAACTAGAGTTACGGGTATATTCAATCGTGTGAATTATGAAAATATTTCATTAGCAGTTTTTGTACTACACTGATCGGTAAAACTATCATGAACTCAAATACCAACGCCTCGACAACACATTATTAAGTATTCTTAAATACCAATATCAATTAATTAACTTTCAAACAAGACGAGCAAAAAGTATATTCAACCTGTATACAGTTATAAAAATCGGAATCAACCGCCGCGGCATCCCTTTAACTACCACCACCTCCTCATTAACGTACTCGCACATAGTTTCGAGCTGCCGAAATAACCGACGACATCGTGTAATAACAGCGCGTGAAGATAATAAAATTAGCCTCGTAAAGATATCGCGCTGCTGAGTGCGTGTGTCGTTCTCTCCGACATCACGTATACAAGCGCTATTTAAAAACCGCAGTCGGGTTTTTATTATTGTTCCTAATAATTTTCGGCGCGATGCGAATGATATCAAGCGTGTGTATACGATGATAAAAAAAAAGTAAGCAGGTCGCGGTCATAAAGCGATATGGTTAATCTCTGAGAGATAAAATGAGGAACTTGACTTCTCTCTCTTCGGTTTTATCTTTGTGGGAAGTGGGCCTGCTGCAGTGGTTTTTAAAACTCGGCATGCCGTAATAATAATGTGCTTTTGATGTCTTAATTTTTTTCTCTCTGCGCGTCTCACGTATATTTATGCTTGTAACCGTGCTGTATTCGGGTTGGCGCAATAAACCATCTTTTTTTTCGTTTTTATTTGCGAATACGAATGGCTTGTGTTTTTATATGATACTTTTTTGCTTTTCATCAATTTTGATGATCGCTGCTACTGAATTTGCATACGCTTATGTATATGTTTGGTGATGAAAATTAAAATCAACAAGTGCATGCGATTATTATAAAGATGATGGTGACACACACAATTGCACCACAGTTTATATCTTTTGTCAAGGCAATTTTAAATCTTCTTACAAAATTTCGTATTTACCGAGCTTTTCATATTTTCCGTTTATATTTTAATTTTTTATTTATAGAAAGAAATTTAAATAAAGAAAATTCGATATATGATTCTGTCATTAATACTAATAAAACTTCGTATCTATTAACTTTACACTGGACTTTTTATCTCTAAAATTATTTTTTTGTTTTTTTGACATAATGTAGAATCAGAGTCCTATATCACCGAATTTTTTTCTATTTAAAGTTCAATCTTTATTGTTTAAGCAACCTCACGCATTCTCTATTTCACAAAATAGATAGTACATTTGGTTTATATACATATATACGATATACAGCACAATCATCGAAAACAAGAAAAAATATATACTAAAAGATTAACAATCACCACCAGCGTTCGACCGGTCGACCAGTACACATTCTCATTCATATATACCACCACATAAACATATAAATAATATCCTTCCATATAAATATCATAAAATAATCTAATAAAAACAAAAAATAAAAAAATCAATGCATGAACACAAAAACACGTACACGACCTTATTAACATAAGCGACAATCAGTGTCTGCACCAAAAACTCGGCCCCTTCTGCCGACAGGAATTCCGTGGAGAAGTCCGAGGGCAACGCTGACACCTGGTGCAGCATAGGCATCCTTTATCAGCAGCAGAATCAACCGTTGGACGCGCTACAAGCTTACGTTTGCGCCGTGCAGCTGGATAAGCTGCATTCGGCTGCTTGGACGAATCTTGGAATCCTTTACGAGAGTCACAATCAACCCAAGGACGCGTTAGCCTGCTACGTCAACGCATCCAGGTAGGGCGTCGATATATATTGTTATTAGTTATACTCGTTTGTCTTCTTCTCGTATACAGTTACCGGCACCATTGGTTATCCTGAAAACTGTTACATACACGTTTTGTTGGTTCTTTGTGTTCTCACGATGTGATGCGAGGAATGTTTTTTCTTTTTGCAATTGTAATTTTTCGGTGATGAGCGAAGCTTCTTTTGATTGTTTCAATTTATTCTTGGTTATTGAAGAATCGTTAGTTTGTTTCTGTTTTTAAAGTTTTTATTTGCTTTAAAAGGGCGTTACATCGTTACCTTTATAATGATTTTATTCTTTATAATTACGCCGAAAAGAGATAAGATTATTTTTAATTTACGCATTATTTCAAAATCAGTCATAACTAACGCAGAATTTTCAAAGTTGATAGACGCGCAAGATATCAGTTGGGTGTCAGTATCAAAAGTTTAGTGAGTATATACTGTTTGTTAACTAAAATTTAATTGCATAATTGTGTTAATCGATGACTTTAAAATATTTCGCTTCAATTAACTTAAATATGCAGTTACATTTTATATTAAATTACTCTCACAGAAATGTGCGCACGATATAAATAAACAAAAAAGATTGTCTTTTTCAAAGTAACCAATGGTGTCGATTTCTGGTTCTTTCATCATGAAGAGACGTTTCACGTGCATCAATCATAAATGAGTTTACAGTAGATGTCATAAGTAATGTTGTATAAGCAAGCATGAAGGGATTTTGTATAGGTACATGGTATATATATCTTCTGTAGTGAAATCTTCGATAAAAATGGGAATAACCAAGAGTGTAATCTTGAAAAATCTTATCTTTTCTTTCTCAAACTCATAAGTCTTAGAAAGGACGGATGTTGATCAACAATTGTTTTTTTTAAACCTCAAATTATCATTCGATACCGTCACTTTTTTCTTCTACGATAATCTGTAATAGTTTTATTGAACTTCACACTTCCATAAAAGTGATAAGTTTCATCAAATTGTTATGACAAAAATTGTCTCGTAATATTGAGGATAATAAAAAAATAACTTGATTGTCTTTCTTCCTCTGTAATACTTTTCTGTTCATTTCTTGGTATAATGTCAATTTTTTCCGTTTCTTCCTTATATGTAAATATATATATATATTCTCGACGAAAATGAAAAATATTAACATTGTAAACTTGATGGAAAGTGTAACGCAACAAGATCGATGCATACTACTCGACTTTTTTGGTAGAATGAAAGCTCTGGTAATAATAAGAATAATTTCCATGTATTCAGACAGATTCTTCTTATTATTCCCTGATATTTCGTGACACGAGGAGAGAAGATGCTGAAATTTCAATTTGGAATTCTGTTATACCCATTTTTTTGTTGTTTTATCATTTTATCATTTCTCTTCTTATCCACCAATCGCGCCAAACCCTTGTCTATATCTTTCTATCGTATATATAAAAACAACTGATTCGCATATATTTCCAATCTCACTCTGCGTCCTCTCTCATCACGTTCCATATATGACCACAAATCAATCAGTCGAATGGTATGCTACGCATCTCTTGTAATAATCCGTCTGATTCAATATCACTTCGACAACTCCCAACCGCATCGAGCACGCTCTCTCTTTCTTTTCCAAAATAAAAAAAAATGAAACCCATAAGAGAGAGCATATATTTATATCTCCCTCAATGTACATATTCTGTTGTTTGTGTGTGTGTGTGTGCTCTTCTTTGTATAATTCACAGCCACCGATCGATCATGTGCCACCTACCAATCTATAACTCCCCGTAAGCCTTGTTGTACACACTCTGTAGAGTAATAACTACCAAAAAGTTAACCAATATAAAACAAACGCACACACCTGCGCGTAAGTGTCGACGCTCAGGCCTGCTACCTTTTTGTCTATCTATAACAAAAGCAGCTTACCTGTAGCCGTATGATCCAACGCCTATTGGTCATTGATAATTTTGATTAATTTTTTCTTGTTTTTTGCCTTGGTTCGCTACAGGGGTAACAATAATACGCCGAACTGCGCCAACAGCTCGCTTAGCAGTCAGGTTAGCGGTGCCAAGTCGGGCGGCGGTGGTCCGATGAACCCCTCGCTCCAGCAGCGCATCAGCTTTTTGCAGAGCCACCTCAGTCAAGCACCCATGCCTTCTGTCGCGACTAAGTAAGTATATTTGTATATGGACCATCTTTGAGGAGGGATATATTTCAAGGCAGATATATGTGTATAATTTTACAAAATATTGATTAAGAGTTTTTTTTAGGAAATTTTAATGCAACTTTGGTTTATTAGTTGTTTAGTAATTGGTAGAAAATGGTTGCTCTAAAAGTATAGTGAGATACTTGTAATTGAATATAAAAAAAAATATTGAATATTTTTACATATGGAAAGACGATACTACACAAATTCAGAGAAAAGTAAAAAATTCAAAACCATCGTTGATAAATGTACAATAAATGAATTAACGAGAATTAAACTGTTATTCAAATGAAATGACAGTTAGATTTGTTATACTTACTTATCATGACCATGGTTTAGTTACTGCTGCCATCATTCTTCTATTATCAGAACAATCGAACGTAAACATTAAGCCGATATACATATTTACTGCCTGTTCTATGAAAACTTTTTGTATACATGTCATATTAAACTTCTAACGGTAATATTTCTAGTTACTCGCGTGACACTGTCCTGTACAAAATATTCAGTCTGTGTTTAATTTTTTTTAAAGATAGAACGACTCGATTATTTATTTTTAATATTTGACGTATAATACGACGTATGACCCGAAACTCATCGTCATTGATGATTTAACAGAAGTGTTAGTTTAAAACATTAACATTTCAAGGAACAATAACTGTAATCAGTTAGCTATACTTAAGTGATATATCTGAAAATGGATGAAAATACACCGCCAAACAATCAGTAATTTATTTATACAATTAAAAAGCATATATTACAACTCATATACAGCAAATATTACCTTAGTAACTAAAAAATACAACCTGTGCACATTTCTCACACACACTGATTTATCCGTAGGCGTCGTCAGCTGCCGTCGATAGAAGAAGCCTGGAACATGCCGATTAGCGCGGAGCTTTCGAGCCGCCAGCAGCAGCAGCAGCAACAGCAGCAGCAGCAACCTGGCGCCCCGGGTTATAAATACCCGGGTGGACCGTCAGGTCCGCCACCGCCATATCCCCAGGGTCAAAATCCCAATATTGCCAACAAACGGTTCAAGGTAGGCATATCGTTGTCGTTGTGGTCTCCAAGTGGAATTGGTTAGAATGGAGGGTTACGTATAGGTTGCGAGGAGTGTGAAAGCTACTACGTTAGGGGTTTGTGTGTGTGGTTGTAGATTTGTTGTTAATTACGAAGGGTATTGTGTAATTTTGAAACGATGGTTCGAGCTGAATTATTGAGAGTTTAGTGTTTAGTATTTGTAATGGTTGGTAGCTTTCAGACTTCTCGATACAAAATTTTAAGAGGATGTGAAATACCATATTTTGTTGTAGTGATAAAGCCATAATGTTAAATGATAGTTGTTAACATAGTCATTTTATAATGCTCCGCCAGCTTTGTAAGAGCATTTTATGTGCGTAGTTAGTACTGTTAAAGAAATTTGATTTGAAATTGATTATTTTTTAGTATTATCACATCCCCTTGACTCTTTGTGGGTGATCGGATAAAGAATATACAGAATCAAGGTTCATGGCTTATTTTTGAACGAATTTATTGTAAATTTGTGTGACCAATGTAGATGCATTTGCTAAAATGATTCTGTCTTTACATTCATGTCAAACATTAACATTGTCATTCCATTCAATTTCATCTTGAGGTGAGATTTGTTGTCAGTTAATCACGAGTGACGTTCTGCTTATAAGAAGAATATCCAAAGAATTGTAAATCTTTTAATTAAAGTGTACTTGGTGTTAATAAAATCATACATACATTATAAATCTATCTGACGAAAATTGATTTTTCAGTTCAAACTTTGTTTAAGGTATACAAAGATTTGAAAAGAATCGATTTTCTTAGAACAAACGAATGTATTGTGAAAAAAAAGGCATCACCTAGAAAGGGAATATATTTAACTTCATTTTATAAAAAAAATATTAATAATTTTATATCTTTTTAAATGCAGAACAGATTTCTAAAACCTGCATTATCTTACCGGCGCCATTGGAATGTTGATGAACTTGGAATTTCGACGGTTTGGAAGCGATTTTATGTGCATTGTCTCAATCGAAAACTAAATTATATTTCTTTTTATGTTCTTACATAAATTTTACCCTTTTTTTTATCGTTATTCATGTTACCAATATCGATACACCATCTACACAGTGTAGGTTAATAAAATTAAATTTCATTCTTCTGTATTAAATATTCCCGTTTAGTATATTCGATCTAAATTCCGCATCAAACCAAAGATTAAACATATTTTTTTTTAGTTCATATAAAAATTTCGGTCCTCTTAGTTATATATCTATAAAAGTTTTCATACAATGTCTATAACGCGATAATCATCACAACAACATACACAATCGCTTCTCAACCTCGAACTCGCACAACCACAAAGACACACATATATCCAAGCTTTCCTCAACATTTTTCCAATGTCGTCCGGAGGGCGGGGGAGGATGATTCGGATGTTCTGAGGAGTGACGAGACGAGGGTTTTCGTTCGTTTCCCCGCACAACAGGCCGTAATTTGACGTCCCCTGCCGCCTGCCGCCGTCGTCTCCTGTGCTCCGCAGGGACACAGTCGTCGTCTTCGTCGCGTGTGTCGGCACGATGATGATGATGATGATGGTGACGATGATGATGATCATGAGCGATCTGGTTCGTAGAGTAAAGCAAAGTTGTAAAAAAGCAAGGACTTGCATATATTGATATGTGCATTTCTTTTTGATGATTTTGTTTTAGTAATACTACTACTTATAGAGACACTGCGTTCCTTTTATTATTCGTTATTGTACGTTCTTCTGACTCTTGTTGTATGATGGGTCCATGGAAAAAAGGAGAATTGTCAAGTTTTGAAAATTTTTATTTAACTATATTTTAAAAAATGGCGTACAACGTTGTTAAAATAACGATTAGGCATATACACACGTATATACAAAATAAAAAATTGTCAATTACCCATTTTCTCGTAGCCTCTTCATACATATATTTATCCGTTTTGTGCTTTAACTATACAGACAGACGAGCTACTTAGCATAAACGATGCATATATTATGTATATATAAACGATGCTCAAACAGCATGCGCAGATATGATTTATTGTTTTATCGTTGATCATTTGTTCGCAACACACGCAGCGTTTTTTTAATTATCGTTATACGCGATTTATTTCATGACAGAGCAATAGAACCCATTGAGATGAGTAAGTTTATGGCATTTACGTAGGTAGTGGTCATGAAAGATTTTTTAATTAATAAATATGAAGGCTGGAGTTTTAGATGTAGGTATATCATTTGTTTGATTTTTATAAATAAACATGATAATAAGCAGAATCAATGAGTTCAGCTCTGATTCGAGGTTTCATTGTATAAAAAATTTTAACTGAAGATGAATAATAGACATGAAGTAAAGAATACAGTAGAATGAATCTTTAGAAATACGATAAACACGAAAGAATCTCCACCGTTCCATTCAAACATAAATCATCAATAACGACAACAACAACAAGACGTTACGTTGATATATTTACTGTAAAGACAATGTTTCATAATCCATCACGATTTTAAATTGAAACAATCTTTAAAACAAATATCATCAGACAAACAATCAGCCATAAAGCTCTCACTAAACTTAGCGACATCGAGTACATTGCGACACACTCAATGCCTCGTACAACGACAAATTTACGCTCAATGGGATCTCTCTCACTTTCGCCATCATTCTTAAACTATCTCCACTAATCACTCACATTTTTCTCCCTCTCTTATAGCCGGATGATGGCCCCCAAGGTCAGCAGCAGCAACAACCGCCGCAACAGCCTCAGCAACCTCAACGTCCGCCGTTCTACCTGTCGCCACAGCAGCTGCAAATGTTGCAGTTCCTGCAACAAAACCATGGCAGTTTGACGCCTCAGCAGCAAGGGTTGCTCGCTCAGTTGCAGCATCAGTATCGTGCTATGCAACAGCATCAACAGCAGCTGAGACTTCAGCAACAGGCGGCAGCTCAGAGAGGCTTGAGGCCTGGACAGCCCGGGTATCCTATGGGATACGCGCCACCGCAGCATGCCGGACAACCCGGGCAGCCGGGCGTTATCAAGAGTTACGGCATGCCTCAGCAGCCGGTGAGTGAAGAAAATGTTTTCAGATGTAATGGGAGAGTTTTAGAATTTTTTTTGGAGTAAAGGAAAATTTGATTGTTTATAATCATAACAGTGTTTTTAACAATGCACAATATACATGTAAGGTCGGATTGGGAGAATAATTAAATAACTTTGTTCAGCAGTACATCGGGATTACTAAAATCCTTTGATGTACATTAAAAATTCAGGTGCTTTCAACCACAATTATGTGTTTAAATGCAGATTTAATTGTGTACTATTGACTGTTGATTTGCATTACTGTAGGATCTCGTAATACATGTGTGAACTTAAAAAAAAAGAACCCAATAACTTATATTCCCTTTTAAATTTCAGCAAAGTGGCACAGTGGCCCTGCAGACCGGCTTCTCGGACTCGAGCGTGGGCTACAACGCCGCGGCAACAGGCAACTGCCAGACTGCTGGTATGCCCTACAAATCCGCAGCTGATCCAACTTACCCCCAACGTGGACAACAACAACCTGGTCCACAACAACCACAAACCCAACAACCACCACCAACTGCACAGTTCAACGCTCAGCAACAACAGCAGCAGCAGCAGTATCAAACAGCTGGTGCTGGTGGTCAGTACCAAGCGGCCCAAGGGTACACACAGATCTCGTCTACGACGAGTTGTTATCCAGAAGGCTCGTCTGCCAACAATGGTGCTGTGCCTAACGGCAACGCAGCGAATAAAGATCCAGGGTTAGGTGTGACGGATCAGGAGTTACAAGCTTTGTTGTCGCAGAAGGATATTGCGACATCACTCGCGGAGGATCTGTTGAAACACTTTGGCTCAGAGGATTTGGATGTCAAAGAGGATCCCGTGCAGCAGCAACAGCCGATTATGAACAATGGCACATTAAGCAGCGGACCGTTCTCGCCGTCCAATCTCGAGAATGAGGGAGAGAAGATGAAGGAGGTTAAGGTGAGAATGGTTTGTTTATTATAATATAGATGATATTTTCTCTATTTGATGTAAATTAGTGACTAAAGAATTAGTAATACTTTTTACTAATGTTTTATTTCGAAAATATTTTCTTATTTTAAATGAATAGTTAAATCACTACATTCTGTGTTCAATTCTACTATTAATCATTTAATAACATTATAGTATATTTTATCGTATAAAAAACGTCAATAATTTAACAATAATGCTCTCAACAATTTTCAATATTCGAAATATACTTATTTTACTTTATTCTATTCCAGGTTGAAAAACTAGACGATCAGCTAACTCCAAGCACGACAATTCCAACGAACAAACCCGACACGAAACCAGCCGTAGAAACCATCAAGTGCGAGGCGACATCGAGCACGAACAAAGTCGACTCGTCGCTTCTTCGTTGCGAACCAGTGCTGCGACTGGAACGACTGTGTGAAACAGAGAAAGAGCCTGAGTTCACAATCGACATGGATGCAAAGACAATCGTGGAGCTGTGCAAATCGCGCGGTCTCAAGGGAGTACCCAATTGCTCGATACTCAGTGATAAGTCGCCACCACCTGCACCGCCAGATCCACCAGCGCAACGTTTGACTAAGGAGCAATTACTGCCACCTACGCCAAGTGTGTTCCTCGAGAATAAGAAAGATGTGTTCAGTCCTATATTACAAGAGTTTTGTTTGAAGCACCCCATCGCTGTTGTTAGAGGTGCGTAAAGTTACATTAATCAATAGTTTTTAATAGATTCTTGTAAAAATAATTAAAACAGAATATCTTCCCTTTTCCACTTATTTCTACCGATGCTAGTACTTGAAATTGTATTATACCTAATAATATATATTTTCTGCAGGTCTAGCAGCAGCACTGAAACTTGACCTCGGCCTCTTCTCCACGAAGACGCTCGTTGAGGCGAATCCCGACCACACGATCGAAGTTCGCACGCAGCTGCAGCAGACGAGTGATGAGAACTGGGATCCCGTCCTCGCACGTAAAGTCTGGCCTTGTATAAGCCACCGTAGCCACACGACCATTGCCAAGTACGCACAGTACCAGGCATCGAGTTTCCAGGATAGTCTGAAGGAAGAGCGTGACAAAGGCCAAGGTATCCACACATCGACGACGTCGAATTTATCCGACAGCGATTCTAAGGATAGCACAGGTATCAACGTCAAGCGCAAGAAGAATATCTACGGACTGCCTGGTAGGTCAGGCTCGAAGATGTTGCGTTTCGGTACGAATGTCGACTTGTCGGACGAGCGCAAGTGGAAAGCACAGCTACAGGAGCTGATGAAGCTACCCGCATTCGCGAGAGTTGTCAGTGCTGGTAATATGCTCAGTCACGTGGGTCATGTGATTCTGGGTATGAACACCGTGCAGCTGTACATGAAAGTACCCGGCAGTCGGACACCTGGACACCAGGAGAACAACAACTTCTGCTCGATTAATATTAATATCGGACCTGGTGACTGCGAGTGGTTCGCTGTGCCTGACGCGTATTGGGGTGTCATTCAGAACCTCTGTGAGAGGAATAACATCAACTACTTGCACGGCAGTTGGTGGCCCTCAATGGAGGACTTGTACGAGGAGAACGTTCCCGTGTATAGGTTTTTGCAGAGACCTGGTGATCTTGTTTGGGTCAATGCTGGTACGTTATACGCTACTTCATCTTCGTTATCACATTGTAAAAAAGGAGAAAATACATTTTCTAATAATATAATTGATTTTTTCTAGGTTGTGTACATTGGGTACAAGCGGTCGGTTGGTGTAACAATATCGCCTGGAACGTAGGCCCGTTGACAGCACGCCAGTACCAGCTCGGTATCGAGCGTTACGAATGGAACAAACTCCAGTCGTTCAAGTCTATCGTGCCTATGGTCCACCTCTCTTGGAATCTAGCGCGAAATATTAAAGTATCAGACAGGCGGCTTTTCGAGCTTATCAAGAACTGCCTGCTGAGGACGATGCGACATTGCTGTCTGATACTCGAGTTTGTCAAGTCGAAGGGCGTGGAAGTGAGGTTCCATGGTAGAGGCAAGAATGAGGCGTCGCATTATTGCGGACAGTGCGAGGTAATTATAATGATAAAAAAATGTTGATCTTTATGTGTGTTCAATTTTTTTTTTTAATATAAGATGAGAGTAATGTTACAAACAATGTTACATTTGTATAATCTGGTGGAACTTTTGACTGAGTTTTCTAGCCATTGTCTTTGGGACATGATCCGGTTTATTTAGTAATATTAGTTCTCAAGTGTTTTAATTAACAATCGTATCTTGTATATATTATCTACGGCATTTGAATTTCGTATATAATTTTCGCGATTGACTAAAATTGAAATGACTTAAAATTTTCATTACAATTAAATAACCTCAATTCATTCTCTTATTACAGATTGAAGTGTTTAATATCTTGTTTATACGAGAGCAAGAGAAGCGTCACGTGGTACACTGCATGGACTGTGCCCGAAAACAGTCCCCTTCACTCGAGGGCTTTGTCTGCCTCGAGGAGTACAGAATGCGCGACCTCATGGACGTTTACGACAACTTCACTCTGCACACGCCTCCACCGCCGCAGAAACAGCCACAGCCGCAGCCACAGCATCATCAGCATCAGCAGCAGCAGCAGCAGCAGCAGCAGATTCATCAGCAGCAGCAACAACAGCTCCAACAACAGCAACAGCAACAACAGCAGCAACAACAATCGCAACAACAATCGCAACAACAGTCACAACAATCACCACAACAGCTGCATCAACAGCAGTCACATCAACAACAAATGACGCCACCACAGACGAGTTCTCAAGTTTCCTGAGACGACGAGGAGCACAGATACTTGGACTATCTTGGATTGGACTAAAATCTGAAGTTCTCGTTTCTGTGTGTGTGTATTGATAAAGAAATAAAATAAAAGCGGAGAATATGGACAAACAGCACGTGCGGTCGTCTCTCCAGCACGGGAAAGTAATGTGATAATATTGGCGAAGTGACAACGAGACGTTGACGAGTGAGGTGTCGGCATCGCCGCGACGATTATCGTTATTATGCCTCTGTAATCGCGCTGGCGACATTGGCTAGAATTAATTATTGGCCCCGTCGCCTTCTCATCAACCGGAGTAATCGCTGTCCTGCTTCTCCCGTGCCGAGAGTGCGTGTAGCAAAGAACGTGCATATAGTTTGCGTGAAGTGCGAAAAGTGTAAGTTACCCCCCACTCGTTCGTTTGGACGAAGACGAATCCAGTTTCCTTCGTCGCGTAGTGTACAAAGGACGAAAAACTCTCGTTAGTTTAATTATTTCTTACAATTCTCACCTTTTCCCCCGTTATCCTTTCTGCATCCCTGCGAGGAAGTGTTGACCGCCACTGTGTACAATCGGCGTGTAAAAAGCCTTCCTCTTCGGCATGTGATAATTTTTTGTTTTATATGATTTTTTTTCTCTAATGAGGTATGTTGTATCTTTTAAATGTGATTTATGAGATATCGACCAAATGTAATCATGCGTATGATGTATAGATTTTTTTCATTTTGTACGTAATCATGTAATCGCAAGGATTATTAATGTTTTGTGATTCGGTGTTTAGGCATTCGAAATTCACGTACGATGTTATGTACTTTTCTTGCGTTGAGTTTCTGAAAACAAAACAAACACCGAAGTTCGATCGCTACACAAAAAAATCAATCCACGTAACGTTGCGTGGTCAACGTTGACAATTTTTAATATATGCCATGATTATTTTTAGGCTATAATACTGGATTACATCAAAGTAATAATGATAATGCAAAAGAGACAATTTTTTCATTCACTGCCAAATTACGAAGAAATATTTCAAATTCGCGCTTCTTGTAAATATACACAAATTAGTGAAGCTCGAAAAGAGAAATGCGTGCGTGAAGCACTCAATAAATAAATAAGTATAGAAGCGTATAACATCAGTTCGAAAGATTCCTCAGGAACTAAATTAAATAATTGCAGTAAAAAGTAAAAGCGTAATCAAAAATATTCGCGTACGTCTTTGTATTTTTCTTGATAAAACGATTTACATATTAAACGCAAATATGCTGTGATGTACTAATCGAGTACACGTATTTGTAATATACGACAAATTGTAATACTGAAGTAATATTGAGTCCGTGTGAAAGATCTATAATGAATATTTTAAGAATTTGATTGGCTTTAGTTTTATATAACATTTTTGAAATGTTATAAAGAAAATATATTATATTACATTTTTAATATGTATATTATTGATCAATGCACGATTCGTATTTCATTCGATAAAGTCCAGTATAAGATATTAAGATTATCTTAAAATTTTTGCTCAAAGTCTTATGAAATGAAATTTAATGAAATTCCAGTGCATATTCATCTAAAAAGGACTCACAAATTAAATTTTTCTGAATTTGTAATCAATGTTCTTGTATTTCGACTTAAAACACTTTTAATGTAAAAGAAAAAGCCATGATAGGAAATAATACTGTCGTGCTAACGTGTCAATTCGCTTAGATTTGAGATGAAAAAAAAAAAGAATTATCTAACCAGCAAAGCGCGCGTATTTTTGAAAAGCTTAAACAAGATGTATAAAATAGCGGCGAAGAAAAAGAAATCATTATGGTATCCATGTGTCGAGCGAACTTTACAGTGTAGCAGAAAAGGAAAAACATTGTATGAGATACACTTTAGCGTATATATTTCAAGGACAATGGAATTTTCGACTTTTCTTTTTTAAAAGTTCTGAACCGACGTGCCCAATGATCTCAATCCTACGCCAATATTGGCAGTCGTCGGTAATGCAAATGAATTCTGCCAATATTACTATTGTTTTTTTCAAATCATTTTTGGTAACTAGTGTTACTGAAACTTAGCTTTCTTGAGTAATGAAAATAAATTATCGCAAAAGAATAAATAAATGAATAAAGCCGTAGTTTATTATTAGGGAATCGGGGAAAACTTGGCGAAGCTTAGGTAATATGAAAAAGAGAGAAATTATAGTGAAACTGAACGAAATTGTAGGATTAAGTATTAAAAAATTTAGTAAAATTTGAGACTTTGTGACTGCTTCTTTAGTACTATTTCTATTATTGTAATTTGATTAAAATGTAATATTGAAAAAAGATGATAGAAATTGTATTTTTCTTTTTTTTGTAATTATTTGGTTTCGCGTGCTATAAGTGCGAATTGTTTGCAAGAGATTCAATTTCACTATGGTACCTTCTCTCTCTGAAGTTTTGCTGTGTGCAGACGTCTCGCTTCGAGCAGCTCAAGCGCGACGTCTAATTTATTACGATAACTCGATTTGTAGGCTCGGTTCGTTAGAAAATTAAATGAAGCTCGATAGGTATATGAAATATTATATTCAGAGCCGCCTTTCGACAAGTCAATTTTATCGTGATCATTCCAACTTGACCAGTTGAATGAAATCCAGATCTGCGTTTAAAATATATATTTGGTTATGAGGAAGAACTAAATTGATGTTTATGCACTAATAAGGTGTTTCACGTTTGCTCTGTATAAATTAATACACTTTTATAAAATTGATATAAAATTATTATTTTATATGATCTGAAATTCATTAGAAGATGAAAATTAAAAAAAAACGTACGTTAATGTAAAATTAAAATTGGCAACTAGTTTGTATGTTATTATTGAATCTTAAGAAAAATTTTTGATGAGTGTAAATTCTATGATCACATCTGACTTTCATTCAATGGTAATAGGATGATAAAGCATGAGCTGAGGAAGTTTGGGCCCGCCGTTTTTTTTAAATACTAGATAATTAAACGAAAATGAGAAAAAAATGTTAGATTTATTTCGCGGAACGATCGACTTTGTCATCTGTAAATAGCGATATCGATCTTTTTCTGTTCGCCTGTCTTTTCTACTCTCGATGACAATTTATTGCGACCGAAGATTTGTAACGCATAGTTATTTATAATAACCGTAGTGTACTTACGAAGTCTCTGTATCACACACACCCACCACGTCCGTTTTTACACGAAAACAAAAAAAAAAAGGGAAACCCAGTCAGAAAGAGAAATCTCGTATTTTCGTACGTTTGCACAGCGTTGCACGTTTGTTCATGCCAGCGAAAAAAAAATTTTTTGTTTCCCATCGAAGGGATGAAAATTTCATTTTTATGATTATTATTTTAAAATTCTAATTAGCGTAACTGTTAGGAAAATTTTGAAAGCGACTGATTTTGCTAATGTTTAAGTACTTAAAGTATGTATTAAGTTGAAAAGTTTTGATGTAAGAGAGAATTGTACAAATATCGGTTACTTTATTAGAGAATAATTATTAGAATTGAATTCTGTGTTATTTAGATCTTTGAAATGCGCGAAGAAAACTTTTTAACTTAGAAAATACTTTAATAATTGTAAACACATGTATGTAATGATGAAATCTTTTTATGTTTAAAGATTATGTAGTTAATCCAAAATTTTATCGAATAATGTAAAGTAAATAAATTAAAATTAATTATACATTTGAATAATGATTTGAAAGTCTACTTTCATTATTATTAATTGATCTTATTCATAAACAAATTACACAGGTTGTGTAAATTTTACATCATTTCAAATAGCTTTAAAAGTCAGATTTAAAAAAAAATGATGTATTTCAGATTTTTAAGAGTATTCAGTAAAATTTATTTAAATTCAATAAACAAGATACGGAAATATACATACATAGTCGTATGTAAATTAACTTTATTTTAAATTTCTAAACTTAACATGGGAAAAAGAATGATTTTTATCGTTGGCCCGTGCAAATATGTTAACATAGCATTTGTGTTCATGCAGATCGACACTTATTCTTCAAGTTTCGTCTGTCTTGGAAACAAATGTCAACGCTCGCGAAACGATCATGCAGGCTGTTGAACGACGCAGAACAAGTGGCGTGACAGACAAACAAACAAACAAAAAATAGAATAAACAAATAAGAATGACAAAGTAAAAGTCTCTATTTTCGCTATACGACTAAAGTGCGAGAGCTTTGAAAAAAAAAATAATAATGAAAAATAAAATAAAAACAAGCGACATCGTGTAATGGTAACTCGAAAATCTTATCTTCTACCTTTACGGAAAGAAAACATTCGAGTCGTTATTTTTGTAACGAGTAAGCGTCGCAGAGTCAGATTTATAATTTTTCTACGAACAAAGCAAAATAAATAAAAGAAAGAGAGAACGAGAGAGGCTAAATTAAATTCATCCGCTCTACCTCTCTTACATCTCGCACCGACTGCACGTATTTTCATTTGCCTATCTCTGCGCGCCTTCGCGCGCGCGAGAAATCGTTTGACAGCTGTTGCGGAAATCGATCGGAAACCGACATGATATGGAGAATGAGAGGAACGTTCACTGCCAAAATGTGATACTCGTAAAAAAAGCCCCTACATCCCTTATATGTAGACAAGGAGCGCACGCGCGCGCGCGCGTGTTTTGAATATGAACAGCTTGTAGCATGCGTCGATTGGAAACGATTGTAATATGTCGAGGTGGTAAAATCATTGTTACATTGTATACAGCTGTAAGTTCATTTTTTTCCTTGGTAGAAATGAAACAGTCCTAGTTACTTTTAAAGTGATAATAGCAAGTGTTTTCTAAGTATATCTTGTGAACGCATTATAAAAACGACTTAGAAGTAATTCGCACTGTTTTATTTCACTTCGGAAGAAAGCGCGTATATAACGCGCACAGCTCGTGAAAGCTTCGGTGGAAAGAGAAATGTAAAAGCGATAGTATTTTTCAGCCGAGCAGCCGTTCAACGAGATACGAAAAAAAATAAATAAAAGCGAAAAGTAATAATGTGAAACCGACGTAAAAGAATAATAATAATAATAATAATAATAATAATAATGATAATGATGAACAAAAGTGGAAACAATGCTTCGGGTCGCCCGTAGCGCTCTTCTATGTGTATGTACTATGTTTACGTGTACAGTGCCTTTATAACTTAAAATACACACAACACACTCTTTATTGTTTTGAGGACAGCCCCAACGGCCGCTACTAAACAGCGATTTCGCGCGTTTTTTTTCTTCTTTTATTCAATATAGTCTCATTCGGGAGAGCTTTTGCAAGCTTTATATATGTATCGAGAGACTCTTGTATACCAACTGCCTAAAAAGTTATATAACACCGCGATAGATTCTCTTAAATATAGCTTGAAAAGGAATAATAATGTGAAACATAATATATCGTGTAACGTGAAATTAAACGCACAGAAGGAAAACGTTATATATATGTAGACGATTGAAAGTGGGATACCAAAGAAACTGAGAAAAATTGACGACGAGAATATATATGTAACATTGATGAAGATAACGAACGAAATCGTTTTTAGCGGGCGTCGGGGCGTCCTTCGAAGATAAAAAAACAACAACAACCCTATCATGCGTCTAATGAGTTTAACTTTGTAACGATACATCTAGGAAACTATTATAGTGTAATTAGCGTCATCATCGAGGATATATTATTATATTGTAAAACTGTACAGTGTATCGAGATGAAGGAGGCATTTTTGTCGGGAGATGTCCGACCTTAGGACAAACATTGTAGGTAGCCCTATTATTATCATCATTTATGGATCCTTAAATTACAGCGAATCATCATTGCGATTGATTGATAATATTGTGTTTACCATATTAATGTAATATACAGTTACGCTGAAATCACTTAAATGACTTTGTTTTCTTTTATATTTGTAATTCTTTCGGTGCATTACAGTGCATACGATTTTCCTTTCCCTATTCCCTATAATTAAGATTATAACATTAAAAAATAATGTTTATTTAAAATATTTAACTCGGGTAATCGAAGAATGAATCAAGTTTATAGATAAATTCATTTATTTTAAATTTATTCGAGTTTTAACGTGTTTTGTTTATAATTATCACAGAGAAAATTTTTATTTCGAGTTTTTATTGATAACGTGACAATGACAGTAGATAACTACTTTTCAACACGTGTAAATCATTTTGAAAAACTACTTCTTCTAGCTGAGTACTATTTGCATATTTAATGAGATATTTATCTATAGAAGCAATTCCTTGTTCTCTGATGAATCATCAAACTTTTTTCAGACTATCGTTGATCTTTGGAAAATCAAGGTCACGGTTACATCGTATAGATTCAGTCGCTACTCGAGTTCGCATGTTAACTAGTTCAAAGTGATTTTCATGTGTGAATAAAATTAACTTTTTACACTGTATTACTTAGCATTGTTAAAAGTAAGTGATAAAAAAAGAACATTAATTCAGAAAGGAAGTTATAAAAAATCGTGTAAATTTCCTGTATGTCATATTCTATTGAATCATTATTTGATAATCGCTTGGGTAATTACAATTTTTTTTCTTTTATACAAGTTTCTTATATTTATTTTATGTACCACAAGCGTTAATTAATTTATTAAACATTGTATATTTCCTATATGACAATAAATTTTTTTTTTTCTAATTCTTGTGTTTCAAATAACGGTTATAGATATAATAAGCATTTTAAATATCGCAAACGATCATTTGGATTTTCTGATAACATACAAATTTAATAACAAATAAACGAACGTTTTCGAGATTCTTTTAAAATATTATGTGATTAATTACAAATAACCATTTAATTAATAATTTTAACTGTCATACAGCTGAACATACATTGGTAAAGTAATTTCAAAATGCAGCTCGTGCAGTATTTATTGCAAATGTTCGTGTCCACATCGATCTTCACGGTCGATCAAGAAACAAAAAAGTTTACAGCGATTAAAAATATGTGCGTCGAGAGGAATGGCCTTAACACAAGTAAATATATCGAATTTTTAATAAATATAGTTACAAAATTTTCATTTCCTATATAAAAAAGAGTATCTCAAACATTGTGCGGTACATTTATCTAATAGCGTATATGAGCCATTTGAGTCCTTCCGAAGCACGAGACTACATAACATTGGAAAAGTGGACCTGCATAACCGCTTGTATATTGGAGAGAAACGCTGGTCACGAACAAAGTCTATACCAAACTGTTATGGATGATATTGAAACAGGTATTATATAATATATTATAAACTCATACTTTTCTTTACGATGCTTTTATAACTGATATTTTTATTGTATAGCTATATCCTCGACGACGAACGCTTTGGACAAGGATCAGTTAATTGAAACTCTGAATGGTTGCAAATCGCAAGGTATAAAACAAAGAGATCGTAGTGGATATGTTATGCAGATATATAATTTACAATTCAATTGATAAGTCGCATACATCTGATAATTCTTTTTTTTTCTTTACTTTTTGAAGTTGGTGAACGCGGCTGCAATCTGCTAAAGTGCATGAAAGTTTGGGAGCCACCCTTACCCAACGTCTTGCATATTCCCAGTTACTATTAGTTGCGGATCGACTGTGAATTTTGGTTTATGGATATGTTGTTCAGATTATGTGTGGAATTATATAAAAAAAGACTGTTTGTAATAGATTATATGATATCATTGTTTCATAATTAAATTATTGTTTTTAATAATTTTGTTAATGTAAAGAAGCATTATTTGTAAATGGCGAAAATGCGAATTTGAATTTTAATATTTATAAAATATTTATCGAATACATGAATGACACTTTTTGTTACACGTTTGTTGGATAACAAACTTTTTATACTACTTAGTGTATATCGTATCTTCGTTATATATAAAAAATTTGTGTCGACATTATATACAAAGTAATGTCCTAAATTTTATTCGTCAACTAAGTACAATATTTTGTAATGATAATAAAAAGAGTTTAAAGATAGTACATATGGTATCACCATTCTCTATTTGTGTGGGTCTGTGTTCATAAATTATCTGTGCTTTAAAGTAATGATTCTAGTTGACCGATTTACAAAAAAGTAATGGAATTTTTATGTGCTATATATATATACACCTTTTAAACTCTTATTATAATTAACAAATAAAATCATAAATTATTTAAATCGTATATCAATTTTTCTTATTTAACATTGACAAAAGTAGTAACCATGAAAATAGATTCAACCAGATATAGCAACATCTTCTCTGTTGTAACTGATAATCACTCTTGCACACGCACTCATAAAATTCAAATTTATCGGTAGATTTTTCGACGTCAGTAGAGAATAATTATCTCATGTGTGGGTTTCTCCATCGATAATTATTTTCGAAGACTTGATATTTCTGATCGATTGTTTAAAAGCAGTTTTATTGCGGATTTCTACCAGAGTAGTGAAACACGCACCAATCGAAATAGTCTTACAATCGACAATGACTGTGAAAATCTTTTTACTTTTGTCTGTCTGTGCTGTAGTAACTTTTGCGGTATGTTATTTGCGTTAAATATCTTACAGTGGTTTAACAAATTAAGCATAAAAAATATGTTTGAGATTACTTTGTTATTTTTAATAATAGTGTTAATACCAAACGTACAATGCGTATAAATTATATAAATTTAAGATATTGGTTTTATTAATTAACCCAACCTATTATTTAAAATATAAATATATTGATTGTGCCTATAGTGATTTTTAATTCGAAGTTTTGTGTTGTAATACTCTAGCATTCCTTTAATCCACTACTTGTTGAATGCATGAAAGACCTTAAGATGGACATAGGTATTATTAATAATTTTTAAGCAATTTACTTGATATGCAAATTTCAAATGATAATAATTATTATATGTCTAGATTTAACAGAAGACTCAGATGTGTTTGAGAAACGTTTCAATGAACTTAGCAGAAAAAACGAAGCACACTGTATTTTGGCTTGCTTTTTCCGCAGATCCGATAAGAATGCAAACAGTTTATATGAAGTGTTAACACGCAGCGTCAATGGAGGTAACTTTTTAACAAAATCTTGCTTTTTCCTTCGGTGAAAAGAAAAACGTTCTATTTTGGCGAAACGCTTAAATAAATACGTAAAAGATACTAGATACCACCTTTTTACGCGTTCAGCTAAGATAAAACTTTTTGACGTGCTTCGCTAGGATAGAACCTTATTATTATTTTTATAATAAACATGTACACATTGTTTTGTAGCTAAACCCTATCAACCAGAAAGACGTATGAAAGTGTTGGAAAAGTTAAATAAATGTAATGAAACAGGTAAGAAAAATCTAATTGTTTGACATAATTGTGATTTTTTTTAGTAATTATTTTTAATTTTAAAATATAGATGGCGATGATGACTGCAAATTGATGACATGTTTTGATATCAATAAACCACCGGTTCTCGATCACTTTATATTATTACCTTAATTTTTGTTATTACTATAATAATATATTGTTAAGAGATATAAAAATATCATAAAAAATTATTTGTAGCTACGTAAATAATAATAATTTATAATATTAATATTGTTTACTCTATTTAAAAAAAAGTAAAATAAAGAATTATAAAATTTACCAACAATAAATTGTAAACACGATTTATTTTTGTTTATGTTGTTGTTTTATTTGTTATTAGAAACGTTTCTTATGGCTTTACGTATTATACTGATGCAGGTGCTATAAAAAATGTGTCAAGTTTTCACGAAACACCATATGACAAAGTTACTTATTCATAATAAATATAGATACGTATCCGATTAATCTTTAAATATTTTATTTTTTTTTATAACGCCTCTGCTATTTGCACGTCAGGTTTATGTATACAAAGTATGTACGTATATAACGGAATATAATTTTTCTATAGTTGTTAAAGCAAAACTAACATCACAGCGACGTGTTTTGAAACTTATTCTCTGAATCAATGTACTTTACATCTGACGTACGTTTAGCAAGAGCCCTTTTATAATATATTCCCCTCAGTAGAGAATTGTTTTATTTCGTATGACGTATCTCATATTATAATATGAACTTAGAGCTAACTTTGTTCCACAGTCCGTGCACTGCATGTGGTTCAAACGGTGTAATACGGTGAAATTACGCGATTTTTCGAACAACTTCACTTATGATACTTTTAATTTTTTTCGCATGATCTTATTCGTTAACGTTAATTTCGACATCATGCTATCTTTACATTCATTCTTTATTAATCTTACAGCTTTGTTCTTCCAAGTATCATAGTTTACAATATTATACTTGATTGCACTTTTTATAAATGTAATTATTGTTTATTGTATACATATATTAAACTGTTAAGTATCGACATACAATAGTTTGCAACGATTTTTTAAATTTAATTTTCACGTAGCACTAGTCAAAATCATAGACTAAATAGTCTTTGATAATTAAAGTACACACAGTCCTACGTGAATAATAGTACTACTGTCAAATATTGGTTGAGCAATAGCATCGCAGCTTCATATTGATCTTTTATTTAGTTAACCAACTGTGTGCAGCCAATGCAAGAGTCATCACTAGAAAGAACAAGATTCTATGTCGTATGGTACTTTTAAAATGAACCAAGTTCAATAAGATTGTCAATCTAATAAAGCTAGTAAGCTACGAGGAATACAAATTCAAGTTGTTACTGGTTGCATGGTCGATGAAGAGCTTAGTTGTCGTCTTTAGTCATACAAGATTCAGTAAACAAAATCATTGATATAGTTATGATCAAAATATTAGTTAACATAAGATTCATTCAACCTACAAAATCTTTCACAGTTCTTTTCTGAAATTAATTCTCGGTGAATTGAAAGCAGCATCTGGTAATGTTAATGTTAAAGGTAATATCATTCCCGAGTCAAGAGCCATGGCTGTTCAATGCATCCGTTAAAAATTACATTCTTTTTGATCAACCATATGATGACGAAAAATATAGCAAAGTTATAACGGCGTGCGCTTTATTAAAATATTTTGCTCAATTGCCTAATGGTGATACTACGATATGGTTGGTGAACATAGATCTGTTATTAGTGGTGAACGCGTCAGAATAAATTTTACTAGGTAGTGATGAGACTTGTACAACACTAGTGACGAATCATTTACAATATTTGGAAGAGGCCGATGGAATAATTCTGATGGAAAATGCGAGAGTTGTCTAAATGCAATATTTTATGAAATCGGATATGAAAATAAATATAATTTTTATTTATGTTCAACTTTACATTATTTGTCAACTAAGTAAAATATTTTGTAATGATAATAAAAAGAGTTAAAAGATAGTACGTCTGGTATCACCATTCTCTAATACTTTGTGTGTATCTGTGTTCATAAATTATCTATATGCATGAAAGTAATGATTGTAGTTGACCGATTTACAAAAAGTAATGGAATTTTTACACACACACACACACACACACACTTCAAACTCTTACTATAATTAACAAATAAAATCATAAATTATTTAAACCATTTATCAATTTTTCTTATTTAACACTGACAAAAGTAGTAACCGTGAAAATAGATTCAACCAAACATAGCAACATTTTATCTTTTGTAAATTATAATCACTCTTGCACACGTACTCGTAAAATTCAAATTTATCGTTAGATTTTTCGACGTCAGTAGAGAATATTTATCTGATGTGTGGGTTTCTCCATCGATAAATAATTCGAAAATAATTTCGAAAAGTTTATATTTCTGATCGATTGTTTAAAAGCAGTTGTATTGCGAATTTCTACCGGAGTAGTGAAACACGCACCAATCGAAGAAGTCCTACAATGACAATGACTGTGAAAATTTTCTTATTTTTGTTAATCTGTGCTGTAGTAATTTGTGCGGTATGTTATTTACGTTACATATCTTATATTGATTTAACAAATTAAGCATAAAAAATTTGTATCAGATTACTTCGTTATTTTCTATAATAATGTTAATATTCAGCATACAATCGTGCGCATAAATTACATAATTTGGTCAATAACAGCCATTTATTTTAACAATTAACTCAAACTATTATTTACAATATAAATATTAATTGTGTCTATAGTGATTTTTAATTTGAAGTTGTGATAATATTCTAGCACCCCTTTCATCGAGCACTTGTTGAATGCATGAAAGAACTTACGACGGAGATAGGTAATATTACTAATTTAAAAAAATTTAACTGGATATGCAAATTGATAATAATTATTATATGTCTAGATCAAGATCCATATGTGTTACAGGAACGTTATTTTGAACTTGCTATAAAAAACGAAGCACACTGCATTTTAGCTTGCACGTTCCGAAAAGATGATAAGAATGCAAATAGTTTATATGAAGCGTTGCTTCGCATCTTCAGTAGAGGTAAATCATTAACAGAATCTTTCGTTGGGTGAAAAAAAAAATGATCTATCTTGACAAAACGCTCAAATAAATACGTAAAAGATATTAGATACCACCTTTTTACGCGCTCAGCTAAGATAAAACTTTTTCACGTGCTTCACTGGGATAGAACCGTATTATTATTTTTATAACAACATGTACACATTGTTTTGTAGGTGAATCCTTTCAACCAGAAAGACGTATGAAAGTGCTGGAAAAGTTGAATAAATGTAATGAAACAGGTAAGAAAAATCTAATTGTTTGACACGATTGTGATTTTTTAGTAATTATTTTTATTTTTAAATGTATAGATGGCGATGATGAGTGCAAATTGATGGCCTGTTTTGAATTCTATAAACCACCGGTTAGTGATCACTATTTATCATTACGGTAATATTTTTTTATTACTATAATAATATGTTCTTAAGGGATGTCGGAATATCACAAAAAAATTATGTGTAGCTACGTAATTAATAATGATTTATAAAATTAATATTGTTTACTGTAACTAAAAAAATAAAATAAAATAAAGAATTATAATTTACCAATAATAAATTTAAAATATGATTAATTTTTGGTTATGATATTGTTTTATTTGTTAGTAGAAAAATTTTTCATATATAAAATTTAATGAGAAATCATCGTTGCATGCGTAAACGTTTCTTATGGCTTTACGTATTTCTGATGCAGGCGCTATAAAAAATGTGTCAAGTTTTCACGAAACACCATATGAAAAAGTAATACTTATTCATAATAAATATAGATACGTATCCAATTAATTTTCATGTACTGTATTTTTTTTATAATATCCTCCTCATAGTAAAGAATGGTTTTATTTGTTATGAGGTATCTCGTATTGTTTCACAGTCCACGCACTGCATGTGGTTCAAACGGTGTAACACGTTGAAATTACGCAATTTTTCTGAAAACTTCACTTTTGATACTTTTAATTTTTTTCGCATGATCTTATTCGTTAACGTTAATTTCGACATCATGCTATCTTTACATTCATTCTTTATTAATCTTACTGCTCTGTTCTTCCAAGTATCATATTTTGCCATATTATACTTGATTGCACTTTCTATAAATGTCATTATTGCTTTTTGTATATATATATTAAGCTGTTAAGTATCGACATACAATAGTTTGCAACGATTTTTTAAATTTAGTTTTCACATAACAGTAGTCAAAATCATAAACTAAATAGTCTTTGATAATCAAAGTATACACAGTCCTACGTGAATAATAGTACTACTGTCAAATATTGGTTGAGCAATACCATCGCAGCTTCATATCGATCTTTTATTTAGTTAACCAACTGTGTGCAGCCAATGCAAGAGACATCACTAGAAAGAACAAGATTCTACGTCGTATGGTACTTTTAAAATGAACCAAGTTCAATAAGATTGTCAATCTATAATAAAGCTGGTAAGCTACGAGGAATACAAAACGAAGTGCAAGTTGTATGATCCATTGTAGAACTTACAATTATTTGTCGTCTTTAGTCATACAAGATTCAATAAATAAAATCATTAATTTCGGGCACCTCCTATACTCTACACATTCACACTCTACACAGGGAGATTATTCTACACGGCATTCTCTACACAGATTTTCTCTATACGCACACACTCTACACAAGCTTTTTGGTTAAGATTTCGAAGTGACCGTACTTCACACAATTATTTATTCATTTTCTTTCATCAAATATTCTCATAGTAGTATACATTCTCATACTCACATCTCGCTGCGCTCAGGCGCTAATCTTACGCTCATCTTACTTCATTCCATGAGGGAAAATTAATAAATAATTGTGTGGAGTACGGTCACTTCGAAATCTTCACCAAAAAGCTTACGTGCAGGACATATTCGTAAAGAAAATAATTGTGTAAACTATGCTCGCTTAGAAATTTCTCCCAAAAAGTTTGTGTAGAATGTGTGCGTGTACAGAAAATCTGTATAAAGTATGCCCCTGTAGAGTGCGAATGTGTAGAATATAGGTGGTGCCAATTGCCTGATGGTGATGATACCATGGCTGGGGAACTCTGTTATTAGTGGTGATCAAAACGTCAGAATAAATTTTACTAGGTAGTGATGAGACTTTTACAACATTAGTGACGAATCATTTGCAATATTTGGAAGAACCGATGGAATAATTCTGATGGAAAATGCGAGAGTTGTCTAAATGCAATATTTTATGAAATCCGATATAAAAATAGCAATATTTTTGTTCAACTTTACATTTTTTGTCGACTAAGTAGAATATTTTGTAATGATAATAAAAAAAGTTTAAAGATAGTACAGCATATGGTATCGCCATTCTCTATTCCTTTGTGTGTGTCTGTAGATCTTTATAAATTATCTGTGCTTGAAAGTAATGATTGCAGTTGACCGATGTATAAAAAGTAATGGAATTTTCATATGCTCAAGCGACCATCGTTTCTTTTATCTCTTTCTGTACTTAACAAATAGAATCATAAAAAATTTAAATATTTATTGATTGTTCTTATTTAATACGACAAGAAAAGTAGCTGTTGTAACCGATACAAACAAATATACATAGCAACATCTTCTCTTCTGTAACTGATAATGGCTCTTATGCTCACTCCTAAAATTTAGATTTCTCAATAGATCCTTTTTTTGTTGTTGACATCATTAGAGAATATTTATCTCATGTGTGGGTTTTCCCATCGGTAATCATTTTCGAGAAGTTGACACGTTTCTGCTCGATTGTTTAAGAGCAGTTTCATTGCGGATTTGTACCGGCGAGTAGTGAAACACGCACCAATCGAAGTAGTCCTATAACGACAATGACTGTGAAAATTATCTTATTTTTTTCAATCTGTGCTGTAGGAACTTTTGCGGTATGTTATTTGCGTTACATATCTTACAGTGTTTTATCAAATTGAACATAAAAAATTTATATGAGATTACTTAGTTAATTTCTATAATAATGTTAATATCCTACATACAATCGTACGCATAAATTATATAATTTGGTCAATATAATATAAATATAATATAAATATTAATATTAACCGTGTTTATAGTGATTTTTAATTCAAAGTTTTGTGTGCAATATTCTAGCTTAACTTCAATCCACTATTTGTTGAATGCGCGAAAGAACTTAAGATAGAAATAGGTATTATTACTGATTTTGAAGCATTTTACTTGATATGCAAATTGCAATTGATAATAATTATTATATGTTTAGATCAATTAGAAACCTCAGCTGAATTGCACAAGCATATTAATGAACCTACAGGATATAACGAAATAAATTGTATTGTTGCTTGCATGATGCGAAAAGATGATAAGAATGGAAGCAGTATATATGATGCGTTGATGCGCGAGGTGAACGACGAAGGTAATTTTTAAGAGAATCTTTCGCTGGGCGATAAGAAAAACGTTCTATCGAGACAAAACGCTTAATTGGTTTTATCTCAGCTAAGTGCCTGTATAACGTTTCATCTGGCTGCTACGAGATGCCATCTTTTTTACACGCTCGGCTGAGATGATAAGACTTTCTTACGTGCTTTGCTGAGATAGAACTTTCTTATTATTTGTAATAACATGTATAAATTGTTTTATAGCAAACCCAAAAAGACGTATGCAGATGTTGGAAAAGTTGAATAAATGTAATGAAACAGGTAAGAAAAATCTAATTGATTGACATAATTGTGATTTAATAGTAATTTTTTTTCATTTTTACATTATATAGATGGCCACGATGACTGCAAGTTGCTGGGATGTTATGATCTCACTAGACCACCGGTTCGTGATCACTATTTAAACCTACCCTAGTTTTTTTTATTATTATACTAATATATTTTTGAAGAATGTAAAAATGTTATAAAAGAATGATGTATAATTACATAAATATATATGTATAAATAATTTATAATGTTAACATTGTATACTCTATTTAGAAGAAAGTCAGACCTTTGAATCACGGATCTACAAGTAAAGGCACAAAATATTCAAGAAATTTGACAGTCAATTTTAAGAGATAAAACAGTACATTTTCAATGCTCCATTTCAAACTGTTACAACCTTGAAAGAAATCAACATTTTTTAATTCTTAAAAAAGTGGATGGAAGCTTATTATCTTTAGTTTTATTTTCGATTTTTTAAATGATCTTTAACATTTTTCAAGTTTAAATGTTAATAACTTTAATATTTTTTATCGTTAGGGTCTAATAATGCAGCGTTCTTCATATTTCTACATCTAAAAACTTATCTCAAAGTTTCAGCTGAATCCGTGATCCGGAGGTCATATCCTTTCCAAGTAAATATTAAAAAAAAAAAAAAAAAAAATAGAATTGTAATTGACCAACTAAAAATTCAAAACATGATTTATTTTTGCTATATATTTCTCAACCATGTGTATCAAACTTTCACGAAACACCGTTTGAAAAAGTTACTGACGTAAGGTACTATGCATGATCCTATGCCAGTAAAACAACGCGTCATGAAGCGTCGGAACTACTAAGTTTCACACGATCGTAAGCATGTTTGAACACGAATTCGGAGATTATAAAAAATTATTAATGAAATTCTTATCCATATATATATACAAATTGTTCCAAAAATGTATGTTTTACTACGTATATTTGGGTACTCTCTAATGTTGAATTAGTGAAAATTGCTCCACCATTTCAATTAGTGGAAAAAACTACTGATTTATTAGTAAATATTCACTATTTGATTCGTATTTTTTTTAAACTACTAATCAAATTAGTAAAAAATCCAAATTAAATTAGTAGTTTGTTAATCCCTAATATATCAAAATCATTAATTTTTAACAGAAAATGTATATCTATATTTATAAGGCAATATCTATAGATATACATTTTTTTTATCTTATTTAACGTCGCCCTGTTTGTGCTCCCTTGCGGTGTTAATTAACGACGGAAGTCAGTGATGTGTTGTTAAACAAAGCACATGTGTGAAACAGTGGTGCTTGTATCAATCGGTGAAGATGTGGGACTCAAACCCGACCTGATGAGTAATTAATCCCAGTCTTACCGATCGAACCGCCGCTACAGACCGCTAACTTATAGGTTAAGCGAATCTCTCGAGCGAAACCCGTAGTGGAATTGGTTTTTCAGTACTCATGCGCTCAGCGCAATCATTGTACGTAGTCGATCCGATCCACCGATCAGGTGCATACGGGAGCTGCAGCCACCAACTCCGGGCATCAGGTTCGCTCTTCGCCACCGAAAAAATCCGAAAAACATTTTTGAGAAAATGCCTCCGAAAAATTTGCGCTGACGGGGAATCGAACCTGAGTGCTAAGCGATGTTTGTTTTGGGAAGCAAGCACCTTGTCGCCTGAGCCAAACACCGCTCTTGAGATATACATTTTCTATTAAAAATTAACGATTTTGATACATTAGGAATTAAAAAACTCCTTATTATATCAAAAAATGGTAAAGAAACTTTCGGTTTAGAATTTTCTCCTCTACCCAAATAATATATGTAGTAAAACATACATTTTCGAAACAATTTGTAGTTATAGCATAAATATCAATGTATTCGAGTGAGTAGAAAATAGTTGCGATTCTTTAAGTATTTGGGTTTAAATTCACTTCTGATGTATAGTTAGGAATGGGAATCAGGAAATTGTACGATTTATCAAAAATGTAAACTGTGTTATTTTCAAAATAAGGGAGATGTAACAGCAAGTTCAAGGAAATTAATAAACGTACACGATGAAATTATCGACGGTATTACAGGATAGTCTAAAGTATTACAGTTTGCAATATTATTCTCGATCACTTTTTATAAATGTTATTATGTATCTCATATATTAAGCTGTTAATATCGGTATACGACAGGTTTCCACCATTTTTAAATGTAGTTTTCATATAGCGGTAGACAAAATCAAATATATGGGGCTAAAATTTAACAACAACAAAACAAAGGTATTTATCGTTGAGATGAATTATCTCCATCAATGTTAATTTTAGGATGACATGGGGATTGACCTAACGCCTAAATATTCCTGGAAAATGTAAGTCAGACAAAGATCATAGAAAACCTATGGAACACTGCATCTATTAAAATTCACAAGACACATTCTTCCCAAAATCATCCGAACTACGTTAATATTAACACTAATATATTCCATTACTGACTACTGCACCTTGGCAATTCATGATCTCACTGTGCAGATTTCCAATTCGTATATAAGATTTACCTGTCATTTAAAAGTAAAGGATTTGTTCAGGTTCATTTACAAAATTCTACATACTAATAGTCCAGAATACCTAACAGAGCAATTCACCCAAGTGATATTAATCTTGAGATTCTTCCAGGGAAATTATACGCGATACTTGGTCCCATAGATTAAGGAAAGGTATAATTTTATATCTATATCATTGATTTAGTTATAATCGAAATAAAAGTTTGACGTAAGATTCATTCAACATACACAAACTTTCAGAGTTCATTATTGAAATTAATTCTCGGCGAATTGAAAGCAACAACTGGTCATGTTAATATTAAAGGTAATATATCATTCGCGAGTCAAGAGCCATGGCTGTTCAATGCATCCCTTAAAAAGAAGATTCTTTTTGATCAACCATATGATGACGAAAAATACAGGAAAGTTATAACGGCGTGCACTTTATTAAAAGATTTTGTTCAGTTGTCTGATGGTGACGATACCATGGCTGGTGAACTCTGTTGTCAGTGGTGGTCAGCGTGTCAGAATAAATTTTGCTAGATAGTGATGAGACTAGTACCTACGATAAATTTTATTTTATTATATAGCTGATAAAAATTAATTTTGTATACATAATCATATATGGAGATGCAGATATATATATATATATATATATATATATATATATATATATCGTTTAGACAGATCTACTATGCGCCGCAGATATAGCAGTTGGACAAATATATCCAATATTGGTAAATCCAATATTTTATGAAATGCGATATAAAAATAAATATAATTTTAATTTATGTTCAACATTATATTATTTGTCAACTAAGTAGAATATTTTGTAATGATAATAAAAAGTGGTTAAAGATAGTACATATGGTATTGACATTCTCTATTCCTTTGTGTGTATCCGTGGGTCTTTATAAATTATCAGCTGTGCTTGAAAGTAATGATTGCAGTTGATCAATATATAAAATGAAATGGAATTTTTATATGCTCAAGCGACAATCGTTTTTTTTTATCTCTAACTATACTTAACAAATAGAATCATGAAAAATTTAAATAATTATTCATTGTTCTTATTTAATATGATAAGAATAGGAGCTATTGTAAGAAATTCAAACAAATATACATAGCAACATCTTCTCTTCTGTAACTGATAATGGCTTTTATACATGTATTCCTAAAATTTAAATTGATTATTATAGATTTTTTTTTCGTTGTTGACATCATTAGAGAATATTTATCTCATGTGTGGGTTTTCCCATCGGTAATCATTTTCGAGAAGTTGATACGTTTCTGCTCGATTGTTCAAGAGCAGTTTTATTGCGGATTTGTACCGTGGAAGAGTAAAACACGCACCAATCGAAGTAGTCCTACAACGACAATGACTGTGAAAATTATCTTATTTTTTTCAATCTGTGCTGTAGGAACTTTTGCGGTATGTTATTTGCGTT